>JAWNMK010000531.1:0-447382 GCA_035044105.1 Drosophila nr. perissopoda 5 BK-2023a | reverse complement strand
AATAATATATATAACAATAAGTATCTATTAAATATTTTTGTAGTTCTAAAATATATATTTTATTGAAATTTTTGTTTATTTTCCTTGTAGGCTAAAATGTCACAGAAATTTAAATATCGTGACAAATTGGAATGCCTGTCGGGCATTGTAATGGTTCTTTTGGTGCTCCAATCGCTGCCCCCTCACATTGATGCACAAACGCGGGATCCGCGATTCTATTCGCGTGTCGGTGTCGACTATCAATGGCCAAATCCCGGCGATCCGGAATATAGGTGAGTACTGCTATGAAGTAAATATTATGTGACATTTATTATAAACTTTGACTCACAGGACGTACACGTTCAACGATCGTCGTTATGGCCACTATCAGCCGAATGGCTATGGCGCCAATTATCCTGGCCGGAATCCACCTGGACAATATCCGCAGGGCATGCCCAATGAGGATCGCTTTCGCTTCGATCCGGTATGTGACGTTTCATGGCTGTCATTACTTGTTTAGTTCACCTACAGAGTGCTTAAACAATTAATTGAGTGACCCACAAGTTGACCCCAAAAGATTATGAACGCATTTAGAACGCACCATAAATGAACAATGCGCAAGCATTGAGAGCTGAACATCTCTGATGTGCTGCTCTGTAATATCAAAGCAATAATCTTAATTAAGTTTTGATGCGACGTGATCAATGACACATGTTGCCCCATCCGCCTACAACAACAACAACAATTGTAATCTCTATTAAAATTGAATTCACAGAATGATCCAAATGCACGCACACAATTTCCGGGCGTCTTGGCCGGCTGGCGGGAGGATTTGCAGGGCAAACAGAGACGCGATTCGCTGTCATTGGAGCGCGATGTATTCGTCACAACGAACTATGGCCAGGTGCAGGGCTTTAAGGTTTATATGTATGATAATCCCGACCCGAAATCATTCTATCGACCCTATCACTCCACGGTGGATCGCGTAATGGGTGAGTGCTCGGCATTCTTGGGCATACCCTATGCCCTGCCGCCCACATTTGAGGGACGCTTTAAGCCGCCCCGGCTCCATCGGGGCTGGCAGCTGCTCCAGGCGGTGGACTTTGGACCAGCATGTCCGCAGCCAGTGCGTTATACAGGTGCCACCAAAGGTGTGATGGACATGGACGAGGATTGCCTCTATCTGAACGTATATTCACCCAAGGTGAGTTCACTTTTCATTTAAATATATTCACAAATTCTCATATTTATCAATTGCAGACTGGTGCTGGCGTTGCCCAAAAGTATCCGGTTATGGTTTATCTACACGGCGGCGAATTTGTGCGTGGCGCCTCCAATCTGTTCCAGGGCCATATGCTGGCCTCATTCTATGATGTGGTCGTGGTTACACTTAACTATCGACTGGGTGCCTTGGGTTTCCTTTCCACAGCGGATGAGAATTCGCCGGGCAACTATGGCATCTTGGATCAGGCAATGGCACTCAAATGGGTGTACGATAACATTGAGTTCTTCAATGGAGACCGTGAATCCATAACGTTGTTTGGTCCAGGCGCTGGAGCCGCCTCCGCTGGCCTTCTGATGGTCGCGCCACAGACCCGTAACATTGTGAAACGGGTGATTGCACAATCGGGATCGGCTTTGGCCGACTGGGCGTTCATCCAGGACAAGTATAGGGCGCAGAATACGAGCCGTGTGCTGGGCCAAGTGTTGGGCTGCTCTATAGATTCGTCGTGGAAGCTGGTCAACTGTCTGCGCACCGGACGCAGCTTCTATGAGCTGGGCAATGCGGAGTTCTCACCGCAGGTCGGCAGCTTCCCCTGGGGTCCGGTACTGGATCACAATTTCACGCTGCCCGGCGACGACTGGTACGAGGGCTGGCGGGAGAAGGACTGGCGCTTCCTCACCCAAACACCCGAGACTCTGATTCGCGCCGGTCGATTCAATCGTAATATTCAGTACATGACTGGCGTCACCACGCAGGAGGCCGCCTTCTTTGTCGCCCAGAATGAATCGCTGTCACCGTATTATGAGCTGGATGGTCGCTTCTTCGAGCAGAAGGTGCGGGAGCATGTCTTCCGCTACAACTACACCCTGAATCCCAATGGTGTCTACGAGGCCATCAAGTACATGTACACCTTCTGGCCGGATCCCAATAACAATACCATCATACGTGATCAGTACATCAACATGCTGAGCGATCTCTACTATCGTGCGCCAGTTGATCAAATGGTCAAGCTGCTGCTCGAGCAAAAGGTGCCCGTCTTTATGTATGTGCTGAACACAACGGTGGAGGCACTGAATTTGCCACAGTGGCGCAAATATCCACACGATACGGAGCACTACTTTTTGACGGGTGCCCCCTTTATGGATACGGAATTCTTTCCTACGAAAGAGCATCTGCAGCGCAACATGTGGACGGACAACGATCGCAATATGAGTCACTTCTTCATGCAGACCTATTCAAACTTTGCCAGATACGGGTAAGTGAATAAAGCAAGCGAACTTTCGATTACTCGATTAGATTCAGGATCAACTATAGCTCCAGGACTTTATTTTTATTTTGATATCATATTAGTATTAGTTAGAAGTATTCGAGCTCCAAGATAACAGGAAATGGAGATCAATTACTAAGTGTAAAGCCTCAGTTATGATCCGAAGTACTATATAAGTTTAGCAACTATCAGTGGACACAGCTTGATTGGTATTCATGCAAGCAGATTGTCCGTTCTTAGTCGCTGCACTACCAATTATTCCGACCCCACCTAACCTAATGTTACAGCAAATTGAACTTTGTAATAGTTTAAGGATTTCTAGCTGTTAGCTGGTATTGCATACATATTTAAACCACCTTTGTCTCTCTTTGAAAACTCTCTCATTCCATCCTGCAGCAATCCGACGCCACAGCAAGTGCTAGGAATGCATTTTCAGCGTGCTTATCAGGGAGAGATCCGTTACCTGAACATCAATACCACATTCAACTCCTCCATTTTGCTGAACTATCGGCAAACGGAGAGCGCCTTCTGGACACAATACTTGCCAACAGTCATTGGTGTTCTAGTGCCGACATATCCGCCGACCACAGAGTATTGGTGGGAGCCCAAGGAGCCATTGCAGATTGCCTTCTGGAGCATGTCGGTTGCGTGCTTCTTTCTCATCGTGCTCGTCGTCATCTGTTGCATTATGTGGCGCAATGCGAAGCGGTAAGTGAAATAATCTAATGAGAATACTCTATCAAAAATAACACTCATCATTATCGCATTAATCACAGGCAATCGGATCGCTTCTATGACGAAGATGTCTTCATAAATGGAGAGGGCATCGAACCCGAGCCAGATCCACGTGGCGTGGACAATGCGCACATGGTGACCAATCATCATGCGATGCGGTCGCGGGACAACATCTACGAGTACAGGGACTCGCCATCGACTAAAACGCTGGCCAGCAAGGTGCACACGGATACCACATCGCTGCGCTCGCCCAGCTCGCTGGCCATGACCCAAAAGTCGAGCAGTCAGGCCTCCATTAAGTCGGGCATCTCGCTCAAGGAGACCAATGGCAGTCTGGTCAAATCGGAGCGTGCCGCTACACCGCGCTCCCAAGCGAATGGAACGGTGTCGAGCAAAGCGCCGCCAGTCGAAGAGAAGCGACTGCTGCAGCCCATATCGAGTACGCCGGTGACACAGCTGCAGGCAGAGCCAACAAAGCGAACGCCAACCGCTGGAAGTGTGGCGAGCAGTAGTCGGAGCACCACACCGGTGCCCACGGCACGCACCACAACGACGACGGCGACGCTGACAACGCAGCCGGCTGCCATCCAACCGGCTACGCAGCCACGACGTACGCAGCTGGTGGAGGGTGTGCCGCAGACGTCTGTCTAAGTAACCGCTCTCTAAGCGCGCGATGCGCTTAGGGAGTGATCCGCACAAGCCTCGGAAATGAACAACAATCATTTAGCCAAGCATTTAACCACATTAAGATTGAGGTAAGTTCCACCTCGAAATTGATGACGAATGCCCCCTCATAATGTTTTCTGGTCAACAGCTCCGTTATGCTGGAGGACACCTGCCTTAGTTGTTCACATTCCAGGAGCGTCCGCCACGTTCGGTTCTTTTTAAGTTGTTTAATTTCCCGAGTTTTACATTTAGTATTTATAATTTGTGTCTACACAGATCTAAGAGATCTCTGGAGTCCCTAAGTGCAGCTAACTTTATTTGTAAAAAAAATGTGTATTTTTTTTTAAAATTTTAGTTTGTAAGTTTGAAAACCCAACGAATACGAATCCATATCAAGACATTCCATAGAATAGTTTGCGCCTTTTGGCATTGACACGCCTCCTTTTGAGACGAGGCCTTTGAGTGTATATACATATATATATTAAAATATCTATGTTAAGTTATTAATATAAAAAACTAATTTTTGTATTCTGTAAAAAAGGATTTTCGAACCGCTGACTTTCGATCAACTTATTAGGAACAGTTTAAAACAATTTTTTATAATTATATATATATAATGCAATTTAAACATAATAAAGCTCAACGACCAGAATGGAAAATTCATGAATTTCGTAAAATTCCGATGAGTTGCGATATCATAACACATAATAGATCTTCAATAGATACTTTTCACATTCCTCATACTAAATATGCACAAGTGCCTATAAATTGATCTAGCCTAGTGATAAGAGTGCGTGCTTGCTCATGCATGTATAATGATTAAGTGCCTTCCATATTGATAGATATATAGCTATAATTTATATATTTTATATATACATATATATGTATGTTTTATGTGTCACATATATAGAAATCAACGACCATACAAATCAGTGTAAACCGTCCAATCAATTTTTATGTTTTCATTCATATGTATTTTGTATAAAGTTATTGTTTACATGTGCGAAAACATAGGAAATACATTAACAATTACATTTCATAAGTGTGTAGTTTATGTTTAATTGTGTTTAGTTTTATATAGATATGTATATATATATATATATATATATATATATATAAATCAATTCATTTCAATAAAAACCAATTTCGCTTTTGTGAAGTGTCCTCGTTTGTCTTAAATGTTAACATTTGGACTTGTTTATATGTGTGAAAAATATTTGTTTAATAAACATTTCAAATAAAGATTAGTGAATAAGTAGGATGTATATATATATATATACTACAGATAGAGCGAGGCGGCAAACACAATATCGCGCTTGATCAGTCGGATGCCCTCGGAGAACTTGTTCTCCAGATCCGTATTGCCGATCGTCTTGGACGCCTGGCACAGTTGACGCAGCAGCTCCTCGAGACGACGCATGCAACGTATGATGGAGCCCTCAAAGATGTCGGTCATTTTGCATACGCTCAGGAAACTGGAGCCCTTGCACCAGGCGAGCACCACGTCCATGAGGAAGGGTTTGAATTTCTCAACATAGTTGTCCTCATCCAGATTCAGTTTGCACTCGGTAGACACCTTGGCGATGCGCCGCGCCAGATTCTGCAGGGCTCGCAACGGTCCCGACAACTCCGTCGCACTCTTTGGTGCCTCGCTGGACTTCTCGTCGCAGACGAAGCAGGAGAGGAGTGCCACAGCCTGTGGTGCTGAGAGCTCATTGAAGACACCATTGAAGATCATTTCAGTGATGAGCAACTCATCCGCTGAGCTCAGCTCGCAAGCAACGCGACCCTTGAACTCGATGACATCGCCGGGCTTGCAGTAGCCCATGCGTCGGAGCACACGCTTCCGATATTTCAACTCGTCCATTTGGAGCAGGCTGCGTGCAGCCTTCAATTCGGTCTTCAGCGCACTCAGCTCCGATTGGAGCTTCAGCTTGTCCAGGTAGCGTTTGTGTATGCGTTTCAGTTCGGCTGATTTGTGCAGTGGATGCTCCTCGAGCAGTCTCTCGAACTGGGCAATGGTATCCACGATCGTGCGAAACTCGGCATCCTTGATGTTCATGTCGTCGATGGGATGCAGGACGGGCGGACCGAGTGGAAAGCGTTTCTTTGCCTCCTGTATGGTCTTGAGGACGGCACGACGATTGTCAGCCGTGCGCAGATCACTTGGAAAATAGACGCGTAACGAGCTAATCTGGGTGAGCAGTGTATTGACCACGGGCACTACCTCCATGCAGCCACGCTCGTTTGGCGGACACGGTTCGGTGTCACCAATTTTGGCCGCCTCCTCGTTCACGTGGAGCAGCACATCGATGACAACGTTCGACTCACTCTTCAGCGGATTCTTGCGACTTTGATCCTGTTTCTTGAAATTCAACACAATGCCCCAGTCGTATTCCTGCTTGCCAGCCGAGACCTTGACGAGGCGACCCGGCTGCAGGAAGGGCACCAGATATTGTGGCTTCGTCAGCCACTCACGGAACTTGGTGCCATTGAGCTCCAACTGGTCCCGGATGTGATGATACGAGGCAATGTTGTGCTCATCCTTGATGCTCAGCTTCTCCAGCTGCTTCTGCTTCTGCTGCACCTGATCATGGAGCCCAGGCAATGCAGCCTGATTCTGGAACTGATAGAAACTGCGCTCCAGCATATATTCTGGATTGATTTCCTCCACACGCAGTAGATTCAACACCATGTTGTAAGTCAAATGGAACGCAGAATTCAAAGTGTCCGCCTTGCCCTGCACGATCTCACGTCCCACGACGGGCGACACCTTCTCATCGATCATCAAGATGACAATACCCTTGTCATCCAGGCCACGACGACCAGCACGTCCAGCCATTTGTATATACTCCCCGGAGCTGATCCAGCGAAAGTCCTTGCCATCAAATTTACGTGGTGCCGTAAAGAGCACAGTGCGCGCCGGCATGTTCAGGCCCATGGCGAAGGTTTCCGTGGCGAAGAGGGCCTTAATCAAGCCCTCCCCGAACAGAATCTCAATGGTCTCCTTAAGGATGGGCAACAGTCCGCCATGATGTATGCCAATGCCGCGTCGCAGCAGTGGCAACACATTCTCCACCTGCGGCAGACGACGATCCTCCTCGGAGAGCACATCCATCGCATTGTGGAACACCTCATCCACCAGTTTCTTCTCATCCACGGTATTAAAATCCAGTTTGGCCATTTGCATGGCATACACTTCGCAATCCTTCTTACTGAATGAGAAGATGATGACTGGTGCAAAGTTACGCTCCATGATCATTTTGACAATCTTGAAGATGTTCGTCTGACCCGAATTTTGACCCTTGATGCCGCCCTTGCGTCCCTTCTGATCACCCTTGGCCGCGTCGCCTGCAACAAAGAAGTAAGTTTAAAAAGGATCCACAAAAGTGAGGATTAGTTACGCACCTGCATTGGCCAGCACCGCCATGGCTGTGGTGAAATTGTCCTCCTTGAACTGACCCTTCTCGTCCACAATCAGATGGATGCCATCGCCGCCAGCTGGAAAGATGTAATGCTGCAACGGTGTGGGCCGATAATCCGTGTAGACAACGTGACACGGTTGCCTGTGGAGGTGACAGACCCACTCGGCAAACTGGCGAGCATTGGGTATCGTTGCCGAGAGGAAGACATAGCGCACATTGTCCGGCAGCAGGATCAGTGTCTCCTCCCAGACAACGCCACGTTCCTTGTCGCGCATATAGTGAATCTCATCGAAGACGACCCAGCCCACCTCACGCATCACTTCGCTGCCGCGATACAGCATATTGCGCAGAATCTCGGTGGTCATGATCAGGCAGGAGGCCGATGGATTAATGGTCACATCTCCAGTAACTAAACCAACATCTTGAAATTCATCGGTGAATTCGCGAAACTTTTGATTGGACAACGCCTTAATTGGAGTCGTATAAATAACTCGTTGCTTTGCCGCCAGCGATTTGGCGATGGCATATTCGGCGACCACCGTTTTACCGGCGGATGTGTGCGCCGATACGAGAACACTCTGCGAGTTGTCTATGCAGAGAATGGCCTGCTTCTGGAATGGATCCAACACAAATGGATACTCTTTAGCGGGCACTCCAACGATTGGCTGCAATGGGATGTACTCCTGGTCGGGATGGGCAGCCACCTCGTGTGTACAGGACTCCGGCGACACCAATTGGTGGGTCACAATCCTTACGCGCAGCGCCTCCATCGCACAATCATCCAGCTGTTGAACGTTCTCCTCCTCCTCCTTCTCATTGCTCATTTCTATTTCATTGTCCGATTCATCGCCAACGTCTTCGGCACGCGGGCGCTTTGCGGTCTCATCCTCCTCATTCACGGCTGCTTCTGTCTGCTGATCAGCAACACGGGCGTCTGCCTGACGCTTGTTGGCTTTTTTGGCACTTTTGTTGTCATTGTCTTGAATTTCAACGGCCGCTGCCTTCTTTGTGGGCATGGGTAGCGGTGGCACCTTTAGACTTTCGGGCGGCACCTCATTGAAACAATCAAATAGCTCGTCGATATCCATTTTGTCTACTTTTTAGCAAGCAATGTACTTTTATTTTTCTTCTTTCGGCTTTAATGCGCGTCGCGTTACAGCAAAACATGTGTTTCTCCCTCTGTCAACTTAACACTGTACATCATGTTATTAGCAGCGGGCTGTAATTGGATGGCGCTTTTTTAATATTAAAAAAATATATATCGCAAAAACTTTACTGGCTTATTACAAAATTAAAAAATAAGGTTTGTAGGCCATTGTTTGGCTTACATTTAGTAAAAATGTGAACATAATTTATAAATAAATTATTGAACTGCTGCTTCATAGACATTTAATACCAACAGTTAATGTGCAATTACAGGGCATGCTACAACATGTTGTATAGAGTATAAAATAACAAAAATAAAATATTAACTAACAATATTTTTCCAAAGTTAATTAATTTTTAAAAGTTAAGTTGTACAATTGATCAAAATCATATGACATGAACATAAGCACATCATTTAATGTTTGCGCCATTTGCAATGATGTAAACAACTGGACAGCTGAATGCTTTTCGATAACATTTGCGAAATCAAATTCAAAATAGCGGAATAGCCATAACATCTTTCGCTTTCCTATCGATTGGGCAATAATAATTAATCGAAAAATCAGCAACAACAGCACCGACGCAGAGAAAGAAAAAGAAAAAAACAAAAATATATTTACCAAATAAAATTGCATTTCTTAACACAAAATGGACAATGATGAAGTGAAGCGAGGGCGTGGACGTGGTCGAGGCTCTCGGGCACGTGGCCGCGGACGTGGACGCGGCCGAGGACGCGGTAAAAAAATTGATGACACTGGCATTGCGCTGGAAACATATGAAAATAGTGTTGGCAATGTTTTAGCCGCCACCGCCGGCACCGCCTCAAACAATGTCAGCGGATTGGAGGACAGTCCAAGCAGTCTAGAGCACACAGAGGATGTCGCAATGCAAGACCTGGACAAGGAGAACGAAATGGATGTGGCGGCCACGGCAAACGATGAGCAATTGACACCCATTCAGGATATGACGCCGCCACAAACACTGCTACCGCCACCGCCTCTGCAGCAGCAACAGCAGCAGGTATTGCTGCCAGTGTTGCCAAAGCCAAGTAAGAACTTTATAAGCTACAGTGAATACTCGTTACGTAGTACAAATTAAAATATTAATGGTTACGACCAAAAGAAATAAATTTCTTGTACGTCCAATTCTGGAATACGGATCTTATACGTGGTGTACTCAATATCGGATTCTAAAACTGTGATATATCTCCACCATAAACCAAAAGACTCTTCCTTCTCTTACCAACTAATCGTCGTGGTCTGTGTTTAGTTAAACTACTAAATGGTGAAATCGATTCCACGTTGATGAGCAGTAAATCAAAAAATTATTCATTTTTCTGTTCCCTGTTCTTACTACTTCCTCTTAATCGCTGTACTTAAAATAATTTCTTGCATGAGCCGTTTCGGAAACTCTAAAATGATTACATTAGAATTTATCATCAATTCAGAGCCCATTATTCCTATCGTTAAGAATTCAATTTTATTTAATTTCGTGATATAATATGTAAATATTAACTATTTTTTAAATTTAATTTTGGTCTGATTTAATTTTTTTGGGTTTTCCCCAGTCTTATAAATAATTCTTATTCTTTTAATTTACATTTCATATTACATTTTAATTTAATTTAATCTATTTTTTCTTTTCATATTTTTGTATGTCGACTTATATTAAATAAGTAAATGAACCCTATATAGTATTTTTAACTACCGCACGAAAAGAACGATTATTTAATGGTAATTTCTGATTATTGTAGTTGATATGGAGGCGGACATCTCACAGCTGGAAGCGCCCACGTTTACAACGTTGTCCCGCGGGCCACCGGAGCCTATGCTGCGCCTTAAGTGGAACCACAAGGTGAGCCTGATTGGCGAAAAGGTGCTCAATCCGATGATCCACTGCTGTGACCAGTGCGACAAACCTATTCTCGTATATGGCCGCATGATACCCTGCAAGCATGTCTTCTGTTTGAAATGCGCCCGCGCCGAACCAATCAAGTGTTGTCCCCGCTGCAGCGACAAGGTGCTGCGCGTGGAGCAGTCCGGTTTGGGCACCGTCTTCATGTGCACCCATGGCGGGAGTCGTTACGGCAGCACTGGGTGCCGTCGCACCTATTTGTCGCAGCGTGATCTGCAGGCGCACATCAATCATCGGCATGTGGCGATGTTGGCACCGCCCCTGACAACGGCCACCGGGTCGGGCGTCGTCGTTGAGCCCAAGCTGATGACGGAATTGAGCGGCCTGGAGTTGCATAAGCAGCGCAAGGCGAGTAGTTGCTATGGCTCCTAACAATGCTCTCTCCCTGTCTAATGCTTGCCCTTGCAGCTATCCGAATCCTCTGTCGCCTCATCCGCTGCTGCTGCAGCTGTTGCCCATCTGCAGCAACGGTCATCGGTGCGTGGTCCACTTGGTGGCATTGGATCGATACCACCACCAGGTTCATCCGATCGCATTGCCGTCCACTCGCACTCAACACTCACGCTGGCCAACTTGGCGCGCATCAACAATGCTAATGCCCAGGATTGTCATCAGGGCAAGGCATCACTGCATCAGACACTCAAAAAGGGCGTCGGCGGCATCCATCAGTCCGAGTCGGTGGCCGATGCCTCCTACTACAGCAGTGTGTTGGCTTCCTTTGGCAGTGCTGGCGGCGGAACGGGTCCAGGTGCATCCGGCAGCAGCCAGGTGACTGGCTCAAGTGGTGCGGTGGGCGGAGTTGGAATCGGTGCATCTGGTGTCGGTGCAACTGCGGCAGCTGGCGGCAATGCGATCGGGGATCGCAATCCCTCCCAGCTAACAAACGGCTACGAGTCGGGCAATGTGGCAAGCAGCTCCACTGGCACTAACTGGCAGCAAGCGCAATATTACAGATGAAAGAAACCATTTGACAGACGAGCTGCACTCGTTTTATGCATGAAATCAAACACTTAATTATTGTACAAATAAAATGTTGTATATGGAGAACAAACTATCATCTAGAACATAAGTCAAAACTGTTTGCACACATTTTTACTTATTTGCGTTGTAGTAATAAACTTAACTATTTTTATTGAGCATTTACGTCTTGTGTTAATTTAAATAATTGTTTCCAAACTAGTCCGCAGCCAAGTTATCGATAACAATCACTTTTGTCGTCAACAGTAGCAGCTCACAAAGGCTAAAGTGTGAACAATTTAAAAACTGCTCAAAGTTACCGTAAATAATAAACTTACGTAATTGTAAAAAGCATTTTTATTCTGTGATTAATTAAAAAAAAACTATTTTACAGCATGTTAAACACAGGCGCGGCTTTTGAACTTGTCCGCTGCCCAGTTACCGACCACTCCTATCGCCAGCTGCAGCAGCATCTCAAAAAGTCAAAATTTTAAACAATTTAAAAAAACATTAAAAGAACTCTGAAAAAATTAAAATAGCTGAACTATTAGTAATGAGCATTTTTTGATTTTTGGTGTGTTTAATTAAAATACATGTTTTACAGCGTACTGGACTCAGACTCAAACCAGCCCGCTGCCAAGTAGTCATTATCGATAACGATCATTTTTTATCGTCAGCTGCAGAAACAGCCGCAGCTCAAAAAGACCAAATTGTAAACAATTTCAAATAAAAAAAAACTGAATTAAATTACCATAAGTACAATCGCATAATTTGACTACAATGAGCTTGAACCCGATTCACAAATAAATCAACGTTCCACAATTAATGACGACAGCTCGCCAGAGTTGCAGGCGCAGTTAAAAGAGAAAGTTTTTAGATAAAAATATGAAACAAATATTACTGATTAGTGGTAAGCGTAAATGCGGCAAGGATTTCATATCAGAAAGATTGCAAAGAAGGTGAGATTTAGATTGAGGCTAATTAGGGGTAAACAATTAACAATTATGAATGTAGATTATCAGATCGGTCGCTGATCGTTCGCATCTCGGAGCCCATCAAGCGGGAATGGGCGCGCAAGCTGCAACTGGATATGGGAGCAATGCTCAGCGATGGTCCCTACAAGGAGCAATATCGTCGCGACATGATCAACTGGAGTGATGCGGTGCGTCAACGTGATTACGGTTTCTTTTGTCGTGCTGCAATGGAGGCATCAGCCGTGCAGCAAGTGGACTATGTCATCGTTAGCGATATTCGACGCAAGAATGACATCAAATGGTTTCTGGAGAATTATGGTGAAGATCTGGTGAAGACTCTACGTCTTACCTCGACGGAGCAACGACGCAAGGCGAGGGGCTGGCAATTTACGGCTGGCGTAGATGATGTGCCCTCCGAATGTGATTTGGATGCCAGCAGCTTTGACTACGTCTTTGCCAATGACGACGATGGGGATGGGAATGCGCAGGTTGAGGAGCAGCTAATTGATGGATTGCTCGCCTTGCTGCAGCTTAGATAATGTGGCCTTAACTCGGATGATGAATCTATTTTTGATAGCACAATTCTTATTTTTGCAAATATAAAAATATATTTTTATGGATCAGATGATAAATGATTAATTGATGTGATGATTTTAAAGGCAATTAAGTTAATATAGAAAAAAAAGAGGGGCACGCCTAGTGCTCCAAGCAATTCTCGCTGGCCAACAGCCGACGCAGGCTGGGCACATTCAGGCGTTCGGCCGGATTGAGCTGGTCGTCGAAGCTTTGCAGTGGCAACTGCAGCGATGGTTTCATCAAATCCTTCTCAACGGAATGCGAACGCAAATGAACTCGATTCCTGTTCACGCTGCTGAGCGGAGTGCGCTGCGAGGAGCGCTGTGCCGGATTGGGAGTGCTGCTCTTGGGTGTGCTACTCTTGGGTGTGCTGCTCTTTGGTGCGCTGCTCGTATGTGACTCCATGGCGTCCACATAGATACGGGTTTTGTTGGCACGTGCCGGTTTCCGTGGCGCCACGCGACGCTTGTTGCCCAAGCGGACACGTTCCAAGTGCTTGTTGGCTGGACGAGATTGGGATTGGGGCTGGGACTGGGCAGGCTGCAACTGCAGCTCATCCTGTGTCAGCTCTGCGGAGGCACTGACAAAGGAGGCCATGCTGCTCTCCGCGCTGAGATTGAGTGTCAGAGTCTCCAGTATCTCCTCGAGCATTTGGGTATCGCGCTCCTCAGCCTCGTCGGCATCATCACAGAAAATGATGGGCGTCCGCTCGACGCCAACGCTGGGCGAACGTGGATCATAGCATGGGGCTGGGACAGGTGCTGGCTCTGGCGTGTGCTGCACCAGCATGTCGCAGCAGGGCATCGTCTCATCCTCCTCGTAGGTCAGGGAAACAATCTCCACTGACTCATTTCCGGGCTGCTGCACAACGGGAGCTGGGATTGCTGGTTGTGGTGCACGCGTCTCCACAAACAGATCGGCAAAGGTGTCGTCCATGTTCAGTGTGCGATCGATGGCCGCATCCAGCACTAAAGGTGTCCGATTCAATTGCGGCGAACGTGGATCCTGCAGCGAGAATCCCCGCAAGAGTCGCTTGCGCAGCTGCGCAAAAGTGTTTTCCGTCGGAGCAGTAGTTGCAGGTGCCATCGATGGTGGCAACTGTGGTAACTATGGCAACATCACATGTTAATCCTACACGTAAATAAAATAAAATTAATTTAAATACTTACATTTAATGGCGTTCGGCAGCCATTTGGTGAGCGGGGATCGAGTAAGACTTCATTATTCTCCCGACAAGGACTCAACGAGAGCTCAATTGCTCTGTTTATCCTTGGTGTATTCGGCATATAGTTTGCATCGATTTTTGTTGCTTTTGCGCCCATAGCAATTGTTTAGTTTATAAATTATTTGCAATTTTTACAATCTGCGTTGTTGCTTTTGAACTGAAAAATGCGGGAGACGTTGTTAGCGTCGATATACACATCTATCGATTAAACTAAAAATGTGATCAAATTATGTGTATGCTATCTGGCAATGCCTTTGCCGTTGCATTTGTTATCGGCATTAACATTGGTGATGCGCAGAACTCAAAACGATATCTCATACATTTTTCGATTGAACAAAACTTCACGGATGGATTAAAAAGAGAAAAAAACAATAAAAAACAGAGTGCCTTTTATAAATTATATATCAAACTGTGGGAGAAACTCAACTCGATTTATCAAAAAGCATATTCGTAAAAAGAAATGTGCGCGTGTGTGCAGAGTATGTGAAAAGTATTTTGATGAAAGCGGCGAAAGCTTGAATGGCGATTGCAAAACACCGAATGTAAGTTTAATGGAATTGCACAAATTGCACAGAAAAAAATGTAAATGTTTTTGAAACGAAAAAAATGCTTAGATTGTGTCAATTAGGCGTCAAGGAAAATTATTTCGGCCATTTTTACGCAGTAAGCAAAAAATACGTTTTCATATCAATGTGTGCGTGCGTGTAAGTGTGCGTATGTGAATGTGTATGTGTGTGTGCGTGTAGCCCCTGCAAAAGGCACCGCAAGCAGCAGTAAATTTCATTTCGTGTGTACACACTACATACATACGTATGTATGCGTCGTTTTTTTTTTCCTTTACACACACATACACACACCAATGCATTTAACATGCGTCGTTCGGCGCGGAGACTTCTGCTTTGTGAGGCAGCGTGTAAAAGAAAACTAGTTTGTGGCGTTGCCAACTACTTAGCCTATGCAGCCACATTTTGTCTTACATTAATGTAGGTTAGTGCGCGGCAGAGGGGCGTCACCTGCATTTATTATTGTTCAAGTTAATTTTATCTTTGCTTGCAAATGTTTTTATTTTGTTTTTGTATTCTTTCGGTTGTTTTTTAATTATAGCACTTTATGCTTAAAGCCGGCGAGCGAAAAGTAAACAATTTGTATACGCAGTTGGCAACGCGTACACAGGCCGTCGTATTGTAGACTTTCTCTCTCTCTGTCTTGCTTCAAATGTGGACATGTGTGTGTGTGTGTGACTGTATTATCTGAAAACAACGAAATTTCATTCATTGCTCTTTTCGAGTAAAAACTACACATGCTGTGTGTAAAACGGCCGCCATCTGCAATTACAAAAGTAGAAAAGCATGCATGCATATATCTATGTATCTATAGGCGTGTATGTATGCAAGCAAAGGATCTAATTGTGCTACATGTTATAATTAATGTTATAGTGTGCGTTTTATAAACGTTAACAACAGATTAAACAGTCAAGCCTCAAGTAACAGAAGAGGAAGACATAGCTGGCATTGGCAGGGTGTGACTCTCCGCTTGCGCGTGTCAGGTGCAAAGACGACGACAACGTTGTCGTAAAAGTCTCCACACGAGACGAGAAGATACTTGGACATTCCAGATTTTAACATAGCATAGACGACGAAGGCAGAAGAAGGCAGTGAGCGTCGTTTGATTGCCGTTGCCGTCATTGGCCGCGTTTTTTCACACATTCCACGCGCCGCCGTCACACATACATACACACTTACATAGGTATACATTCAAGCGTATATACAGTCATACTTACATACATAGACACACTTGTATGGCGACTATTGATTTCAATCAACTTTGTCCGCTCTCTCTCTTCACTCTCTTTTTTTTGCTCTCGCTCTCTTGTGCCCATTTGTCAATTAAGCAGCACGTCCGCTTGTCGGCTCATCAACAACATTTGCCGCCGTATGTGTGTGTGTGTAAATTCCATTTCCTGTTTATAGTAGGTATGCTGCACACATACAAACAAACACACGTATACATATACACAACCCTCCCCCTGTCAGATCCCAATGCTCTCAGGTCGTCTTCTTCGCTTGCCACCACCACCATCAACCACAGCGTCGGTCGTTGCCGTCTGTTTTTTTTTTCTCACTCCCTAGTTTGAATCCCTCGGTAGCAGCAGGCAGCAGTAGCAGCGGAGCGCTGTGTACAGTACGTGCCACTTCCTTTACATTCAGAAAAATAAAAACTGTTCACACAAACATACACATCCATACATACATACATACGGGCGGGCCAAAACGACACACAAACAGTTGGACAGACAGCAAACGGGGAGCGTTCGCTTGGCGTCTGCGCCGTGTTTTTTTTTCATTTATTTTTTTTTTTTGTGTTCTTGTACAGTTGCAAAGACACAAACATCATATATACAAGAAGAAGAAGAAGACGTACGGACGAAAACGAGTTTTCTGTCTCGACCGATGTGGCAACGCTATCGAACCATTCGCCGCGCTCTCTCCCCCTACTCGTTTGCTTATTAGAAAGAAGAAAAATGCCGCTGCTGTTGTTGTTGGTGGTCTTTACGTAAGAAGGCCGTCGAACTCTACACTGCGAGTAGAAGCATGCAAATAATGCGAAATGCGAGAGAACTTTGACTGTGTGTGTGTACACTCATCTAATGATTACCGTTACAATTTGCATTGGCTGGCCGTCTAGTCAGACAGACAGCCGTCTCGCGACCCAGACTAGACGACCCAGCCCCAATCTCAAATTGGCAACATTTCTTTTTTTTTCACATGACCTTTTATCGTGCTTGATTGCTTGACTGTGTGTGTTTGTGTGTGTATGACGCTTAATAAACTTCCAGCATTGTTTTTATTGATTTTTTTGTAGTTAGTGTAAATTGTTGTTTCAACTGAGCTGCGTTGTGTTGCACTGCGTGCTGCATTCGTTTGTTGTTTTGTCTGTCTCAGGTTCAATGTCCTAACTGCACACAACAAGTGCAACAACAATAACAACAACTAGTAAGCAATGCAGTTCTTATCCGAGGAGCGACTCTGGTAATGGAAATGAGACCAGAGAAATCTAAGAAATACTTTCAGATATTTATGCAAATCAAATTAGTAGTCTCGATTTCAATTATTTTATTTGGTATTATAAATAAATTTAATTATAATTTGTCTATTTTTTTATTTTCGAACACTTTAAAATTAGAAATATTTATTATTATTATTTAAAATTAGTTTTTTATTTTGTATACCAATTATTTATTTATATAAAAATAATGCAGATTTGCATTTTTTTTTTACTTGATTTAGAATTCTTGATGGCCCACTTCTAACCGCATTTCTATCGAGTTTGAAGCTAGAGGGCGTTATTTGCGTTTTGCGAAATAATTGTGACTATCTGGCAACGCAATCATCCTTGGCGCGCGCGTAAAAGCCTCGTTTTATTTTTGGCGCGCACAAAATACATTAAAAAAATATATGTATATAAAAAATGAGACCAAGACCAGACTCAGACTCATTGCAATGCCTCGAGGAATGTTGTTTACGTGCGCGCCTGCGCATCGAGAAGATTTCCACGAATTCACCAGAACAAGCTCATCGCTCCCCAAGCAGAAAATGTCGTCGCCCAAGTCCGAGTCTGGGTCTTCAGACTCAGTCTCCGTCCCAGCCTCTCATCCAGTCATCCTGTTCGTCCCGTTTGTTGTCTACCTGCTTTTTTTTACCGCCTCGCTGCGTCACTTCTTGTTTGTGTGCTTTTTGCTCCTACAAACTTGATCCAGGCTGGAAACGACGGCGACGGTGGCGGCGTAGGCTGCTTGTCAACATGTTGATCCTACTATATAGCGTGCGAAACATTCTGGCAACACCAAACAACAACAACAAACCGCCTCAAGCCCCTTATTGTTGTTGTTATTTATGTTATTTTTGCCGCATTTTTGCCTTGTGCGCGCAACGCCGCCAACACTAAAACAACATATATACACAACATACATACACACTCATATATATATATATGTACGGAGAGGAAAAGAAAACGGCGTTGGCGTCTATACCTTGTTGGTCTGTCTCTCATTTAAGCAGTCTGGCCACGCTCTGCTCTTGCTTTTGCTCTTTGCTTTCGTTTGCTACGTTTCTGTGTGCAGTTGTCTTTCATAGTGTTTGCGATGCGGTCGTGTTTTCTGGACGGCTGCTGCGGCTGCTATTGCTGCTGGCGGCGACGTCGGCGTCATGCCAAGTGATTTTGTCTTTTATAATTCTCTCGTAGAATTATTTTGTTGGTCATCAATGGGAGCTACTAAAAAAAATAAAAGAAAAAAATTTGTGTGAATTTAAGTGATGCTCTATTTTTTTCGTAAGATTTTTTAAAACGAACGGTTAACGCCTACACGCGTCTCTCGTTGGTTTTGCGTCTGTGTGCATCATTGATGAAAAATTTTAATATTTTTTATCTAACTTTTTGTTTTTAATCATCGATAAAAATGTGTTTGACATGATCAACTCGTTTTGATATAACCCGCGCGCCCCGCTAGCTTGGGTAAAATTCTTAGAATTCTTGCCAACATTCCCGCGCACAGACACACATACACACACGCAGACAGACAGAACGAGAAGCTAAAAAAATATATATATACATATATATATATATATATACTCTCCCTGCGCGACGAAGTGTAGACATAAACACACACACAAGCACATGCACTTGAACTCTCACGCATGCACACCGATACCGATACCACCGATACTTATACGAATCTACACCCTATCCAACACACCTCGAAATTTGGTTCTGGTCTCCACTAAGTGGAGTGGAGACACTTGCCGTCTCTTTTGTGCGCATGCAGCAACAACAACAAAACTAGTAGGACTTGTTTTTTGCGCGTTGTTTTTACGCAAAAAAAAAACCGGTAAAATTTTTGAGGCGGCAGCAATTGTGATTATGTATATATGTGTGTGTGTGCTTGGATGCGGAGTGTTGGTGTATTGGTGTCTTCGAGTTGTGGTAGAATTATGCCTTAACCCATAGTTTTCACACACCGCTTTTCTTACAGTTTTCTAAACACACACCAACACACACACATGCACGCACACAAATACTAGTGCACAACGAGCAACGAACTCGTCGTGCAGCAGCAGCAGCGACGCCCAAGAATGAAACAGCATAAGGCAACATAAAACTACAGCAACAACAATTAACAGCACCAGCAGCAGCATAAAAACAGAGAGGTGCATACCGAAAGCCAAAGGGAGCAAGAGAGAGTGAGAGAGCGCAGCAGTTAAACGGCAACGACCCAAGCACCAGTATTAGCGGGTGTTATTGTTGTTGCTGGTGATGTGTGTTCTCTGCCAATTGTCATGTATGTATGCACACTTTTCTTGTTGTTGTTATTGCTGTTGCTGTTAAGGTAATGTTGATGATATTTTATGTTGTGCACGACGTATGTAGAGTGATTTATGCTCTCTGCTTTTTGCCTTTTTACTACCCATACTTACCCGCCCTAACAGTTGGTCTAGCGTTGCCACCTGGCACTGATGCCGATCATCGAACTTGTTTTGCTGTTGATTGACGCCGCTGTTGCTGTTATTAGTGATAGCAGAACAACAGAATACATAAATGAAAAAAAGAAAGAACAAAAATACTGTGCTGCTGATCTTGACCTACGCGGCGCGCAAGATCAATCGCAATTCAGATGGTTATTCAACTTTTACTTTGTGCGGCTTCCTTCTACTTCCTCTCGCACACACGCACACATATATGCACGCTTGAGTCTGTTTCACTTTGCATAACGGACATTTTAATAACTGCGATTGTCAATCAAGTACATCAGACAGACAGAGACAAACAATTCGCATTTTTTTTGTGCTTTCATGTTGATGTATTAATTTTATTTTGTTATCACAAAATTGGCGACAAATTGACGGCGTTTTTGTCGGCGCCACAATTAATGTTTATATGTGCATACATATATATATAAACACCATATACATATGCACATTTTGTTGATGTGCGCGCCAAGTATCGATTTTTTTTTTTTGCTATATATGTTTGATTATGTACATTGATTATTTATTGTTAATGTCGGTGTACCAGTAAACGCTGATCATATTTAATAATCATTTGAAATTCATTCTAATGTGTATGTGTATGTAGCGTGTGTGTGTGTAAATAATTGCCCTAAATGTGTACGCAAAATTTGCTTTCATTCATTTGGAATAATTCACAAAAGCGTAAAGAAGAATTCATTCACTGTACTGCGTCTTCTTCATCCTTGATTGTCATTATAATTCGTAGTCGTCATCGTGATCGACCTCAATGTTAACAATTAACATAATTAAAATAGATGTGATGGTTTTTGGTTATACTGCTATTTGCTTTTATTTGATTATTTAAATTAACAAAAATAGAACAAAATAAGATCTGCGTTGTAAGAGGAGAGAAGTGGGGCAAGGAGGCAAAAAGAGAGAGAGAAAGCGGAGAGAGAGAGTGATGAGTGAGGGAGAGGGAGAATTGTGTCCTTCTTCAAAGTGGTTGTGAAATGTTTGCCTTTTTATGCCTACTCATATCACAGCCAGCTTTGAGGAGCGACACGATGCTCAACACAAAAAAGAAATACTGAAAATATCACAAAAATCAAATCAACTTTAAATTGAAGTCAATACATATATTTGCACCACAGCACGTGTTTGTTCATTTAAGTGTTTCCTCATACCATTAATCATTGAACAAAATTTATATACCCCCCACCCAACCACCACTCTATATATCTATATATATCTGAACATTTATCGTTATTTTTCAAGCATATCTAAGATTGGCACATTCATGCTGCGCTCTCAAAGTGGTTGTGAAATGCATTTTTGAAAGCTTTGCGCGCATATCACAGCCAGCTTTGATGAGCTTAGCGTAATGTACACTACATCAAATAATCGAATCGAATCAATCAAATCAATCAATCGAATCAATCATAATGTACCTTCTTGCACTCACATTTCCCGCAGTTTACACAGCGACGCCAGGAATTGGAATTGGAAACATAAATCATAATAAAAAAAAAAGAATAAAAATTAAAAATAAATATAAATATATTATATATTATATATGAAAAACAACTGATTGACATCAAATATATACTTTTGATGTTGCTTATCTAAGCCTCATCAAGTGGTTGTGATATGGATACCCGACGCATATCACAGCCAGCTTTGATGAGCTAGGATAATCAACGGAGAACAACATGAAAAACCCGAAATTAATTTGATTACAAAATAATAACAAAACAAATATATATATATATATATATATATATGTATATATATAAAAATCAACGTTTCAGTGAATTGGTGTCATCTAAAATGTGTGCATAAATTTTATTCTAATTTGGTGCAATGTTATTTAGGTTGTATATCGAACTAGTTTAGTAATATTTAACTCTTGTCGATTTATTTGCATTTCTTGAAATCATTTCTATTTGATAGCAGTTTACTAATGTGTGCTTGTGTCTTTTTCACAGATACGCCGTCGTTCCACACACATTCTACACACATACACACACACATATACTTTACACACACACATTCTCCTCAGATATACTCGCTGATATATAAATGTAAAACAATCTCAGACCACAATAATCCAAAGAGCCTTTGACGACGCCTCGCTGTGTGCAGAGCCGAACTTCTTGTTATATTAACTTTGTGATAGTTTTACTTTTATATGTTTAATATAGTTGATTTAAGATTTTTAAGAGAACGAACGAAACAAAGAGTCGCAAGCAAACCAAATAACAACAACAACAACAAAATGCATTCCAAAAGCGCAACATCATCATCGTCCACAGAGTCGGCGTGCAACAGGTGCAAAATGAGCGTTATCCTGCTCTTGCTGATGGTCAGCTTTCTTGGCTGTCCGACTCTAATTGAGGCCTGCTCCAGCCGCAATGTGCCCAAGCCACGTCCATCGATCTCATCCTCATCATCGTCTATGTCGGGCATGGCACTGCCACCCACCCAGTCATCCTTAAGTCCAACCACAACAATGCGAACAACAACAACAACGACAACAACAACAACGCCGCGCCCAAATATAACATTCCCCACATACAAATGCCCTGATAACTTTGATGCCTGGTATTGTCTGAATGATGCCCATTGCTTTGCTGTTAAGATTGCGGAGCTGCCCGTCTACAGCTGTGAGTGCGCCATCGGATTTATGGGTCAGCGGTGTGAGTACAAGGAAATCGATGGCTCATATCTGCCCAAACGACCGCGACCCATGCTGGAGAAGGCGAGCATCGCCAGCGGTGCCATGTGCGCATTGGTCTTTATGCTCTTCGTCTGTCTCGCCTTCTATTTGCGCTTCGAGCAGCGGGCGGCCAAAAAGGCATACGAACTGGAGCGTGAATTGCACCACCAGGACGCGGATGTTGATGAGGATTATGATGAGGCCAGCAGTGATCGGGAGCAGTGCGAGTGCTGTCGAGCCCAGTGCTGTGCCGGCGGCGATGAGCCACTGGTTGTGCTGCTCGAGCGCAAAATGGTGCCCTATCATATGCGACTGGAGCACGCCTTGATGTCCTTTGCCATCAGGCGCAGCACAAAGCTATAAATTATATCTAAATATATTTATATATATATGCTGACAGATATCTAAACGATTTGCCTTGCCCCGATGCATGTTATTATTATGTATCGAAAGTCTTAAAAATGCGATCACGAATTTCTATGTGCTTTAGTCGTAGGTTTTAAATGTTTCCAATTATGTATTTGTCCAACTACTGCTACTACTATTTATACATGTTAAGTGTAACGTTTGTATTCCTGAAACAAAAATAACGCTATAGTATTTTTTGATTTGAGATTTGAGATATACTACATGTATGTATTAATGCACTCCAAATCCACATTCAATTTTTTAGCGCTCGTGCGTGCTCGAATATGTATTTTTATACCTTATGCTAGCTTCATACCTACATATATATATATATATATTTATTTTACTTTTAAGAGTCTTGAAAACCATCCACAACGAAAATTATCGAATGAAAAACACGCCAAGTATTATTTATCGCACCTAGATACTACATACCAGAACTATGAGAACATTTTTTTAAATAAATTTTCAACTGCACTTGCATACTATTTATGTCAAAAGAGCATATCCAAAAATTAAATGTTTTATCTTAAAAGTGGGTCAATTTTTCTTGAGAGTTGCAATGGTGAATGGATGACATTTTGAAGGACCGTTTAATAATTACAAGATTTTCTATTTGGTCCCCTAGCACACTGTTGGTTTGAGTGTCAAAAACTGTTGCATACTTTTAGGCGGCCAGAGAAAATTTAATAATTTAAATTGCCGTCAAATCTGAAGGGTGACAAGTTTCGCCTCTACCATTTATCCAAAACATTCAATTTATCCAGCGGCAAGTTTTGTGTATAGCTGTGATTATATAGCAGTAGTAGTGTACGGAGTAGGTGTGAGGCATTCAGGAAATATTTCTTCATTTTTTATTATTTGGTAAAGTTTTAAGGCATCGAAGTGACAATTCTTAAAATAAAATTCTTATTATTGCCATATAAATTCTAAAAGTAATTTTTGTAAAAGGTATGTATTGATTATAAAGATCATAACACAGGCTTCAAATTTACGTTTGAATGCGTTTCGTGATTACAAAATCTTCAAAGCAAAAATCTGTCCATAAGTATATCTTAACACCCACATACGTATATAATATGTACAGATGTCTTTATGTATTCCGGTCTAATCTAAAAACACTCGGACTATATATATATGTATATTTATAGAAGCTCTCGTATCGAAACTGAGTATTGTTATTTTTAATTAAGAGAGTTGAGTGTATAATTTTTTTTCATTTAAATCAACTGGGCATTGATTTGAATAGAGCGCTATATGATATAGTCTTAAATTCAAATAGATGTGAGCTGTACGTGCCAAATTCTGATATATAATTTCGCGCAGATTATGCGATTGTGGGGGATTCCGAAATGCTGTTTTGTATTGTTGGGGTTTTCAAAACGTTAAAAATTATATGCGATCGTATAGAAGAAAACACTCGAGTAAAGCGAGCTCAGTAGACAATTACTTATTACCTTACACATTTGGATTATTTGTACATACATAAATCTTAAAGCAAAAGTACCTCATTTAGAGCTGCTTTGAAATAGTTTTGACTCGATGATAGAGTGATTTTAGGGGACCATAGCTGGAGAGGAGCAGTGAGATGAGTGTTAGGCATTTCATTAAGACTTGGAAATCCTCTTCGGCACGTCTCTTAAAATAACCCGTCTGATATCCGTAATACTGGGTGACCAATGCAACAACAAAGCAGGCGAATCCCAGGAAATTGTGGAATGCTTTGTTTAGCAGGGGCGTGATCAGTTTTTTAACCCGCATCGAACAGAGAGCAGCCAAACCGGAACTCATGGCCAAGATGCAGAGTATGAAGGCAGCCAAGCCTGCAGCGGGAGGGAATAACAAATTAATTCAATTATGTACATACACTCAGAAAAAACCAGAATAAATGTTGGAAATGTGGCATACTTTATGATGCAGAAAGTAAATTTGTTGCTTCCTAAAAAATAGTGTTTGCACCTCTCAATTTCAGGGTGGATTTACATATTTATAAAAAATGTGTCTAATTTCTATGGTATTGATTTTTATGTGTGTAGATTGGAGATTTTCTTACATTAGTTATCATTAGACATTAGCATTTATATCGCTTAATGGGAAAGACAGTTCAAATTGCATTACTATTATCTGAATTTCAGAAAGGAAAGAATCAGATCTGCATATTTACTCTTTAGAAATGCGTTTTTATTAATATAACCTATTTTTAAAAAATAGTAAAACACCTTATTTTTGGATTTGTAGATTTAGGCCATTCTAATTGTTGAAAGGAAAAAACTTTCTGATTTGGAGGGCGATTTTTTAAAATGCAGTGTGATTTTTTTTTCTGAGTGTACAACTACTATTGTAACTCAATTAACCAACTCACCCAATATGCCATGCGTAGACTTGAGCAGAAACCCCTTTTGAATCATTTGGATTAGAGCCCCGGCGGTACCACAGCCACCGCCCAGGACCATGAGTAACCAATGGATGGTTGTTTTTGTGGAACGCTTGTAACTGTTTGTTAGCACATTGCCCCCATAGTGGACCATAATACCCTCAGCCATGAAGAAGGAGAACTGCCGTACACAAATACTTAATATTAATAGAAATAATCAACACCTGCCAGAGGATTTAACCTACTCCAATGGTGACCAGCCAGGCGTGCAGTCCGGTGCCCTCAAGGCCCGTGCGTAGTGTCATATACGATATATACATATATGGTTATGAAACCAATGCACATCTGATTCAACACATTCAAAAAATATTCCAATTGCTGCAACGGCTTCAACTGGGATTCCCAATGCACTGAACTGTGCGACATCCTCGCACAAGCGAAGCTTGATCTAAAATGTGCATAAATTGTATTCTAAATTAGTGTAATATTATTCAAGTTGTATATCGGACTAGTTTAGTAATATATAACCAATTTTGATTTATGTACCGAAGGTATTCAGAGTATGTTGGTTTTGTGTAAAATACTTAAAGCTAGAGCCTTGTATCTTGGAACATAAGCTGGTCTGTGCACGCGACAGACAAGGTATCAAAGTTGGGATGAAAGGACTTCTCTGTAGGTATGAAATCGATAAGGATCGATATTCGGATATTTATAGGGCCATATGTTACTTTCAAATTTAGGCTAAAGTCACCAAATTTCATTGGTAGTTTATAGGCGATGCCCTTCCAAGCTCGTCAAAGGCCTCCGCCATCAACTTTCAACTGTAACTGCCAAAAGAGATTATCGTGGAAAGCTCTATAAACATATAATTTTCTGTGTGGTTCTCAAGTTCACAGTTGGTTTTAGTAGTAAAAACCATAGCATACTTTTAGGCTGACGGCGAAAATTAAATCATTTTAATTCCTGTCAATGCTGAAGAGGGTAAAGATTCACCCCTGTCATTTAGCTCAAACATTCAAATTATCCTTGGATGGAGGAGGAGGGGGTAGGTGTGAGTCATCCAGGAAACATTTATTATTTTTTTATTTATTTAACAAAGTTATTCCATCTGCTGTGTAATTTGAATCCCATCCTTGCTTGCTGTATTGAGAGCATCTTTCAAAATCATTTTAATATAACTTGAAAATGTTTAATAATTCCATATATAGTTATAGAATTAAATGTTCAAATAAATACATCAAATAAAACGTAGGTACAATAAAAGATGAGTTAACAAATTTTCAAGAGTTAATTTTATACAGTCACTGTTCATATGAACTTGAAGTTAATTTTGGATTAGTTTAGTGATTTCAACATGATTAAAGTGAAGAGCTGTCTATAGGCATGTATGTCTTAACACACACATACACATATAATATGTACACATGTTTAACTGTAATGCGGCCTAATCTAAAAACCTAAAATCTTAAGTTGTTCCGAGTACACTTTTTTAATGAGCATTGAACATTGTATTACTTAAAGACAAAGGCGTGTTCAACAGTTATCAGTGGATCGCAGTAGATAGCTCTATGTATTCCGACAGAACTTCCAAATCATTCATAATGACGGCAAAAATACCTACCTAATCCACAAATACTCTTTAGTATATTGAAGGCGCTTTAAGTTAGCTGTGCATTGCTTAGAATAGGGAGTTATATTCGTATGTTCATCATTGTCCATTCTAAATGGAGTCAAAGTTTGCATAGAAACAAACAAACAAATAATAAAAAAGATCGGATAAGTCGAATAGGTCTCCTCCAATACACACTTCACGACAAAATTAAAATAACTCACAGAAATCGAAGTTCACTACATTTTTATTATAATAATTGCAATAATGTGACTCGTTCATGAGTACAGTAAGTTAAACACTTCAGTTATGGATCAAACTTTTGATAATACAATTATCTGTTGACCTAACTGATAGTGTCAAATTCAAATCTGCTACGTAATACATATGAGCTGTACGTGCCAAATTCTTATCAACAATTTCGCTCAGACTATGTGAAACCGATGTGAGAATGTCATAGGCATATGTGGGGGATTCCGAAATACGGTTATACGATCGTATAGAATAGAACAACCGAGTAAAGTGATAAGGCGAGCTCAGCAGACAATTACTTATTACCTTACACACTTGTATTATTTATACCTACGTAAATCTTTAAGCAAAAGTATCTCATTTAGAGCTGCTTTGAAATAGTTTTGACTCGATGATAGAATGATTTAAGGGGACCATAGCTGGAGAGGAGCAGTGAGATGAGTGTTAAGCATTTCATTAAGACTTGGAAATCCTCTTCGGCACGTCTCTTAAAATAACCCGTCTGATATCCGTAATACTGGGTGACCAATGCAACAACAAAGCAGGCGAATCCCAGGAAATTGTGGAATGCTTTGTTTAGCAGGGGCGTGATCAGTTTTTTAACCCGCATCGAACAGAGAGCAGCCAAACCGGAACTCATGGCCAAGATGCAGAGTATGAAGGCAGCCAAGCCTGCAGCGGGAGGGAATAACAAATTAATTCGATTGTTTACATATGTATTATTATTATTAATTACGTATATGAAGTACATTCAGGAAAAAATAATATGAGTTAAATAAATGTTAAGAATTCTTTTAGCGGCAAGCGTACCTCATCTTGCTTTCTACAAAAGAGTGTTTGCATTTCTTAATTTGAAAGTAGATTTTTCTAAGATTTAGAAAAATATTTTTTGATTTGTTTCTATTGAAGAATTCTTATATTAGGTTTTTTGTATTTGTTATTATTAATAGGCTTTTCACATATACAAACCTTTTATATAGCTCATATATACCAATGATATTGATTTTAATTATTTGTTTCTGAATTTTAAAAAGGATTTTGAAGAATGGAAGTTTGCACTTATTCTTTTTAAAGATAGAAAATATTAAAAAAAAAATGGATAATTTAGAGAAAGCCTTTCTAATTTTTAGAAAAATATTTTCTTATATGTATTAATATTTATAGATTTTTATAAAATCAAGAAAAACTGTCTAGTTTTCAGGGCTATTTTCTAAATTTCAGAGCTCCTCCAACTCACCCAATTTGCCATGCGTGGACTTGAACAGAAATCCCCTTTGACACATTTTGATTAGAGCCCCGGCGGCACCACAGCCACCGCCCAGGACCATGAGTAACCAATGGATGGTTGTTTTTGTGGATCGCTTGTAACTGTTGGTTAGCACATTGCCTCCATAGTGGACCATAATACCCTCGGCCATGAAGAAGGAGAACTGCCGTACACAAATCGATTACATCAAATGCAAATGGAAATGGAAATACATTTCTAGAGGAGATTCAACCTACTCCAATGGTGACCAGCCAAGCATGCAGACTGGTGCCCTCGAGGCCCGTGCGCAGTGTCAGATACGATATATATATGGTTATGAAACCAATGCACATCTGATTCAACACATTCAAAAAGTATTCCAATTGCTGCAACGACTCCGACTGGGATTCCCCCTGCCCTGAACTGTGCGACATTCTTGCGTAGAATGGAGACTCGTTGACGAATACAAATGAGGCTGTTCGTTGTGCGGGATCCGGTGAGGGGTACGCTCTTGAATGCGGTCTCGTTGTGGTGCTGCCGTAGTCGCCGACTCTCTGCTGGCTACTGCTGAGCGACTGGAGATGCTCTGTCATCGTACCGCACAATTTAAACGTCTCGTGGAGCTTATCAGTTCACTTTGTGTGTGTGTGTGTATGAATGTGTGTGCGTGTGTGTGTGGGTATGTGTGGCAGTAATGACTTTTTCGTGTTACAACAAAAACAATGCGCTCTCTTGGCCGACTGATAAATACGTCTATTAACTGTTAACTATTGTCTGGTCATTTTTAATATCAATTTATTGCTAGACAGTGTGTAAGAACGGCGTATTTACTGTAGTACCAATTGCAGTATACACGGGATTATACATATATACATATATATAACTATGTATATATATATTTAACAAGTGCGATTTATAAAAACGCCCATTGACTGCTTGGTGTGCCGTCAATAATTTAACTAATCTCAATAAACGACGCTTACGCGGGACAAAGCTTTAAATGTGGATTTGAAATTGTACACTGAGCAAAACGGAGTATATCATAAATAATAGACGAAGGTTGTAAGAAATAAATAATAAATAAAATGAAATGGAAGAAATTAAATGATATCATTTGAAATTTAAAGTGAATAAAAATAAATAAAATTTAAATGTAAAATGGTTCAATATTTATTGTAAAGATTGTGAACACAGAGAAAAACAAACCCAATCAGGCCAATAAGCGTTGGTAGCTTTTGGAAAAGGTAAGTAAAATAAGGTTAAGAAAAGCGAAAGAAAAATTAAAAGTGAGGAAAGTTGGGCACATTTGTGAGCCTGTTGAGTAAGATACGTTTGCCACAGTGCAACACGCTCAATAAAATAATAAAAAAAAAACTGCTTCATATGTCAAAAAGCTGATCAAACAAATTTGCAGCAAACAAGATAAATTTTAAGTTTTATAGTATTCAATTGCAAATCTACTCTGCGAAGAGTAGCAAGCATTATTCTACCCATTACGACTTGGACTCCAAAACCAGTTCGCTAGGCTCAAATTGATAAAAAAAAAAAAGGTTTGAAATACTGAAAATCATTTTTGGAAGCTATTTGATGATAGATTTTGAAAAGTTAACTTATATTTCTTAGTATTTAAATGTTTGTAAATAATTGACTACTTCCATTTGCTAAGATACTTAAATTCAACTCGAAATAATATGCTCGAGATTGGGTGTAAGACGTGTTATACATTATTGGTTTCTTACAGTGTACGTTTACAAGTGTGTGTGTTGCATGCATCTGGCATGGTCAACCACAAACCGCAAAATAAAAACTAATATTTCTGTGTGCATATACTGAGCTATGTACATACATAACTATATATCTCTATTGCTTGGCATATTATATTCCTCAGGGGAAGCTGTGCAAATACAGGGCCTCCAATATAGAGCAATAACTGAAAAATACTGTTACTTCTTCGATTTGAACTGAGAGCCGCAAGATTTTATTTGGAGCTAAGCCGCAGAAGGCAAGCAAGCAAAAATATATATTTTCTTGTCCCTAAATCGAAAGGAAACTTTTTATGGTGTGAAAAATTAAATACAAAAATAAAAAATAATACAAAAATAAAAAATAATACAAAAAGATACATCAGCTTATGGAAGTTGATCAGGAATTGAGAAAATAATGAGAGTGTTTGGCAATAGAAAATTTGTGCACAGTAAAATGTTTTTATATTTGTTTTGAAATATTTTTTATTTGCCTGGAAAAACTGGCAATACTCGATTTCCAGCTTGGCAAATTGTTTGCAACATTTTAGTGCAAACAAGTTAAGAGAGCATCTAGTTTTGGCCAAAAGCAACGAATGAGAACCAAGTAAAGTTATAAGCGAATTTAAAATTGAGATGTTAGCGCTCTTTTCTGAATTATCTGGTGAGAATCCGGTCTGGACGTACGCAGGGGGAAGCAGGTGGATGCAGGTGGATGCAGGTGGGGGCACGGGTGGGGAGTGTAGCCCAGCACTCCCAGCACATCTCAACTTTACATAGGCGCAAAGTGATTCAGACTAAAATAGATGAGAAATATACAAATCGGATACCCATAAAAATAATGTAGTTAATAATATAAATAATATTTTATTTAATTAAGTAATTTAAATTTATCTTAAACATAAATAGGAACTGAACGATATTTGAGTACAGCTTTAACCTATGAAGCTAAGACATTTTTGATATAGCGACTTGATCGGTGCGATGCAGGTTAAGACCATGGCCAGCAGGGTGGCAACTTGCATGAGTATAACAAAATCCTCGCCTTGACCGCGGAATATATTGGTCTGTGTGTAACCGTAATACTGTGCCAGCGAGGCAATCACGTACGTGGCCATGCTGAGCAGGACGTGGACCGTCTTGTTGGCCAGCGGGGAGAACAGCTTCGATAGGCTCCTCGCCAGCACAGCGGAAATGCCACTCAGCAGTGAGATGAGGCACAGCACGAACGCTGCGAATCCCAAACGGGAATGGATCGTCACGCCAATTGACCAGTCATCCCGTATTAGCTGGACAAGGCAACCGGCCACGCCCATGCCGCCACCGATGATCTGCAGCACCACATGGATGGCCGTCTTCTGCTTGCGGGTGTAGCGCAGCGTTAGCCAGTTGCCATCGTAGAAGCACATCGAAGCCTCGGCCATGACGAAAATGAATCCAAAGGAGACCAACCAGACGTGCAGCGTAATCCCACTCAGACCCTTCCTCAGGCAGGTCCAGCAGATCCAAAACGTGACGAAACCGATGCACAGCTGATTGAGCACATTCAAACCGGCCTCAATATGCTGGAGAGGACTCGTCGTCTTGGTGATGTCTTTCTTTGATGTCATTGTGAAGGCGAGTACTGTGTGGGAATCCGTACAGCTTTTAAATATCCTTTCTGCTTTTCAATAATTTATATTTATATTATATTGAATTTTTTTCTAATATTTTTTTATTCGATTATATTTTTTATTATATTTTATTATTATTTTTTATGTTTTTAAATATTTGTGTATTGAATTGATCCTTGTGTAATTCTTACACTTTTGTCATCTAAGAGGTCCTTTTAACTTCGTATTAAATTAATTCTGTTTCAGTTTTGACACTTTTATTTATTATTTATTTGTTGAGGATGCCAGTTAAGAGGTCCTTTTCACTTTGCTAACCTCTTTTACTATCTGATTGAGAACAGTTAACAAGTGCAAGAAACCGACAACTTTGAGGGCACTTTGTGCACTGTCAAACGTATTTATAGCGGTTACCCATTAAAAATGATTAGCAAAGGGTATATGCAATTTGCGGTTACAGAGTACAATTTATACCTGTCTGCATTTTTCTTAAGTTTGTAAATTCTTTATAGATTATGTAAAGTCATTATCTGCTACTTTTAATATAATATATTAAATTAAATTATTTTTAAATAATATATATTTATTGTTCTTAAATTATAAGAAATGTATAGAAATAAATTAAATAAATAAATAAATGTACATCGTAGGAAAACTTATACTTTTTAGAAATGTATTGAAATAAATTATTCACACAATTATTTGTGATACTAATTTAAAGACTATTTTTTGGTTTTAACTCATTTTTCAAAATAAATGTATTCCAAAATAATTAATATTATTTCTGTTCATTTTTTGATTGTTTTCTTATTTTACAAAAATGAAATGAATTCCAGTGTCAATTTATGGATTAATTTCTGAATGAAAATAACTTTATTGAAAGCGATTATAGAAAAAAAAGTAAAAATATTTCGAGTGCAAATTTAAGGATTACTTTCTAAGCCACAATGAGTAGCTTTTCTTGTGTACAGGGTAGTAACTAGCCAAGCACTCTCCACTTATTACTGGTTAAGTAGTCATTAACCAATTATTTTAATGTAGTTCTTAGTAGACATATGTACATATGTATGTTTGTATGTATGCCTGCGGCTATCAGTAACAAGGTGCTTACAAGAGGATCGCATAGATCTTAGAGGATTACAAGTTATCGCGCACGTTTTCAATACGTTTGGAATGTTTGCAAATATATTAACTTTTGCCCAATCGAACTGAAGCATCATCAATCATCGATCAGCCGTCAGTAGAAATGCATTCGCTGAAATCTTGAGTTGCACCACTTGAGGCAATATCTATTCACGTTGGGTGCTTCCGGTGGTTGTTGCGCTGAGAAACCCGCATTATAATCGACGGCTATCAGGCACTTGTACAATTTCGAGCACTTTTTGAATATGAATACTATTTTTGGTTAAATAGTTCATTGTGTTAAAGCCTTATCAATTTGCAAAATAGCACGTACAATGATAATGAACGTGCCGACTAAACATCGGATAATAATTCTGTATTAGACCCCAATACCTAACTGTGTCTAATTTTAACTAGTACAAAATGATATGGATGTATACGCTAAAGGAAGCCAGTGATTTGTGCTTCTTCAGAATTTCAATTATCGGAAATACATAAGTTACCAGATGTGTTTCTGATAACACTAAATGTGATTTGTGTTTAGACAAGAACTATAAACTATTTTATACATGGATTTTATAAGACCAAATATAAAGAGGAAAATTCTCTTTGGGAGTTCTTAATGAGATCATTCAAGTTGTTTTGGTAAGCCGAGAAACACTTTCTCAATTTCCGACAAATATTATCGTAGAAGACTTTTACTAATAAATCTTTCTTTTCTGTCGGATCTCAGAAACATGCTGTGTTTAATCATTTAACACCAACTAATAGGTTGGAAAATTGGTTCCTTCGAATTAATCTGCCAAATTAGTTTGGCAGTTCCGATCAGGAGTACTAGGAATTTTCGACCTCATTATCTTCACAACTTGTATTACAAAACTATGCCATCCATAAACCCTTTTCAAATCGTATTCTATAATGATAGTTATACTAAAACAAAAATCGCTCTGAAAATTATAAAGTTTTTGTTCTTTTTAGAATTAATTCCTAAGTATAAGAAATCATTTTTCTTGAAATTAGATAGGTTTGTCTTCAACGCCAAAAATATGGTGACTATTTATATTTGTTAGAAACGTTTTCTATTATAATGAACTACATTTGTAATAAGTAGAACTGCCAAATACATATTTTTAATAAAATTTTGGAAAATTAAACCTTAAACTTTAAAAATATGTTTTTCTGACAAATTGTTCAAATTTGAGTGGACATAGCAGTAGGAGGCTACGAAATCGATAATAATCGATAACGGCACATATCTTCCGCAATTTGAAGGCTACAATCACAAAATTTGGTTGGGAGGTTGTTGGCGATATCTTTCAAAGATCGGCATATGCCACGCCAGCTCAAGCCACCCCTCGCCCATCCGCCCCTAAACATTTTAAATGTCTGTATCTTCAGCAGTTTTCAAGTTAGAGCCGTCAAATCTGGTAGGTATATTAGTGGTAGCCGAGAATCGATGAAAGAAATTGTATAGCCACGCGCTCACCTGCGACCATAATCGAGTCACCATAATAGAGTCATCAAATGTTGAAGGTAACTTGGTGGTAGCTTCCTTCAAAGATAGGCATATCCATTTGCAGACCACGCCCGCAAGATGTTCGGCCCTAGAAATCTAGAAATCTGAAATATCTTCCACAATTTGAAAGTTTGTTACTGGTAACTCCTTTAAGAGATCGATTAAGAATTGGACGACCACGCCCACTACGCCTCCCCAAACCGATACACCTGTTAGTATAAATCGATAAAACCATATATCTCACACAATTTGAAAGGTATTTTGCTAGTAATACTCTCAAAAGCTTATATCATTATATAGAGTCAGAGTATTTCGCAGTCGGTTATGTCCGACGGCAAAGTTCTCTCTTAAATTGAAATTGATTAAACTTCTTCACAGATGAAACGTAAACTTTTAAAAACATAATTATACAAATAAACAAAGATGGAACAGTTTTACATTAAATAATCACAAGAGTTTATTTATTTATATTGTGCGGACATGTATATAAGCACAGAGAACCATTTAAGATTGGATCATGGTCTCAGCACTTTGGGCAATCGGAGCCTTCACAGATGTCGCACAGCTTGGACTCGACTTGGTAATATTCCGTGGCCTTCTTGTTCGTATCGTAGTAGTCGTAAAGGACAATCGGGGCAGGCTTCTGATTGGCAACGGCATGGGTCCTGAGGGCCTCGATGGGCAGACAGTTGACTTCGCCCTTGGCCAGGCTCTCAAAGTAGATGACCACCACGGTGTCGTCATTTTTGGTCTCAACCAGCTGAAAGAGAGAGCGATATTAGCTAAGCTCGCAGAGAACTAAATGCAGTTGTGGACCTACCCGAACGCCCTTGATTTCTTGAATTTCCTTGAAGCTATCCTCGTCGACCGTGAAACCGGATGGCAACGACACCTCCAATATGGCCATATTGGATGCCTTGGCCTTGCCCTCCTCGACATATTCAACGCAAACGCTCAACTCCAGTTTTGATGGCGGCGATTCTGGCTTGATGGTCGCTTCAATCTTGAAGCTCGGCTTCGGCTCCTTCTCGATCACATTGTACTGGTAGGCGATCTGCAGCAAAGCGGCACCAGTACCCTTGGCCTCATATGACAGCGACTTGGTGCCCTGAGGGAATTCCACGGTTTGCAGCAGCAAATCATTGTCAGCGGTCAGCTGAAGCTTTTCCGTTTTCTCTCGCAGACCCTGATTGGAGACGGACACTTCCCACCTGGCCGGCTCATAGCCGGACTTTTGGGCGAACTTAATGAGTGCCCGGAGGCCAGCAATGGTGTCCTGTGTGGAGGAGAAGCCACCATAACTATTCCGTTGCGCCACCAGCCAGCGTATCGAATTCAGCACCGAGGCCGGAGTCTCTTGCTCCGTGTCGAGCAATGCGAGCAGGGCATATGAGGTGATCTCGATGTCACGACTGCGTATCCAGAAACACCAGCGTGCACATTTGCCGGGTCGCAACGTTTGCTCTTCCTCGGCCCACCAGGTGCTATCCTCCTCGGTCTTGGCCAGCGCCTTGAGTGCGGCCACATGCTTGCCAGCATCGGCAGCCTTCACCTTCTGCAGGGCATACGTGGCAATTGCCCGGGCCAGTAGATTCTCCTCCGTATTCAATGTCTGGTCACTCAGATAGGCCACTGCCTTATCGATGGCTGTCTGATTGGGCTTCGGTTGCTCCACCAAAGCTAACAGCACATTGGCCGTCATGGACAGCGCGGAGCGCTGCGAGCCATAGAAATACTCGCCATTCTCAAAGAAGCTGCCATTCTCCGCCTGATGGCTGAAGAGGAATTGATAGCTGCTCTCCAGTTGCTCTTCGTCCACCTTGATGAGATCTTTGATCTGGGCAAAGGAGCTCAGCACATACGCTGTCAACCAGGTGGAGCCATTGCGTTCCGGATCCTCCTCGCGCCACTTGCCAGGACCAAAGGAACTGTAGCTGCCATCGTCATGACGATAGTGGAACATACGCTGATAGCCCTGCTCCAAATTGCGCTTGATGCGTTTCTCCATTTCGGGCTTCAGCTTGTTCAGGCTCTTCAGATAGTCATAGACCAGATAGTTGGGCACCAATGCGGACATTGTCTGCTCACCGCAGCCTCCGGGCAAACGGACCAAGTGCTCCATATTCTTGATGACCGGTCCGAGCAGATCGCCAACGAAACCGAACTCGACATGCTGCGAATCGGGCACAATGTCATCGGGTAGCTCCAGCTCAAATGTGTCCTTGTGCTCGTGCACATCCTTCAGATTGACGAAGAAGGCACGATTCCGATACTCGGTGACACCCTCGGGCACCACCTTGAGCGTCTTGTGGACAGCATCGCCGGCCAGCGGTGAAATTGCCGTAAACTTCAGCAGTATGCTGCCAATGATCTTTGGCCGCAGCAGGAAATTTACTCCGGCTGCCGAATTGGCTTCCACACGCACCGTTTGGGAACGCTTCTGTTCGCCAATCACCTCGTTTGAGATATCCACAAAATCGTATTCGTTGTCCTCGTTGTCTAGCGAGATCTCCACATCGAGGTTCTTGGACAGATAGTTGAAGACGAGGGCGGGCACATTGATCACCTCGCCACGTTTCACGGAATACGGCAGACGGACGGACACAAAGAACGGCTGGAACGTTTTGATCTTAAGCTGCTCATCAGTGACGGCCAAACCCTTCTCCGGATGCAAGGCAAATGCTGTCACCACCCAGCTAGTAATTGTGTCCGGTATTTTCTTGACCCACTTGAATATTTCCGTCTTGGTATTCTCGATATCGTCGAATATCCAGGTTTCCACAAAGTTCTTGCGCACTACAGGCGGAGCAGCAGCGCCACCTCCACCACCAGATACCATAGTATTTTCTACTGTAGGACCTGCTTGTGCCGCGCCGAAAGCATGCACCTTGGTTGTGTGCATAACATCATTCGATATCACTGCCGTCTTGCGATGGGCGGAGAAAGGTTGGTCTAATTGAATGGAATTCATAGAATTAATTAGAAGGCGAAAACTAAATCAATGCGGAAGCAGTTGGCATATTTGAGTATCTATTATTGGCCATTAGGACACAGTAGTTCTAAGGACATGCCGACGCATCCAAATACCGAACGATAATATAATATAATATAATATTTCCGAGACTTACTAGTATAACTAGTCTCCTCTAAGGAGTTCTCTAACTTTAAGGATATCTCTGATCCTTTTTAAGTAGACAGCTCTATTCCAAAAACTGAATAGTATTAATGGTCTCCTCTAAGGAGTTCTTTGTCTAAGTCTAAGGATTTCTCTGGTCCTTTTAAGGCCTACTGCTTTTAATATTGTAAGTGGTTTACTCACTATATATAAGGAGTTCTCTGATCATAATACAAGTTTTAAACTATACGTTTTTCACGCCAATTCTATGCTAAAAAATGAATACCTTATGTGGAATTATCTGATCCTGTTTAACCCTACAGATCCATTCTATAATATAATAATACTACTAATTATATTAATACTCAATCTGGTCTCCTCACTATGTAACATTTTAAGATCTACACAGTTTTTAATCTTAAGCTCCTTATGAACATCATCGGAACTCTCTTCCTTTCTAAAAATAGACTTCCTTCTTTCTGCGTAGGATTAATTGCGATCTTCTATCTCGATTGAAAAATCTAATACTTTGCGGATACTTATGAGTATCCAGGTCCCCTTTCGTCCAACTAGATATTTCCAACTGTATCTTGATTCTCTCTCTCTCTCTCTCTCCCACTCTTAACTCTATTTCACTTACGTAGACTATATTTGGGTGGAGTGCGATCGTAGAAGAAGTTGGCATTGGTCATGGTGACAACGCCACTGCGTTCGCCCGGATAGTAGGAGTAGCCGCCCTGCCAGGCTGTATGGGTATCGTAGCGACTGAGGCGCCACGAGAACGCATCCTTGCTGATATCATTGTTGCTGCCCAGGAGCAGAACGCTCTGATCGACAGCCATTAGTCCAACGAATGACTGCGGCGCTGTCTTAATTTCCAGCTCAACCTCGGCGCCGGGCTTAACCTCTTCGGGAGCGGTGATATTAATTTGATTCTGCAACTTGACAACCACATGGAAGGTTTCCTCGGCATACCGAAATTCGCCAGTGTCATCCACATAGTAGACATACATCCGCCCATAGGGTGTCGTATAGAATGTCGGCGTCAGACTGATATTATACACGGTTTGTGGTTCATTGAACACAACGCGTTCTGTTTTCAGGACATTGCCACGTCCGATGATGTTGTACACAAAGTATTTGAGCGGACGACTCGAATTGAGGGTCACTTGATATTCCTGCCCGATTTGGAGACTGCAAATGTGTGCATAATTTAGATGGAAATCGATTTGGATTGGGCAAACACAAATAGCGCTACAAACCTCCAAATGTCCTTGGGCCTTTGCACGTCAAGCGTGAACCATTCCTTCTCCTTCTCGATTTCCTCGGGAGTTTTCTCAATCTGCTTGGGCTCTCTATAGGGATAGGTTGTGTACAATTGACGCTGCTCGTCCTCAAACTCTAGCTGGATGTTGTAGTAACGGGTGTAGTTCTCCATGTCCGGCAGATCGGGCAGCACAACCTTAAAGACAGCCAGACTGGACTCATTGAGATGGCTTTCGAATTCCAGGGTTTTATTCTCAATTTTTGGCAATGTCGATTCATCACCGTATATACTGTGGCGGATGCCCTCCGTGTACTTGACCTATGGAATAGGATTAAATGATTAGCTGGCTATACGTGGATTGAATATCTGCCTAATGTCTGCCCACCTTCACTGGCGTCTTGGTGTCCTTGAGCAGTGTGCCATCCACTAGGCTTATCTTAAAGATCATCTCGTGCTCCTGGTCGGGCTTAAAGGAGTAGCAGCTCGAATAATCCGTACAGAGCATTTCATAGCGATAGGGGAATATTTGTGTGCCACCCGTCTCATTGAGCTGAACACCCGTAAATTCCTCCTCAACGGTGGCCAGGATCTGGGCATATGACGATGATGTCTTGAACGGCAAATGGTCGGCAAATTCCTTAACATTAATATCAAACTTGGCCTTGCCATTGACCATGTCAGCGGTACGGATTATCGCATGTCCCGGTGTATCTGTGCGCACAGTTTTGCCATCCACAGTGTCCCATGAGCTCGACTCATCCGTGTGCAGATTGAGCACAACTTTGCCATTAACCGGTTTGCCGTATGTGTAACTGTGACCAGAGAGACAGACAAAAATACAATTTCTATTTGGCGGAGGAGAAAGTCTGCGTCCTACTTACTTGGCCTTGATCACCACCTGCATGTCACCATCACGGACAGACACCTGCTGTGTCGCATCCATTTTCACGACGTATTTGGGCAGCACATATTTCTCCACGTTGAAGTAGGCGCGCTCATTCGAATAGGGCTCCCCGTTCTGGGCGGTCAGTGTCCAAGAGCCGAGTGTTGCGAAATCGGACAGTTCAAATTTGCCCGTATAGACACCGGTACGGGTCTTGATGTGCTTCAGTTCCTTGATGCGATTCTTTTTTGAATCCTCGAACCACACAACAACTTCGTCCTCGGCATCCGTCGGCCTCAGATTCTCATCCAGGAAGATGACGCGATAATTGATTGTATCGCCAGGCTTATATTTGCCCTTATCCGTTTGCAGTTGCACATATGGCCGGAATCTGTCCCAGCTGAGTTTCGTTGTGTTTTTGAAATCCAGCCCGGAGACACCCTCGGCGGTCAGGTTATAGTCACCCGACTCCAACGGGGGCAGCTTAAAGGTGATCTGCTTAGGCTCATCGGCCTTGGCCAACTCAACCGTTTTGGTCTCATTGTACGACGGACCCGTAATCCCAACCTTCAACGTAACCGGCTCCTCGGTATGGTGCACTGCCACAGCAACATTGTAGTCTCGATTCGAGTGTATGGTTCCCGGGCCAACAACGGTATATTGACTGTACCAAAAAATAATCAAAAAAATGGTTTTTGATTTAATTAAAAATAATCAGCATAGGTCAACATTGATTTTATTATCTATATAAACATATATATATATATATATATATATATATATATTTAAATATTAGGTCAGTCATTAGCATGGGTTTTTCTATTTGTTTAGCCTATGACTTTTGATATTAATCTACACACTCCATTATTTAATAAAAATAAATATATTTTTCAATTTTATGTTTTTTTTTTTTGGTCTACTTTATCAGTTCGTATTAATTTTAGGTTTGTTTATTGCTCAAGGTTTGAAAGCTAATTAGATTAATTTATTTTATTATTTTTTTGTTGAATTTGCTAAAGTAAATATTCCCAGAACCTGATTCTGTCGAAACCGGCTCAGAGTCGCGAGAGTTATGTAAAAAGGCAACAAAAATGCAAAGATGAAGACATTTTTCTTATTTTATTACTTTGGCTCATTCCAAGCGAAGTTCAAAGCACTTTGCCTGGCTTGGATTCGACTAAGAAAAATAAGCTAAAAAGTGTTATTCATTATTCAATATACAAAAATATTGTGCACATATAGAAAAGATGATCTTGCTAGCAAATGTTGGAAATTCACAACTCTCACAAAAGTAACTAATTGCTATTGGCAATGAAAAATAATTTAACAACTCAAAATTACCTAGAAATGCTATAAGCAAATAATAATAATAAACGGGTTTGGTTCAGGGTAGAAACACTTAAAAAACAAAAAATTGATAAACATGAAAAAGTACTTAAAAAGCGATGTATGTTAATTTATTTTTTAAAATAACACTTGATAAAACGAATATATATGTATGCGAATGGGCGAAGCAAATATGCATAGCAAATCAGCATTAAGTAAACCTATATTATATAGCAACAACCTTTAACAAAGACGGCTTATATATAAGATCTCAATTCTATGTGCAATTATATTATATACTAAGTGGAATACAGCGGAGATTTGAGTAATTAGCTTTTGCATCGATTATTTGACAAGGAAAATTAATGAATTTAATAAAAGGAATGAATTTAATTGAAATTAATAATGAATAATTATTTTTGACAATAGCCTCGACATATTTACGAGCATAAACTAAAGGCCACTAGCCGAGGCAGTTAAATGTATTGTTTGGCATATTAAATAAATATGCATATATATATATATATGACTATATTTATATTTAGAATTTTTGTGAATTTGTGTACTCACCCTTCGCATTTGACTGGATCGGCCATTTGTAATAGGAGCGCCAGAGCCATACTAGCGATGACACCAAAAGCGTCTAAGCGGCGCATTTTTTTTTGTTTTTGGTTAACGGGGAATAAACGAGAAAATAGCAACAACTTGTAATTGAATAGCGACTTGTGAACAAATATAAAATGCAGTTGGGGGAAAGCTCAAGCAAGCGATGCCACACAACCGACCGGGCTCAGAGCTGAGCTGCGACTGGTTGAGCCGGTGACACACGGGATTTGTTATAAGTATGCATGTGTATGTGTGTGTGTGTGTCGGCTACGCTTTGTTAGGCCAGACTAAACGTTCGCGTCGACGCCGACTGCGATGCTAGCAATATGTGTGTGTATTTGTGCACGTACAATAAGAATAATAAATACTCGCTGATAATTAAATTGAACAAGAAATTAAAGAAGAACAAGAAGAGGAATACGTGGATGACCAAATTTATGGATTTCATATGTGTGTGTGTGTGTGTGTTTTTTTGACAAGCTAATTAAGCAGATGGAAAAAAAGCACCATTATTATTATGAAGTGCCGGTAATCTTATCGCCAGTTTAATGTATTATTGAAAGACTCCTAAACACGGGTACGGTTTTTATAAATTATATTGAAAAATAGCTAGCTGCTCTACAGCAAATAATTTTTTAATTAATTAGACTTTTAAATATCGCAACTTTTTAATATATAAAATAAAAATATTTAAATATATTGATTATGTTTGCTACAAAAGGAAGCCAAATCAATAAAAAAAAAATGGCCTCTCCTAAATAAATAATAATCGAAAGTAAATATGTGTATGTCTTTGTAAGAATATTCCTTAAAAATTCATGGAATACTCAATATTCTTGACTTATAGTAAGCATTTAGTTAGTTTCATAATGTTTGGGTATTGCAAACGTTGCAAATATTTCACAAAGAACATGATAAATGATTTCGCTTGACTTATCGGATGTTTTTTATATTTGTATTTCGAGATTAAGATAAGTATGGCCACGTTATGCAATAATGTGAGTCAAAACAAATTAAATCATTGCATGTCATAAACTAAATTCGCAATTAACATATTGTCCCAAATGGCTAATTACATTTACAAATTCTATGCAGGTATTTTTGTTGTTCTTATACTCTAATACCAAAGGTATCCAGAGTATATTTGTTTTATGTAATGTCATGATGACACCCTTAAAACTAGAGTAGTGAACCTTGGAACATATTCTGGTCTGTGCCAGTGTTAAAATTAGGAAGCCCACTAGAAAGGTAGTAAATCGATCAAATCGATAATCGCAAATCGATAAAGTCACTTATTTATTAGAATTTTAAAGCTTCTGTCACCAAATTTGATTGGTAGGTTTCTGTCGATGCCATTCAAACGGAAACGGTTAGAACAGTTAGAACCACCAAATATTATAGGTGCCGATAAAAAATATGACCATATATGGCGTTATTTCTGAAATTGTAAATCGATATAACTGCTTAACTCCCACAATTTTGAAAATTCACCAAAATAGGAAGGTGGCTTGCAGAAATTTTTAGAGTACGCCCACACCTGCGGCCCTAGAAATCTTAAATAAGCATATCTTCTAAAATTTGTAAGATTACTGGGAGCTCCCTTCAAAAATCGATAAAAATAAAAATAGATGACTAATCCCACTTCGCCTCCCATAACCGTTACACCCTTTGGTGTAAATCAATAAAACCATATATCTCACGCAATTTGAAAGGTATATTGCTAGTAGTTGGAACACGCCCACTACCGCCCCCAAAATTCTCAAAAGCCTATATCACACGCAATTGAAGAGCGACAGTTAGCAAACTTGTACGGTAGATTACTAGGAACATGCTCAAATATTTTTTTTTTGGTTCTATCCATGTTTGAAGGTAGATTACTACATTCAACATTTTTTTCTCCACTCCCAACCCCGCCCCTAACTAATTCTTAAAAGCCTATACCTGCTTCAATTTTAAGGCAAACTTGGAGGATACATCACTAGGAACCTCCCCTAAGTATGGGCACCTGTTATCAGATTATTTATTGGTATCAGAGTATTTTGCAGCCGACTGCAAGGTTCTCTCCTGATTTATTTTTATTTTTTGCTACTGTTGATAAGTTAATTCAGTGCTTAGCACTTTAATTGTAAAATGTTTAGTGTTCATTAAAGATTTTGTTTTTATCACATGCGAATGAAATTAAATATGGTACTTTTATTTGTCAGGTTTTTCCTGTTTTCCAATAGGCAACGAACTATTCTATTCCATTGCAACCACACACACTCACACATATATACGGATATACATTTTCATAAATAATAATTAGCGTACTTTTGCTGGCTGGGGAATTCCGAAAATGATTTTCTTGGAACCGCGAAATCTGTGTCGCCTTATGTCGTTTGTTCGTGCACTGTTTACAAATTTATTTGTTTATTTTTATTTTTTCTTACTTGTAGCTCTTTGTTGTGTTGTTTTATTTATGAGACACTCAAGTCAACTCAACGCTTTGCTCGGAAGTGCCGGTTGAACTGAACCAGCGAACGACTTGAATGGCAGCTGTTAACTGAACGGTGAATTTTGTTCTCTACTTCACTCTTTGCTTACCACCAGCTACTCTCTTTCGCGAGTATATGCGTTTGTCGATAGTGTTGTTTTTATGTTGCTATTTTTATGCACAAGGGAATTTTTCACTCAAATGACGTCATCTGTTGAACAGTTTTTGTGTTTTGTATTTCACATTGTCATGCAAGAAACGCAATTGCGTCGCCTTTGTTAGAAATGTAAATCCCCTTTTTTATTTTGGACTTTCCAGTGAGAGTATTTGCGCTAAAGATGCCAATTGGATTGCACGGATCAGTTAATTAAATGCAAAATTATGAGTATATTAAGTCTAATATAAGAAAAATAATAAAATAGTTTTACTTAAAAGTTGAAAGTAGTTCTCGAAAATGTATTTTTGATTTCTATTTACAACAAAAACTGATAAGCTAAATTAAGACCTATTCAACACTTTACCGCAAAATAGATCAACATTTGTCGTTCGCTTTCAGCTTTGCGTTTATCAACCAGTTGCTTTTCGCTGTTATTTCATAACATTTCATGAAATGACTCATGAGCAAAACGCTCTGGTTCTTACTCAGCTGATTGCGGCCAGTCAGAATGCACGATTAATTAAAATTAACCGGTTTCGAATGCGCCGAAAATAACATGATGCATGCATATGTATATGTGTAGGTATGTGTGTGTAAGTGAAAGATTACCAATGCCACGATTGGCAATCAGCTGCCGCCTTTTACGCCCCAAGGTAAAGCACGTGTAAGACCGCTGAGTCATGCTCCATTTGTTTTGAAAGTTTTTTTTTATTTTTGCACACACACGCAAACATAACATGAAGTTCTCCCTTCTGAACAGCTTCAAATGCTCTCTGGCATCCAAGGCGCGCAGTTGACTGGAGATTTAACGGCGCTTGAAACTTATCTGTCTGCTGAACGTGCGCGCTTTTAGTAGATAAAAAAAAAAACCCAATAACTAATAAAGTAGAACAAAAAGATGGCGACGAGTGTGCTACAGGGTTGCAGTTCCTCAGTTATGCGCGATGTTTGCGAGAGTTCAAATCTGGTGGACTATGTGGAATCCGTCGCAGATCGTATCGAAAGCAATAATGCATCAATTAGCACAAAAAACCTACTACTTGTGGATCCCACCGCGGCAATGATTTATTTTGGCTTTTGTGCGCTAATCTCGCACATTTTGCTCGCTGGCATCACTGTGATCATTGTGCGCAAATGTTTAGCCTTGCAAATGGTGCATACAGCGGGACATGCTTTCTACTGCACATTGGGTGTAAGTTGTGTGCAACCAGCTTAGTGTATTTTTTATTTTTCAATTTTTGTTTTCGCACAGTTTGTCTTCTGCCTGGGCGAGGCGCTTTTGGTGCGACACAGTCGAGTCCTGGAATTTTGGCTGGGCATTTTTAATTTGGATTTGCTCCACAGTGCTTTTGGCTTGCTCGCATTTGTCATTGGTGTTGGCGGTGTGGCTATTAAAACATTGCAAAAGCTGGAACGCAAGCGCGAAGAGCCAACGGCAACTGTAAAGCACTTTCGCAGCAATCATGGATTCTTTGGTGAGAAAGTGAGAAATGAACTCGCCACAAATAGTTTATTTAAATATCTTCTCTCTCATTCACAGGCATCGTTGGATGTGTGCTGCTGCTTGGCAGTGTTCTTAGCGGTTTGCCGCTCTATTTCTACACATTTAAATGGCTGCAGCTCGTGCATCGTTTCTGCTCGCTCGGCAGTTTTGCAACACTGATGACATCACAGATGTTTAGCTATAATACGGGTTTCGCACGACGTCAGTGGAAAGCCCGCCATGTTCGGTTGTTTAAACTGGTTACTTTTATCGTTACCATTACGACAATTAATTACGAATTCAGGAGATTCACTCGCGAAATTGTCACTTTAATTGCCAGACAATTCGGCGATTAATTAATTTATTTTATTTTTATTTTGCTTCTTTTCTAATTGGGCTGTTGTCGATATTCCATTTTCATTTTAGCATTTTGATTTTTATTATTTTTGTTTAATGCACGGTATACCATTGAATAATATAGTTTTGAATATTTAGGGCTTACACATACTTTAGATTGTACATAGATAATTATTCAGGCATCTTTTGTTCGGTAAAATAAATGAAAACCATTCACCAAGAATAAAAAACGATTTAATTTCTGATTATAATTTTATAATTTTTTGAATGTTTTTTTTTGTTTAATACACCAGTGGATAATATAGTTTTGAATATTTACGGCTTATACATACATAGATACATATATTATAGATTAAGCATGGATATATAATCACGTCTCTTTCGTTCGACAATAAAATAATTGGAAACAATTCACCAAGAGTAAAATAAACAAAAAAGAATCAATTTGGCATAATTATGCCTTACCCTGCTAATATAGAACATCGTGAATATTAAAGTTAACTAAATTATAGATATACGACAACAAAGATCAATTGCGACCACTTTGCGATGTGTGCATTATGTCCAATGCAGCTGGTATGTCGCCCTCCACAGACTCCAAAAGCTGCGTCAGCCAGGCGCCTTCATTGCTGAAACCCATCGCCATCATTGCGTGTACGGCGGCATTAATGCGTTCATCTACGTAGAAAATGGGAATATGAAAAATAGAAATGTTATAAGCGGAGTTACAAAACAAATGTAAGAGGCAACGACTGACGTAAAATCATTGTGAACTACATAGGGTGGCACCTATGAACAGAACAGGTGCCTGTTAAGCTGTTGATATGCAGTTTGGACTTTATCTATATTTGCATAGTTGCAATTGAAGTTTGTAGGAAATAAATGAATTTATTAAATTGTCATGCCATCGCTATCGCATGCTGTTAAGACTGATAGCTAATCAATAACGAAAACTACTAAGTATATGGTTCCTTGCAATTCCTGATTTCAATTGACATTAAGTGCTGAGACCATAAAACTTAACAGCTGTTAAATGTGGTATGTCAACATAGATTATGTCGCTACCTTGTATACCGATATCATGAACAGGCCACCAGTAATGTAACAAAATAACATTTGTCACATAACATTGCAACTTAACATTCGATATCGATATTGTTATCGATCGTAGAGAAGTTTGAATTTGCAAAAACTAATTCAATTTAGCTGTCTGATATTTGATGTTGCCTCTTGTTTATTAATAATTGCTACTCACCTGAATGGTAGACGAGCACTGGGCGCCACTCCTCGGCAACAGCTGAGGGGGGAGGATTAGAGGCTGTCGGGGCCACCGCATCTGTTGTTGAAGTCGAAGTGCTCACCGTATTCACCTGCGATGTTTGAGTGTGAGCCGTGCTCTGCTCGCGCTGCTGTTGTTGTTGCTGTAGCAGCTGCTGCTCCTCCTCGCTCACATGCTGGCGCAGCATTTCACCCAATTGGACATAATCGTGAGCTGGTGAAACAATCTCTGTAGCAACTGCGGCTGCTGCTGTTGAAGTTGTGCTGTTGCTGTTGTTATTGTTCAAATTAATCAATGCATCCGAGCTGGAAACGTTGGCAATTGGCGTTGCCGTGTTGTCAATCATTTGCCAATCCTGATCCAAGCTCTCCGATCTGCTGCGCTGCTGCTTGGCATTATCAGTTGGAGTCGGCACAGCTGGAGTTGGAGCTGCAACTGTAACTGGAGTTGGAGCTGCAACTGTAACTGGAGTTGGAACTGCAACTGGAGCTGAAGTAGTTTCAGCTGCTGCTGCTGCTGATGAAGCAGCTGTTGCTGTGGTCTCTTCCGTCTTTCGCGAAGCTGTTGAGCCACTGGATGTTGATGACATCGATGTATCTGCACAGCCAAAGGCAGCTGCCTCGCTGGGATCAAGCATTTTGGCAAACATTTCGCTAAAGTTGTTCAAGATCTCGATGCCGGCACGCATATACTCGGGATTGACCATCTGGGCCAAGTTCTCCAGGCTAATTACGGGTGTGGTTGGGGTGCTGCAACCAGCAGCTGGAGTAGGAGCAGCAGTAGGAGCAGCAGTAGGAGCAGCAGCGGCGGGAGCTGGAGCAGATGTTGCCTGCAGTTTGGGTTCCTCCTTGGGGGTGCGTGGAGCGGCGACCGGCTCCTCGGCCACGATTTCATCCTCAACAACAACAGATGCCTCCTTCTTTGAATTTTCTGATTTATTCTCAGCAGTTGCCTGCTCAGCTGTCTGCTCCTTCGGGGGAGCTGGAGCAGCCGCCGACGTCGTGGGAGTTATGTTGCTCTCCGGCAAATTCATCATCATTTCCATCATTTGGGAGAAGAAGCTGCCGCCGCCGCCACTACCACCGCCATGACGACGTGCATGTCGGCGATCGTGACGACTCTCCTTGGGCGCACCAGCAGCTGGAGCAGCACCTGGAGCAGCACCTGGAGCTGAGCCGGTTGGCGTCTCTGCGTCAGCGCCCATAGACAAATCCGAGAAGGGGCATTGACCGCGGAAGCGACGATGCGAGCGACGATGATGCGAACCTGGGCCACTTAGCCAGGCATCAATGACATTGGGTCCTCTGTTGGTGGGCATGCGGAGCATCAGATGATTGGGATGCTTGTGTGCCCGCTCGCAGCTCTGGCACAGATCAAAATTGGGACACTGCACGCACTTGTAGCGGAAACCAACGATTGGCATCAAATGGCACGAATCGCACTCGACCCCGTCGTGTATGATGAAATTGGTGGGATCATCAACATTTTCGGGTGTGGCTTCGTCTGTCTTCGGCTCGGCGGAATCCGACGAGGAGCTTTTCTCAGGCCCAACTTGAATATGCATATTGTCCTCGCATTTCTCCTGGAAAATTTCATAGTCAAACCGGTCGACGATCTCGATTTCATCACCGTCGTTATCTAAATTGCGAAATGGAAAATCATATATGATATATATATATACACATATTTATATAATGTATTTTTTAGGTTTTCTTTCTTTCTTTGTAGAGCAAAAAGACTGGAAATAGAACCAGTTTTATCTAATATACAGTTGCGTAAGAGATAATAGCAACAATACCACTTGGTTGCATATGGAAAAAAAACAATTTGCGATTTTTTTTAATGTTGATTTTGAATATATATCGTTTAGTCTTCCACCTAAAGTATTGTCAGAATACCTTCTGGAATTCTTCTTTTTTTCATTTGAAATAGTGCCAATTACGTCATTTTATAGAACTCGTTTATTTCTAATTTTCACATTTCAAAAGTGGTGCAATTATTTTTTCGTTCATTTTCTATCTTTTTCATAAAATTTAATTTTTAATTTTAATTAAATTATAAGTTGAAAACTTTGAAACTTTTTCTTTCTCTCTTTTTTTAAGAGTTTTCTTAATTAATAAAGACACCTTTGAAACTGGTACTATTATTATTTTCGCAACTGTATAATTTAGACTAATGAGTTTTTCTATATGTACGGTGAAGCTTGCAACGCATTGATAAAGAGACCTTACAGAGACCTTTATGACTGTTCAGTAAATATATAAACATATATATATCTATACATATGGTCAGTCTATTTATATGAGAACTAGTTGCTCGAATTTAAAGCTATCTTTATGAAACTTGGCATTTACAATACATATAATAATTATCATCATTTATAGGAACAATCGGTCAAAAGTTGACTGCTTTTGTTAAGCTATATATATAAATATAACTGGTACATTACCAGCAATACATAAACATGATTAAATATTTGTGTGGTGTAGTGAATCATAATGAATTGTGAACTTTCTTTTTGGCATTTAGGTTTTGTTATCGATTCTGATTCTATTCAAACTGATACGCATTAATATTGTGAATCATAATGGGCAAATAGAGAGAGGGGCCTTTACACATACATACATATGTATGCATTCACAATAGTCAATAGAGTTGGAAAATTGACTATGCACACAGACACATTTGCAGCTGCTTTGTGGATTGCATGTGCATACCAATTGATGCACACATAAAGACACACAAACACACACACACACATATATATACACATTTGCACATATTCACTTGCATTGATTTCATGTTTTGATTTTCCTATTATATCATCGTACACTATATATGTATATTTTACTTACCAATCCAATATGTCCTGTACTTGAACTCAGGCAGTTTGTTTTCCTGGAACAGGAAATTTTTAATTGCGACATGGACTTCTGAAAATATCAACGATCGAATATATGTATTCAGCTTCCGCGTTGCACCCGCTGCTCCTGCCTCATCATTGTTGTTATACGTGATTTTCAAAAATTTCTCCGGCATATTGCTAATTTTCTGCTCCTCACAATTTGTAGAAATTATTTACTTTTTGTGTAATTTTGTTTCAATTGAAAATATTCTATTTTTATTTTGCAATTTGTGTGTTGCGTTTGTCTACTACGTCGTATTCGTTCACAGTGTGTGTACAAGCGCAATATGGCTGCAGGTTCGGCTTTTATATAGATTGTGCCTGGCACACGAAGGTTCTTGAATATTCTCCGAAAATATTGCCAAATCACTGTCGGTCGCACCAGCGAATTGTTTGTGAATGATAAGTAAAAAAAAAATACATTTAAAGTAATGCAAAGCTGGTCTTCACTATTAACCGATTAATCGAAATCGGTAGTTTTACAGCTGCCCCGACAGTGTTGGTTAAACATTGTCTGCTTGACAATTATCGTGTGTCAGCCCTGGAAGGCGCAAAAATTCAATTATGTTGGCGCTATTATTTAAAAATTTATTTGTCAAGAAAAATTACAAATTAAATTTATGTGTGAAATGAATTGTATCTCAAATTAGATTAGTTGTGGGTGCGTCGCAACTTTTGCAGCAGCTGCAGCATATGCAATTTTGTGCTGCAAAAACAAAAAGAATTATTATATATTTGACTGAGGTTTCAGCTGTAATTTATTTAGATCTACTTACCGAGGTGAGCTGATCAGTTCATCATTGGCCTGTTGTCGGCTCTCGATATCCTTTTTGGGGGCTGGTATACTTATAACGTGTGCCGTTGCCGCATCCGTTGCACTATTTTCTGTTACATTATTTTCCGTTGCATTGTTTTCACCCAACATTTGATAATTTGTGGCAGGCTCTCGAGTCGTTGTCCTTACTGCCATTGCGTAATCTAAATGGTTATAGTAAATTTTAATTGTAAATGTTTAAATGTTTTAATGCTTATGCTGAGTGCCTACCTAGATATTCCGCGGCTAGTATTTCCATCCAGGACGAACCATCACCGTTTGGCATACTGATGACGAAGCCTTCGAGTGACAGCTTCAAATTCTCGTCACCCTTTTGCCGTTGATCGTAGTGCCGCTCCTCCAACTGAAAGCCATCGTCGTCATAGTCTTCATCGTAGAGTGCACCAACTAAATCGGTGGCAATGCTGCGCGTCTGCAACGGCTTCGGCATTGCCAGGCCAACAACGTGCAACAGCAGCAAGACGAACAAATGATTCGAGAATTTGCACATCGTTCGTTTCGTTTTCTACGAGTTTATTTTTCGCTTTTTCGTATTTTATTCGCGTTGAACAGGACCCGACCGTTGCCGTCGGACAGCGGGCATCGAATGAGCCCGCTGCCATTCTGGGCAACAGAACACGACAAGATGAGCCTTTTCCCATCAGCCAAGATGAAAAGAAAAAATTAAACAAAACCCGATTTATGTGAATAGAATGGAATAGATATAGATATAGCAGAGTATAGTTCAATGGCCAAAAGACTTCCGCATTGTGATGCGAATCAAGAATCAACTTAGAGCTGCCATTGACCGCAACCAGTAATGAATCAATGCACATCAACTATGCGGCCTGAAACTGAGCTCATCTTTAGTTGGTCCATCATACCAAAAAATAAAAATATATATATATACATGCATATAATTATAAAATTAATATTTTACATGTAACACAAAATAATTAAAATACATTTTTAAAGTAATCAGAACTCGCTCACAAAATATAGTTTTTTTTTTATATTTGAGATATTGGATACGCTTAAGATAATCATTAATATTTTACATGTAATATAAACAAAATAATAATAAATGTTTAAGGTAAAGTTAATTAGTTAAATAAAGCTGAATATTTAGTTTAAATCCATTATAGTATCACCATTACAACATTTTTTCTTATGAAAGATCAAATAAACCATTGGTTTTCAATTTTTTCAAGTGTAGAAGGAAAAGGTTAAAAGAGTAGCCAAAACATAAAAACTCAATTTACGCAGTTTATGGAAATCGATTATTTATTTATAGTTTTCATAATTATAGGTGTACACATGAAAAATGGTTCTATTATTTGTTCCTTAATTTTAATTAAATTAAAAGTTGAAAGCGTTTTCTTTCACTCTTTTTCTTAAGCGTTTTCTTCCAATTCTAAACATAAAAACTAAAATAGACACATTCAAGTACAAGTAAAATGAAAATTGAACCTGAAAATATTCTAGTAGATTCTGAAGGCTGTAAGCATCGGACGTACAAGAAAAGTCTAATTAAAAGCAACAATTTTTCAGGTCCACCCTAAAGCTCAGCTTTAACTCTACCTCGGCAGAATTACGGAAATTACTCAAGATACATAAACATTTATTTTTTAAATGTAATAAAATATAAAAATGATTGATTAAAGTAATTATACTTCAAACACAATGCATTTTTGTTTAAATATTTAGGATATAGATATGAGATCGATAAGCATTAATATTTTACAAGAAACAAATACAAATTAAATAATATAAGTAAATAAATTAATAAATGAATAAATAAATATTTAAATTAAACATAATTCGCACCCAACAGATGAATTTTTTGTTGTAATAGTTAAGACATAGATAAGCGATAGATAAACATTAAAACTTTGCTTGTAAAAAAAATCGAACCGGAATATATTGTCTTAGGATTGCAATATATGTATTATCACGGACACATTTTAAGGCTTTAAGCCAAATTCAAAGCAACAATTATTTAGGTCCACCCTAAGCGCAGCTCTAATGGTTCCCTGTCAGAATTGGAATGGAAACTATTCACGCTTCTAAGCCAGAAATGTGTCGAGTAAGTCGCACTTGAATTGATGCTTAATTATATGTGCAAACTTGCTTAGCCCAATAACCCAAATTCAGCTGGAGAAAAAACTGAGAGGAAAAAAACGTAAGTCATTGTTAGAGACGTTCTAATTACTGGGCTCGTAATATGCTCCGAACTTGGCTTGTTGTTGTTATTGTTATTGTTATTGTTTATTGTAAGTATTAACGGCGTCTCGTCGTTTGTTTGGTGTGTTGAGTGTTTCAGTTGTTCAGCAATTTGTGGCCAGGGTCAATGACCAAGGCCAGCGATCAGCTAAGAGGAATGCGCCTATTCCCACAGGAAGACGCTGCTACTATCAGAAACTTGAAATTCCATTACACAATATTTTTTTCCCTCTTTCTTTTTTCGTGTAGTGATTAAAAAAAACTGGTTTGCAATTGAAAATTGCAACGTAGCTAATTTAATAGTGACTGGCCTTAGGAAAAGCAATTGTGAATGTTATTTTCGTCCCCCTTTTCCCCCCTTAATTTAGACTTGGTTTATCCTTCAGCGCATCAATACACATTTTGCTGTCTCTCTCTCTCTCTCTCTCTGTTTCTGGCCTTAGTCAAAGCAATTGCAAACGTTTTTTCCCTATACTTGACCTGTCCTTCAGCGCATCAAAACCGTTATACAAACACACACATTTGGCTCTCTATCTCTCTCTCGCTCTGGCCTCAGTCAAATTAAATGCAAATGTTTTCTTCCCTCTATTTTTTGCCCATTTGATTTAGACTTAATATCTCTCTCTCTCTCTTTCGCTCTAGCTCCCGCTTGCCATTAATAAATTCCCATTTTGATTGGTCAGTTAAATTTCCCATTAATATGCAAATGATTTGGCGCCCAATTTGAATTAATCGAAGGTATTTGTATATTTTTATTGTGTAAATCTTAAATCGAAATGCATTGCGATTAAAAAGAATAGCATTTATTATGATGAAGTAACTTAAAATATAATGGATTGAAAAGTGATGTTCAGTCTCAGTAGCCCTCGATCTGGCGACATGCGCCATAGCTATCTCGTCGCTGCCCGGGCGCACAACGGGCCAATCCATCTCGGAGCAGAGTCTTCGATTCGGCCAAAGAATCTCCGAGCAGCTCAAAGCTGAGCACATCCGCCTCCAGCTGATCGGAACGGGGCATTAGGATCGGTGTCGGCTCCTCATCCAGCTGCCAGTTGCGCGACTCTGCCTCCTTTACAATATAGCCGGGCACATCGATCGGTGGATAGAGAACATTGCTGTGCTGCACTGCATCACTCTGATACAGGGGCACACTGATCGATCGGGCATTGAAAGTGGAAGTAGAACCCAAGGTATCGCTGCCTGTTAGTCGATTGTTGTCCACGAAACTGTTGCCGAATAGCGAACGCGAATTGCGATAATATTGTGAGGCAGCAGCCGGATTGAAACGCTCTAGAGCGGAGGAGGAGGAGGAGCTGCTTCCGCTGCTGCTCCCTCCACCGGATACCGGTGGCAGTGCCTGGATAAGTTCCGGTTCCGCCTCCAGATGATAGGGTCTGATCAGCTGCGGCATGGGAATCAGTTGTGGCGGCAACACATCCACCTGCTGGCGATGCAAACGTGGCTGTAACTGCAACTCCTCGCTGGCCGACGAGATGTCCACATGGTAGGGGGTGCGTCCCTCAATGAAATCCGGCAGAGTCGATGGAGAGATTTGCTGATGCTGTTGAAGCTGCTGGAATTGTTGTTGCTGTTGCTGTTGCAGTTTCTGGCGCTGATAGAAGGATTTCAGTGCCGCGGCCTGAGCATGTTTTCGCTTGTTGCTGCTCCTGCTGTTGCTGCCGCCGCTAGGTTTGCCTACACCACGCAAGGTGGATGCGGCCAGCATTTCGAAGAGATTGTAGTCCTCCTTCACACCGGGTGGTATTAGGACAATCATAAAGTTATCGAGATCGGCTCGTATATTGTATTGTCCCTCCTGCCGTTGATCGTAGGTAATCACACGGCGACGCAGTGCATCCTGCAGTTCCACAACCGCAGGCTTCACTGGAGCCACTGTAACAGCTTCCGCTGCCGGAAACAGATCCTCTTTATTAACAGCTGGCGTCGTATTCGAATTCGAGCTCGAACTTGGGCTGCTGCTGGGCAGCGTTTCGGTTTCCGTTTCGGTCGCTGACGCTGACGCCAACAGCAGCAGCAGCGTCGGCAGCGTGAAAGTCTGCCCAAACATTTTCCAAAATTAGTACCAACAATTGCCGCTTGATTTAATTCTACGTTCTTAACGCACGCGCTTCTCGCTTGCAACTGATTTGAGGTGAGCAACGCCAGCTTTAACATTGACGTCGACGTCGGCGCATGCGCAACTTTCATATTCTGCTGCGTCGCCGCGTCGCTGCTTTGTTGCTTTCTTTCGATTCTCATTCTGGTTTTTAGTCGTTGTTGTTGTTGCTGTCCTTTGTGTTGCGTTTATTTATTCGTTTGCTGTGCTCATTTCGGTTGCGTGGCTTGCATACGTCGACGTCGCTGCCACCCGCGCTGCTGCTTAACTTATAAACAAATTATATTACTGCGCAGCTTTTGGGTTCTCGCGCACAGTGCGCACAGTGGAACGTGAATTAGATTTTCACATCAATTAGGCAATGAGGAAGCATTTTAATGCGCAGACGCAAGATAATCGATCGAGCACGTACTCAAATTGATCGCTGATTGCATTGTTGACAGCTGTGCAAACCCTGATGAAAGTCGTGTGATCCCTATTAGATATCCGCTGTCATTTGTGTGTACATTTATAATCTAACCTTACTCCAAATAAATAATCTAATCGATTTGTGCTCAGCAAGAAAACGGGTATTATCAATAAGATCTTCTGATAATCATTTTGGGAAGGCTTTCAATCTAGTTGCTAATTAATGAATTTAAGGCGTATATTTTTTATTTAGAAACTTATATTTAGAAAACCAGTTCGAAAAATCCAAATTTAAGTTAATTATGAAAAAATATAGATGAATAAATTTTAATGAATGTGAAAATTAGTAAAATTAGAAAACTAGAAATTTAAATACAACGTAAAAACTTAACATTAAAAAAAGGGATTAATAAATTTAAATGAATTTAATTTTTTATTAAAAAGTCCTTAAATTCTAATCTTTCTATATTTTTTTAATTTTAAAATAAAATCTATAAAACTAGTTCACAGAATAAGAAATCAAAATTTAAGTTGCAAACATTAAAAAGGAATTAATAAATTTGAATTTTAATAAAATTGGAATTCGATAAACTGTAAATTTAAATTGAAAGTACAAACTTGAAGGAAATTAATAAATTTCAATTGCATTAAAATGTTTCGGTCCGATCTGTAAATGTGATAAGAGACTGAATCATGAAAAAGATATTTAAAAAACGGTTTACTCCAATTGAAATTTGCATTTTTGAACATATAATTTATTACTTCAAAGTTGTTGTGTCTTTTGTTGGTGTTGTTGTTGTTTTAAGGGGGGAAGCGACATTTACAGTTATTCATGTACAATAAGTAAGCAATAGTAATAACAATAAGTAGTAAAGTAAACATTTATGTGTTGCATTAAGTTGTTTTTTAAATAATAATTAAATAATAAGAGGTCTTGGCGGTTATCTTAGTTAAACACGTGTGTCACCTTCGAATTTTCTTTTCATTTTGAGTTTTTTCCTTTTCTAAAATCGAACATTTTAAAAATAATACAAATAAATTAAGCACATTTAAAGTGTGCTATTATCATATATATACATATATATATATATATATATATCTAGCATCATTGAAATGGTAAACGACACATGAACACTAAAACACTGGCATTGAATACGGACTATAACTAAATTGATTACATAATAGTAGAGGAAGCGAGTCTTTTCTTTTTGGTTGGGCTAAATCTTAAATGGAAGGAAAGATTTTCAAGTGAAATGAAGTCAATTATTTATATATTTGACTGGATGATATACATAGAGAGAGGTCGAAACTTGTCATGAAAACAAACATTAAAATAATTCAAATTAAATACCTAAAACATTTTTCCGAGTTTTGGTTTCAAAAATTATAGCTACAACAAATTTAAAAATATTAAAATACTCTTCGGATAGTTTTTTTTTTTGTGTGTATGTGTGTGTGTGTGTGTTGTCTTAAGGATGACGATCCTTGCTACCTGAGCGATATGTTTCAAATAAAGCGCAAGCCTTTGAGCAAACTAATATCTGACAATCGACCCACCACAAAGATGAACGAAACAAACTAAGAGAAACAAAAATTGCTAATGTTTTTTGTTGTTGTTGTTGTGGTTGCCTAATCCAGTTTGCGTGATGTTTGCGGCTCCGCCTTGTGCTCCTGTTGGTTCGTCTGGCGCTTGATGTCCAGCGTCGGCATCCGCTTGTGGACGGTGAAGCAGACACGATTGAAGTGATCACACATCTGATTCACCACGCTGGCGCCGTAGTGCCAGTGCGTCAGCGTTGTCACAATCAGCAGCATGTAGAGCATTGGACGCTCCAGCGCCGGCAGCCAGAAGCTGGCCAGGATCGACAACGCAAACATGGGCGTCTGCCAGTGCCACGCCTCACAGCGTGTCACCGACATTTGGGAGACGATCAGGCGGCACTGCAAGTAACGGAAACGTAATTCACTTAGTCAAAAGTGCTGGCTATATTATATTATATATATATATATTATGTATTATACAAATTCAATTTAAATATTCCCAGAAATTTGTTATTTCAATTTAAATATTGCATTTTATTTATAATTTAATTTAATTAATTTATTTTGTACTTTTTGCATTTTTTTTCTGCACTGATATTGGTCGACATTAAATAAACAAATAAACAAAAAAAATTTCGTCTATATTTAATTAATTTAAAAAGGTTGCACAAGCTCGAACTCTTAACCAAGTAATAAGCATAAGTATTAGTAATTGGAATTACACATTTAAATGCCAAAAAATGTATTTTGAAATATTTCAACGATTTATTTTAAATTGTATACTAAGAAAACGACTGTTTGATTCTAAAACTTAACTTAAAAAATAAAACACAAATTGAAATTCAAAAACATTTTAGTAGCACTATTTATAGGCACTCTTTCGATTTGGATATTATAATATATATTGAGAAAAATATGCGATTGTGAAGTCGCTTTTGGGCGGCATCTAAAAAAATTGCAGAAATCATCTAATCAGATTTTCTAATGTCTTCAATCATTTTGAAAAATTTGCATTAACTTTTTTGTATTTACTTAAAGGAGATATTCGAAACGCGACATATTTTTCCATAGCTATTTTATTAGGACTAGTTTCAGTAATTTCGTTTCAAGATTGCATTAACTACCAAAAACGATTTTTATATTATTATTATAAATTGGGGTACCATCACTGCGACCTATAAGGGTCTTTTTGTGGCCGAGTTTTACGTTAGTGATATTGAAAATCAAAAATATGAGAAAACAAGTGAAAAATGTAGAAATATATCGGAACATCCTGCGCCGAATTTCTGATTCCCTTCTACTTTTAGCACATGCATAAATAAAATATTTTTTACACTTACTTTTGTGAACGTGAGAACGTTTGGAAATCTGAATAAAATGTTAAGGAAGATTATTTCGCGGAGGAACTATATCAGAGTTGGGTCAACAAAATATCAAATGCTGTGAACGTGATTTCAGAATTGCAATGCAAGCAAAATGCAAATTTATCAATAATCGAACTTATTTTTAGATGCTTTTCATTTGTTTCTATTTATGCGGAATTTGATTAAATCAATCAAAATATAAACAGTTGAATGTCATTAAAATTAGAAAATAAATTATTAAATATAAAAATGGTTTGAATACAATATAAGTAAAATCCCCTTTGTCAAAATTTCCATCTCGTTTGACCTTTCTGTGGAAACTATACAGTTTTTGCCCGACTGAAGTATTATCCAAAAACTATTCTAAAAGAAATAAAAAACTATTTAATATCGCTTAGTCTGATCTTCATTTCAAAATTGCTTCGTTTATTTCGTAATATTTTCTAGACTACGATTTCGATTAAACCTTTGAAACGAGCTTGAGTTGAGTTGAAAAACCGAGTAATTTAAATCAGAGCATGCCGCAACTGCTCCTCCTGGTAAATTAACGACCTATCCACTTGGAGGCCTGAATTAATTTGATCAATGGATCACCTTCACGTGGAAAGACGAAGATGCCGCGATCCTTTTTCAAATAGCGATAGGCACGATGCTGATACCAGCCATAGATTTGATTCTCAGTCATTGGCTGCGCTGTGGCATGCTTGGGCACATAGCTCTTGGGCGCATCCCCCTCAGCGTTGGCATCCTCAGCTGCGTCCTTCTTATCGAACACCTCACGCATACGCAGTACATCCTCATCGGTGCAATTGAAATACGGCCAATCGTGTCGGGCATAGAACTTGAGCGTCAGCGGATGCTCGCCATTCGTCACCGTTATCGGTGAGGATGCAGTTCCTCTTTGCCCATCTTCCGATCCACCATCGACCTCCTGTCTACGGCGTATGTCGGCGGCACAACGTCGTCCGCCACAGCAAAATGGTGGCATTATTTCAGAATCTGTTTTGGTTTTTGCACTTTTGGAAATGTGTTTTCTACTTTTGAAGTGTCAACCGAAACGAATAAGTCGAATAGGACTTCGAAATGAGGGCCACAAAATTATGTTCGTAACTTTTTCGTCTGGCAATTGTCATAAAATTCAAAGCTCAAGTTTTTTGAATTTGCAGTTAAGTTTTTAGATAGTATAAATCAGTGTGCCAAGACGGAATGGGAATCGGAAACGCATGTTTACCGTTTGAAATTCATAAGCGGAATCAGAAACTGACTCAACACTTTTTTGAAACCTAAATAGTGGCATTATTCAGAGGCGAAGGCCTAGTTTCATACTCATAATAGGGGCATGCTTCGTACTTATTGCTGAGTCATAAATTTGTAAAATAAAATAAAATATTATTCGCACTGAATAGACCGTATCGGAACTAAAATATTGTATTATAATTTAAGATGTCTAGTTCTTAAGGTCTCGATCTCCATATATAACTTAAGGGGAGTGGCTTTATGTAGCCTGTTAATGAGCTTACCCATTTTTAATGAGCTTACCCGTTTTTTAATGGGTTCATGCTATAAAAAGAAAGAACGGCATGCCGAGGAGAACCGGGGTTACACTTGCAGACCCCTCTCCACAGCATATAACGCAATTTCATTGAATTAAATTTTTTAGCGTAACGTGAAAATCAAGATGCTAATAAACAAGATTGGAATCAGAATCAGAACTTAAATTTGATTGGCCTTAAATTGTTTAGCTGGTAAAATTAAATATAATTATAATTGCTAAGGGAACGATTTAACCAAAGAAGATTGCTTTGAAAAACTTTCTGTTTGAAATCACCAAAACTCCAATGTTTGATTATATCTTATCGTCATCGACCATAGCCAAACCAAAGGAGATATCTGAGAACACTATCTATTTTTTGGCACATTTTTAATATTAGTATACGACACTTTTTATCTACGCGTTATCTACTCGGTGTTGCTTGCCAGCCAAACAATACCCATATAAATAATGGCGCTTTTAAGTGACTAATAAAGCATGGCAAGCACCTCATATCTGAACTGAGTCATGAGCCGATAGCAAATTGAAGTGTATTACAGGGAGGTGGGAAACGATAATGACCATAATCAATGGCGAATCGAGAATGAATAACTAAGTAGAAAAGTTCCCCTGATTGTTTGGTGTTGAGAAACTTACGCTGACGTTGGAGAAGATGGTGCCGCTTAGCATGAACATGGCGCGCGGATCTCTTTCCATGATGTCGTTGGGTGACATTAGGGGCCAGATGAGCAGCAGCGCAAAGTATGCCATAAAGGGCCACATCGGGCGTATCGCCTCCGTCAATGATAACAAACGACCCGTGCGCTGAGCATACGAACTGTAATCATCAAAATATATATAATTAGTATGTTGAGTGCGGAGAATAGGCGACTTGAAGCGACTCACTTGTAGACATTGATAACAACCAGGGGCAGATTGGCCATGGCACTGATATGCAGCACTGCCTCCATCACATTGCCCAGTGGCAGCGTACCCCAGCTGCCCAGCGGCAATTCAAATTTCCAACTTTCGAAGCCCATCCACCAGGTGATCAAGTACATGGCAGTGCTGCCCCACATGCTGAGATCATAGCCCCAGGGTAAATACAATATGCCCGTATTGTATTTCTCCCAGTGCGATACAAAGAAATTAAAATAGACCGTCATGCAGACATAATACATGCGCATCGGCCGCACCGAATACACATTGCTCCGCCCGAAGATGCTGTACAGACACGTGGGTATCAACATTGCCGTGTACGAGTCCAGACCATGATCGAACAGTTCGCCCAACGGCCCCGACAGCCCAATTCGACGCGCCTGCTTCCCATCAATCCCATCCAGCGTATACGCAATGAATATATTGAATGCGCAGCTGAGCCATACCCATTTGGGTATTGGTGTTGTGCCCGCCTCACCCGAACTGGCCTTGAAATTCCAATCGTAATAGGACAGAAACACCAGATTCATCACACTAAACAGGAAGCCAAGGAATGTCATCAGATTGGGCGCAAACCAGCGCGGGAAGAACTAAAGTGCATTTATCAATTTCAAATTAATTATTATTATTTTATATTATTGATTTTCGAATAACATCAAAAAACACTCACCTTAACCAGCCAATTCCAAAATGGGTGCATTACATATTGGCTCAGAGGAGAGGTGTCTATCGCACTATACTGCATGTGTGTGAGAGAGTGAGAGGGAGAGACAGAGTGAAAGAGAGAGGGAGATTGTTGTGTGTTTTATTTATGAACAACGCTTTTTAATATGCACGACAAACAATTCGCCTACCTTATAATTGTCAAAGCCATTGATTTGCTCCCTTCTCAGGTATTTGTAGTCCAGCAATTCTCGTACACGTTGCATTTTCCTATTTTATTTTCTTCTTTGGTGTGGCGTGTTTAACGCACGTGCTTCGTTGATTCTGAGTATAGGAAAAATAATTTATTACCAGTGTGGAGTGTTGGTCGGGGGAGGGGTGTGGATAAAAATAACAGCCGACTTCTTGTTGCTCAATTGACAACGGCTCTTACGTTAATTGCCAGTGCTAGTTACTTTAATGTTGTTGTGAGTTGGCTACTTTTGCGAAAAAAAACACGTATTAACTGGCAACAACTTTGAAGCGCGCACAGCTCGCTGTTATTTTCCAAAGCAAAACTGACTTTGCCGGCTGTTTTAGCTCGGTTTAGCCAAACACACACACAAGCACACGCACACAAACTCATGGACACACTCAGCTGGCTGTATTTGGGGGTTGTTTTGCAACACACATTCACCTTTTTTTGTTTTAGCGATGTTATCTTTGGGTCAGTTTTTTTTAATACACTAATTAAATTTTAGTTGCGTAAAATTCATGAGTTAATTAATGGCTTTTCCGTGTTGAAGCCCAATTAAATCTCTCGAGCAATGTTATCATTTCTTTGTAACAGGACTGCCATCTCGACTGAAATGCGGCACAGTGCTAACAGTGCTGTAAAACACCAAGGATTCGTGTATTGTATCGATTAGTTTGGCGGTTTAATTGAAATTCTTGATGGGCTTTATTGTTATTATTGTAGGACGTTTGGAAATTCGTGTTATGTGTATAGTTAACAAATCACATTGCGTACAAAAAACATATATACTCGTATAAAGTGTAACAAAATAGAATACGTAAATAATGCTGGCATTAACCAAGTCGCGTAACAAAGGAGGAATATAACAAAAATTCATTTAAATTATGCTAACAAATGGCACATATAGTTGATGATTATTTGATGACTCTAGACAGCTTTCAACTACGTAGTTTTGTATAGTATTCGTTTTATTATTTCTTCAAGTTGCGTTTACGTATATTGCCTGGACAGCCGCCAGCGGCCAACAGATGCATTTTCCAGCCACCATCCAAAGGCAAATGGACATCATCATGGCACAGTGGACAACGAGCGGCGCCCGTTTTGAGTTCTGAGAGAATTAAAGAAATTAATTTTGATTTATTTTAGGAGAGAGTTATTGGGCATACCACGACAAAAGTCCTCCATTTGATGGAGTTCGTAGAGCTGCTTATGCACCGACTCCGTGCAGCGGGCGCACATCACATAGCTATCCTTCGCCTCGCATTCCGCTAGAGAAACCAACGCAAATGACAATATTCAAAATGTATAAATGAATCTAAATAAGCCTCACTCGTTAAATGATAGTTGAGGGCGGCTACTTCGAGCACCTGGCTGCATTGTGGGCACTTGGTGAGAAATGGGCACGTTTTCCAATAATGCCGATCCAATTGGCTGGCATCGCTGCCAGCGCAACACCAGCCACAAAACGGACAATTGCTATTCGAATAAAAAGGATTAGGAATGGGCAAATGAATGAGTTAAGCGTCAGACATACACTTTGGGCGTTGACTCCTCCGTTGACTCCGAGTTGGAGGCGGATCCTTTGCGCGAATTTGAGGCGGAGAGCATGGAACGCTTCAATTGCTCATTGTACTGCTGTTTGCCATTGCAGCTGACGAATCCATTGTCGCCGGCAGGACCACTTTTGCTGTTGCTGCTGCTCGGTGTGGGCTGTAGAAAATCGGTGCCATTGCTGCAGGAACTGTGTGCAACGCCATCCGTATATTTGTTGACCTCCAGCAGTTCCTGTTTGCGCTCCAAATCAAGCTTATCGAACTCCGTGAACAACTGGCGATAGAGCAGATTACGGCGCGTAATATCATCGTCCGGTGGCAACTGTTTGCGAACCAAACGTGGATTCACCTTGTAGACCAGCACCAAAATGCGTTCGGCCACCTTGCGCACCGGTTCCGCCGGATGATGGATGCCCGAGCAGCCGCAATCAGACAGCGCCCGACACGTCAGCCCGCTGTGCTTATCGGTGCTAATGCCCTGCGTGTGCACCAGCTGTTCAAGCATTTGCAGCCGGCTCATCGCCAGCCGCTGATGGGTGCCGGAGCCGACGCTGCGAGAGAGTGCCGGTGCGACGAGATGCTGTTCCGCGACCTGCGGACAGGCGGCAATGCTGAGTATGGTGTGCTGGGCGAGCGTATGCAGCCGGGCCGATGGATCTCCCGATTTGGCCAACAGTTCGGGCAGCAGACGATCCACACAGCGAGCCACCTCGCTGGGCGACACACGACCCGGCACATACTCAAGGAACAGGACACGCACCGCCTCCGTCGCCTGGCTGAACACCGAGTAGACGGCATCACGCACAGCACGGTGCAGCAGCAAGGCGGCGCTGCGTGCCACCTTGTTGGGACTGGCCGCATGCTCATTGCTGGGCAGCTCCACAGGGCCGTCCTGCTCCTTGAGAAAGTTGCGCAGACGCATGAGGCCATCCTCGCGATCCTGAAATTGACGCGAGTAGAACTGCTCAACCTGGATGGGGAGTGGGAGCAAATAATGGGAGTAAAATAATTAATCTGGATTTCAAGGAGTGAATGGAGAAGTTGGAGTGCATCTTACCATCTCACTGCCAAAGACCAGGATGGGCAGCGCTGCCTGGCGACGCTCGCGATCATTGAGACGCGAGCGGCTGCGATTTGGGTCCGCTTCGAGCAGCGCATTGCCCTGGCACTCCCTTAAAAATTCATTAGTATTTGAGCTAATACAGTTTTTTTTGAACGGAACAACGGACAACGTTTACACACGCCGTATATAGAGAGAAATGAAATGAAATATAAAATGTATGCATCAAAAATACAACGACGACGATAAAATTACGGTTAGTGTTTTCGGTTTTAAAAAAAATACCTATCGATTACGATTTATATTGTGTTATCGTGTCATTTATCGCTATCAAACCTCTTCATGCGGCATCATGCTAAATGTATGTTAGTACTATTCGACGACAACAACAACAGTAGCTACACATTTGCTTGCACTTGGAGATGGGCGCGTGTCGTGACACGAATTCAAACGGCTCAGCCCGAAGTGTTTACCAAACAGAACTTAGAACATCAATTACATAAATTAAAATAAAAAAAACAAAATTATTTAAAAGACTAATTAAATTTAAAACACTTATATACCATAAAGTCCTGTTTGCATATCCATAATGAACCCATAAAAAAAAATGGCGTAAAACAAATCGCGAAATTTGTATTATTTTTGTAACTTAGAGACAGCAAAACTAAAATCCACTATGTTAACTGACTGTTAACCTGTGTGGATTCTGTTAACAGCTGTTCGAGACGCCAAGATAATGAAATTTGATATATTTTTAAAGGCGATTATCGGAGTCATAAAACTACATGAAAGCAGGAAGTGCAACGAAATTATTAGAAAAAATAGATTTTAATGGTCGAAAAAAATTAATCAATTAATCAGCATACATTTCTATTTTTTAGGTTCCACAAGCAAAATATCTGTAAAAGGCCTTAAATTAGAATACAAAACAATTACTGAAATGATTGAAAAAGATAAAACTTTTAGACGACTAATAAATATAAAAATAAAATATAGTAAAGAAAATAATGTCGTGTTTTGTGCCGACTTTTTCGTGCTTCAATCAGACACGAGCCCATCTCTATTCCACTATGCATATTGACGAAACTTACTGCCTTAGCGTGGGAATCGCTCGCTCCTCGTAATCCTCGTAGGAGTTGCGTGGCGCGCTCTTGTTGCGTCGCCTCAGCGATCCCTGCCGACTGGACATGGGCGAGCTGTGACGCGAAGCCATCGGCAGACGCGGAGATTGTGGCAACTCATCGTGTGACTTGGCATGCAGATGCAGTGCAGCAGTTGAGGCGACAACGCCAGCGACAGCGTCATTGCCAACCGTCTCCATGGGTGACTTGTCCACCTGAGCACGTTTTGGACTGTTTTCGACCGCCTCGGCGAGAGCATGGGCCACATCCTGTAGACTGGGTGCGAGTGGCAGATTGGGCTTGCCACCAGCATAAATCTCACAGCTCTGATCGTTCACACTGAGCGGACCCTCCGCCTCGAGCAGCTGCTGCACCTGCAGCTGTTTTAGCACACACGTTCGATACATTTCGATCTGCTCCTTGCGTAAGCGGGCTGCACTGAAATCCTCCTGTTGCACTGCCTGTCGCTTGGCCAGCGCATAGCGACCCAGACGCTCGCCCGCCGTTCGCAGCGCCGTCATGCAGAGCTTCAGTTTGCGGGCATACTCAAAGCGTTCAGAGCTCACAGCCAGCAGTTTGCGCTGCTCCAGTTCACGAATGTGCTGCACAATCGACTCCTCGACATACATGGAGAAGAGGAGATCATCACATATGGAGGCGAGTGCCAGTTCACCGGTCGCCGTATCTATAGGCGGTGTCATCTCGGTGCCCGTTGCCAGTTGCTCCTCGCCATTGTTGAGTGCCGCCGGCTCCAGCTCCTCGCCGAGCACATTCACCGCTATCAGTGCTATCTGTTCGCTGCCCTTGTTGTGCTCATTGCAATGAGCGCCAATCAGACGCAGCTTGAGATGTGTGCCACGCCGGGGATTCACAGTAACGCTCTGCAATTCACGGGATTTGTGATTGGTGTTCGCATTGTCGGCGAGCGCGACAAAGCCAAGAAAATCAAAGTACTGCGAGGACGGAGTGCTGGGCATGGACTTGGGCGAATAGTGCAGCCAGAGCTCTACTTTTTCGGCTGCAAAGGAATGATGAAAGAGCTGATCTTCATTTGAATGGGAGGAAACTTACGGATCAGATACTGGTGGGCCAGGAGTTGGATGCGATAAATTCGAGCCGGTTGCTGGAAACGCAAGATTATGTCATGTGTGCCCAATCCGCTGTCCACAGCACTGCGCCAGCCATGCACTGTTGGTCCATGTGTATTGAGCTCGCTGGCCGGGAAGCTGGTGTCTTCATCTGCAAAATGACAACATAACAAAAATGAACGTTGCCAGCTGATTGCAAACAGTGTTGGTAAGCGGTGCGCTCAACACATAAACAAATATCAAGTGCGGCATCAGATGTTTAATGAAGCAGCAACAAACACAAAACACACGCAAAACAAAAACGAATTAGAATTAAAGGAATAACGATTACGTGGCTGCGAGCAAGCACAAGCACACGCTCTCTCTCTCTCTCTCTGTTTATATATTTAACGGGCTGCCGACGCAAAACAAGTTTAGTCGAAATTTGTAACTGTAGCGCGACGAAGCTCAGCTAAATTCTAATTGAATTTCAAATTATTTGTTTGATTAGTCACATAGCAACTTGCCAAAGATGCCGCAAGATAACAGCTCAAAAGCTTCATACCCATCCGCCTGGCTGCAAATCCAGTGCACATTGAACAGCATAAATCATATACTGATCTTTCTAGTAGCCGCATTCTTCTTTGTGCTCGCTCGCAGCTTGGATTTTCAGGATACGGCGATGCATATGTTTATGACGGGCATTGGTGTAAGTAACGAGAAACTCAATTCATATATGTGTGTGTATATATGTATGTATGTGTGTTGGTACACTTTGCAAATAACTCTCATTTATATATGTAAACAAAATGACTCGAATATTAATGGACACTTATAAGGTACACTTAAAAGATAAACAAACGCTTCAATTCAATAATTAAATAAGTCATTTAAATTTCCTAATTACAATTATAATTATTGCTGCTAGCTCAAATTTCAAGTTTTCCAGAGTTCTATTTATGCTCTCCTTAAAGCTGATTAATAAAACACCACATTATCGTTATCATATCGCATTGTTAAAAAAAAATATTTTGTTATCTTTTATATACTGACCTTAATAATTATTTAAAAGAAAAATATGATGAACATATGCAATAATGTACCTTAATACACAAGTTATTGATTTAAATTACACTTCTCATTTCCGATCAAATTTAAAGTTTCCCAAAGTTCCATTTATAAAAAAATAATAAAATAATAAAAAAATATATAAAAAAACCTACCTCATCGTTATCATATCGCGCTGCTAAATAAGGAATTTGTTGTTATTGTTGCTGACCTTTACACCTCTATTTTTTGTCGGTATTTTTTTTGTTTTGTTTATAGTTTCATGTGCTAATGGCTCAGGCAATGATGTCGCACTACAAACTGAATCCGGTGGCACGTTGGATATCTCACAAGAACAAATCCCGTTTCCATGGATTGCTGCAGTTGGTTGGCGGCTCGATGGTGTTGCTGGGTGCCTTGGGCAAGTTCTCGCAGAAGGACGTACACCTGGACACCTGGCATGGGAGATTTGGTGCGTGTGCGCGTAAATTATACGCTTCACTGGACAATGTCATAATAAAAATAACAAGAATAATAATAATTTGTTTTGGCTTGCAGGTGTGGCTGCCGCCTTTGGCTGTGCTGCCAGCGTTGTTGGTGGCTTGGTGAACTTTTTCCAACCCAAGTTGGTGCTTAAGGTGATGCCGCCCTCGGAGATACGCTTTCGTCACAATCTCTTTGGAATCGTCACATTTACGCTGGGCATGAGCGCCATTTTCCTGGGTTACAGTTCGAGATTTTTTACTCGCTATGTGGATAATGAATTCATTCCGGCCATGATGTTGACCACCGTATTGGTCTACTTGCTGACCATTATTGGACCCGTCACTTCTCTGCTGACAAAACTCAAATACAGACGACAAAAACGGAATTCCACGTAAGAAACAGAGGGTATCGTTTAAAAATGGTGGAGGTTGAGAGGCTACAATGGACTGTCTCCGAGTAGGGTACAATAAAAAAAAAAATGCAGAAGAAACTTTCCAAAGCGCAACGAAAAAGTAATTTAAACCGTAAATTTGCTGCGCTTGGCTTGATGCCAAAATAAAAACTCGTTGACTGAATATTTAATTGGATATTTGTGCAGACGCCAGACTTATAAAAAGCATCAATCTGTCCTTACAATAATGATGAATGCTGCAGAGATTTTGAGCTAATGATAAAAATGCATTACTACAGGTAGAAAGACAATTTTGATGCTTATGTTCTTAAGGTAAATATAATGTGGCGACACAATTGACTGGATTTATGTAATATTTATGTATATAAAAAGTGATTAAAATAATTGTTATGCATTTACAGTCGGTAGCAAATCAAGTTTACTCTGTGTACAAATGTTGTTTAATTTAGCGTCGCACTGGGCGTATGCGTATTCTTATCGATTTCTCAAGTGCACCTCAAATAGCGCGCGTTGCTCGGCGCTCAATGAAACACCAGCGATAACGGTAACTAAAAAAAAAACAAAATTAACATAAAAGAAAAATTCAAATAAATATCGTTAAACAAAAACGAAAGAAGTCAAGCAATGAACTGTTGTCTGTCTGCGTCTGTTTTTGGCTGCGTTTGTTTACCTGAGGCAAATACCACATTAAATGGAATTTTCTTGGCCATTGCGAGGTCACTGAGGGAAGGCACACTACTACGCAGCTTGACGAGTGCACAACAATTATAATTCTGGTTGCCGTTGGCAGCCTCAAATTCTCGGTGCACAAACTAAAAAACTAACGCGATTTAATAAGCGGCCCATGCCGTAAACGCGTTTGCACAGTTGCAGCGATTGCACTTAAGTGTTATCGATATCGAGTAACAGCTGTTTGATAAAAAAGTGTTGGGCAACATCTCCATATACGATTACAGAGCGAACTGAATGAGCTGGACTATATCGAGTAACAGCTGATTGAAAATCTGTGTTGGACAACACCACATAAGCAACTCTCCGTGGAATAAGCTAAACAAAATGCCAACAAACAGCCATAAATACAGCATTTTGCTGCCCACATACAATGAAAAGGACAATTTGCCAATTATCATCTGGCTAATTGTGAAATACATGAAAGCCAGGTGAGTTTTGTCAATAGTTACTCTGTGTGTGCAATTGATAGTTAAAGCTCTTCTCCACTAAGTGACTACAATTACGAGGTAATTATCATTGATGACGGCAGTCCCGATGGCACTTTGGACGTGGCCAAGGATCTGCAGCGAATCTACGGCGAGGAGCGAATCGTTTTGCGGCCACGTGCCGCCAAACTGGGCCTGGGCACCGCCTATGTGCATGGCATTAAGCATGCCACCGGTGACTTTATCATTATCATCGATGCCGACTTGAGTCATCATGTAAGCAGCGATATCTGATCATTGGGCAGATTGAATGTTTGATATATTTGATTGATATATATTTTCGTACAGCCCAAGTTCATTCCCGAGTTCATTGAGCTGCAGCAGTCGGGTGATTATGATATCGTTTCGGGCACACGATATGCCGGCAATGGTGGCGTTTATGGCTGGGATTTCAAGCGCAAGCTCATCTCACGCGGAGCCAACTATCTGACCCAGGTGCTGTTGCGACCCAATGCCAGCGATTTGACCGGCTCATTTCGGCTGTACAAGAAAGCGGTGCTGGAGCAGTGCATCGCCAGCTGTGTGTCCAAGGGCTATGTCTTCCAAATGGAGATGCTAATCCGTGCTCGCCAGCACAATTTCAGTATTGCCGAGGTGCCCATCACGTTTGTGGATCGCATTTATGGCACCTCCAAGCTGGGCGGCACCGAAATCGTTCAGTTTGCCAAGAATCTGCTGTATCTATTTGCCACCACCTAGAAGATTACAGACCTCATCCGACAAAAACAATAAATCTAAATGACTTAATGAATTTTTAATTTGTAAAGATTGTTTTTTTTTGTTTGTTTTGTGCGTTTGTTTAGCTTTTTGTACATCTGGTAAGTGTTTTAAAGAATAATACAACTAATGAATTTATGCATGAGAAGTTCTTGTTTTTGTTCTTGTGATATTTTAGTGTACTATAATTCAGAATTATAATTTGGATTTTGGATTTTGGTATTTGGTTTTGTCATTTGTCATAAGTGTATGTTTTAATTTGAATAATGATATCTAAAGTTAATTGATTCATTCCATTTAATTACTCAAGTTGAAGACTTTGTGCTGGTTGTCAGGATTACCGTACAAGGTGCCGCAGTCATCCTCCAAGGCGTTGGCACTGCTGCCGGCATAGTTCTTCAGCGCCAGCGTCAACAGATCATTGCGATCCTTGAGAGCAAGCACAGCAAACGCGCCACTTGGCAATATCTCGCAGGTGCTGATCTGTGCCGGCGGCTTGAAAACGGCCAGCGATTTGGCTGTAAATCAAACAAGGAATTGAGTGAAAATCACAATTGGATTTCTTTCAGGATTCGCCTTACCTGTGCTCAACTCCCACATGCGTATGGCTGTGTCGCGTCCCTCCTTGTCGTACGACAGCAGCACCTTGCCCAACGGATCCAACTTCAAGAAGGTGACGGGCGCATTGTGGCCAATGAGTGTGCATTTGCAATTGCCCGTCACTAGATCCCATATCATAATCTTGGCATCCTCCAGGCCGGCAATGACGCACGCATTCAATTGGGATATGGCCAGGGCAACAGTGTTGCAGGTGGGCTTCCATTTCTTGAAGAGAGTGCCGCTCTGCAGATCGTAGACAACAATGAAATTTGGAGTAGTCGGCTCGTTCAGCTCCTTGGCCACCACGCACACGTAGGAGCCCTCGTGTGTGATCGCCGACAGCGATGTGACGAAATCATGATGCGGAATCCGCAGATCGTAGAGCAGCTTCCGTTGCGATAAATGCCAGACGAGCAACGGGAACGGCTTCTGTGTCTCATCGCCGCAAACGAGAATCCTGCAAAATGGATGATCAAAAATTAGAAATAACCAATGTTAGCTTCCGGGCGAATCAAGATGGCTCAAAGCTAGCCAAGCAGGCAGTGCAAGTAAATATATATGCAGATATCTTTTAGTCTTACGAAACAATTTCAATCGGAAGCAATATGATAGCTATAATTTCTGATTGAAACCGAAGCACTGAATTGCCTTTATCAATGTATCTATATATATATACCTATATATAGCCAATCGGCTACCAAATCGATTAGCGATTAGAAGTAATAAACTCGATATCAGCAACAAGCTGACATTTGATTAGACTGATATGAGTGCCTGGTCAACAGCAGATTACAGACTAATGACGATTAACCCCTCCTCCCAGATAAGGTAGGTGTTTGTATATCCCTGGGTACCTGTAGGCTAATCATCAAAGAGCAGCAACATGTCCTGACCCAAGATAAATACAAAACATAATAGAGACAACTATATAATCTCAGTTGCACGAACTGCTCCACAGTAATCCATAGCAAATGATTTCTGCGGAAGCTGCAAAGAAAGGGAATCTGCTGAACACTTCTTGTGCTCCGCTCCGGTACTTGCCTGGAAGAGATTGGCCACCCTTTCTAATCGATTAACATATATTCAATTCATATACAGATCTATTTCAGTTAGCGGAATTGGCACCAACAAAGATTTGATGCAGTCTTACACTGGGGTGTCAAGAAATTGATAAGAATCCCACTCAGCCAACAGTTGGCAACCGTCTTACGAAGACTAATCCCAAAATATAAACTACTTTAATCTGCAATACTCCAATGTTAAGCTATATAAATTGGGCATACTCACCGTCCATCGCCCGAGGCGAGCAGGGAGTTGAGGAAGCGATCCTCGCCCGCCTTGAAGGTGGTCACACAATCGCCGGACTCCAGATTCATGAGATTGACATACATGCGATTGCGCGACAGACAAACCAAGTGATTCTGATCATGCAGACCAAAGTAGGGCATCTTCTGGTTCATTACGCCCTTCAGTGTGACCTGCCATAAATCAATAACAAAGATTAAGATCCTGAAGTTGTCCAGTTGTTGTCGTTGAGTGGCTCACCTTGAACTTGCCCTCGTCAAGATTAATGACACGTATTTCGCGGCGACAGAGCACCGCCGCCTCATAGTTACCCACTGGACACATGGCCGTCGGCTGCTGTATGCCCTGGAGTTCGCGGATGCGACAACAGTTCTTCACATCCCAGATGCATATCTCCGCCCGTTCCGTGCACAACGATGCCACATAGCAGCCCGGCTGCGGCAGATTCATGAGCACATCATATCCTCGAATCAATGGTTTCCCATTGTCATCGTTAGCATTGTCATTGTCAGCGTCGATGGCATCCAGATCGGCGTTGAGTATCTCGAGGAAGGCAAATTCCAGTTCATTGGTGTGCTCCCACCACGATCGTATCTTCTCGTCGTCCTTGAGCGTTGAGGCGTCCTTGAAGCGCGACTTCAGATAGTACTTCATAAGCGTATAGAATTGCTGGCCATCGTAGCTCAGCTCGTGCAGATAACGGACAAGGAAGTGCTTTAGAAAATTGATATGCACATAGCCATTGGATCCATCGATGCAGGCCAACCATTCGGCATGGAGGATGTCGTGCATTAGATGCTCCGGTCCCGTTGCATGCACCTTGTTCGCTATCCACTGCAGATCCGTAAAATAGAAGCAATTGAAGAGTATGTCGATTTTGTGCGGCGCCGGCTTATCCTCGATAACCGCACAGAAATGATGATAAGGCAGTTTTAAGTACTTCTGGTAATTGTAGCTGAAAAATGCAGGCAAGGATTAGGATGACAGCTGGAATGGTATACGGGGGATTCACTCACGTTTTGGCTGTTGAGCTACCCTTGAACTCGCTGTCCTGCCGGTCGAAGTAGTCGCGCAGCGCTTCATGTACCAGCCACTGCTTCTGCGCATACCTCGCCAGGACGGCGCGTCCGAAGCTTCTGTCCGCTATCCTAATATTCTTAAGACCTAAAAGCATTGGTCCCATCAGCCAGCAGAACTTGGACCAGATCTTGAAGACGACCTGCGCCTCCAGTTGTGTGATCTTCTGAAATACGCCCAGGCAATCGCTCTCGCGTATGCCCCACGGCGACAGCCGCACGATGAGCAGCAACAGTTCCACTTGATCGACGGCAAATTTGGTCTCCAGCACCTGCAGTATCTTGCTGGAGATGTCGCCGATCTCGCTTATCGGCTGTGCCACATGCCCCAACCAGGCGAGCCACCACAGCGACTTGGCATGATAGGGTGTCTTGCCGTGCAGCGATTTCCAATCGTCGGGCAGCTTGAGGGCTCCATTGGCCGCATAGAAATCACCGCCACCGGAGCTGAGTATATCGTGCCACTGGCGTTCGGTGAATTGGCGCAGCCGCAGGAAGCAGCGTGGTGGAATGCCCAGCTGCGCCAGCGCGGCTAGCATATCAAAGGATTCATCACCGCCAGCGCCGGCGTTGGCGGCATCCTCCTCCTCCATCTCGCTGACTGTCAAAATCAGCTTGCCGCAGCTGCCCATTTGCAGTGGCAGCCAATCCAGTGCCGCATCCCGCTGCAGCTCATCCAATCCGTCAATAATCAGCACAAAGAAGCGCTGCTGCCTGCCCAAGATCTCCCGTATGACGCCAGCATACGCTTCCAGTGTCTAAGTGAGATTTAAGTTAGTCCTGCATCATTCCTACATCAATCCCTGTATTCAGGCTACTTACATGGAGCACATGACATTGTTGGCCTGTTTCCAGCACCGACATCTGATTGGCAATGGAACCCAGCAGCGAGGTCAAGTCCGAGGAGCGTGCGCTCAAATTGGCATATCTATAAAAAAACAACAATTTTATTTATAATTTTAAGATTTATTTTATAATTGTTAATTTTATATTTATATTTAAAAAGACTGCAAATAAAAATAATATTTAAATTTTGTTTCAACTTTAAAAAATGTTAATTTTATACTTTTATAATTTAAAAAAATTATATAAATTTTAATTACGTAAATAAGAAATTAGATTTACTTTTATTTAATCAAATAAATTAAATTTAATTTTTTTGTTCTTTAATTTAGAATATTTCGATTTGTGTCAAGGAACTTTTCATCTCGCCTGATTTGGATTAAGACATATCCTTTAGAGGATACATTTTTTTGTGATTATAGACTATAATTAATCAAAGTAAAATTTTATGATTTTTATTTTTATGTAAATTTATTTAAATGTAAGTTTTTAAGTGCATAATTAGAAATTTTTTAGAAATTAAAAGGCTTAAATTTATTTTACTCTTTTTGCTCTTTAAAAATTGTTTAAGCAAATTTTATATCAATTTAAATAATAAATATAGAAAACTAAAAAATAATTAAAAATTCAATAAATTACAAATAATTTATTTAAATTAAAATAGACAAATTAATTGTAATTTAAAATGTAACAAATAATATGATGTGTAAAATATAAATTATGCGGCGATATTGAAATTTAAAATTATCCAAAAATTGGGGAAACCCAGAAATCCCAGAAAATCACGCTTAAGTATTTCAAAATATTTCATAAAAGTTCCACATTTTAGTAAGAATTTATTGGTCTAGGAATAAGTCACAATTGTGTTATTTAAGATCCGATCATAAATTGATTATATTTATTTATATTTATTTCTTTATTTGTAAAAATAAAATGTAAATTATAATAATGCAATATAAATAAAAAAATTAAATTTCCGATTTCTTCAATTATATTTAAACTAAAATAATTATATTGTATTTAAATGTATTTAAGTGGAATTAATGATGATATCGAATTTATGATTTCCTTGTCAATATTTAAATTAAATTAATAATTTTATAATATTAAAATATATTTATTTCATTAATGGAAATTTAGAATTGATAATTTTGTTGCTTCTCTAGAACTCTGCGAAATCTCCACTCACCTGAGTACCAGTTGTGCCTCTGGCTTCCATCGATGCACGTTTTCCATGATCTTGGAGACGAGCACACTCTTGCCACACCCCCTTGGACCAGAGACAATCAGTGGCTGAGTGGTGGCGTCTCGAATGTAGCGCTTCACATCGTTCATGATGTCAAAATTGGCCGAGTTTTGGGCGAGCAGTTTGGAATAGTGTCCAATCAGCTGGAGCTCCTCGAGCAGCACACGATCCACGCCCAGCGTGTTGTGGGGTATGCTCTTCTGCTGATGCTCCTCAAAGATGCCCGCCAGCGATTTGTCCAGCAGACTTTCAATCACCGCGGACAGTTCATCGTCCAGGATGTTCATGGTGGGCAACATGCGAATCAGATTCTTCTCGCACAGCTGACTCTTGAGCTCGGCATAGATGCGTGTGATCCGGCGCAGCACCTCCAGCTCCAGCTGGCTGGCATTGTCCGGTGCCCGGGAGTAATGCGCTCCGGTCTGTATCCAAATGCAACGCTTGGCCAGCTCCTGGCTCATCAGGACTGTATTGTTAATCTCCTGCTCGACGACAGTGGTCAGATACGAGTCCTTCACATCATCGGAGAAGAGGCGCAAAAGCACCGCAAGCAGCTCGTTCAGCTCCCCATTGACCTGGTTGGAATACGGATCGATCTGCTGGGTGTAGAGGCGATGGCACATCGGCTGATACGAATTATCGATGGTATACCATTTCTCCAGCAACAGTTTCTCGGCATCACTGGCCGCACTCAGCACCGAGGTAAAGTCCTGACTCTCGATCGTCAGCGGCAGCATGGGTGTGCCCAGTGTGGAGCCGAGGAAGAGCACCGGTATGATATAGGCGGAGGAAACGTGGCGCGTTATCTCGCACAGGCAATTGGCTGCCTCCTCGTGGCCACCCTGTGCCTCGAGCGGTGTTTGCGTCCAGCGCTTAACCTCCTGCAGCCGAGAGAAATCCTTCTTGCCATTGCCATTCGTTTGCTCCAGCAACGCTGAGGCCGCCGATGTCGCATCCTTTGCCAACGTGTCGCTGTCATGCACATCGGCAATGATGAAATCGAATCCCTTGCTTTGGCACTTGCTCTTGAAATGTTTGTACAGACTGTAGATGACACGCTTGTGCTTCTTGTACTCGGTGCTGTTGTCCGCCAGTATATAGATGACAATCTTCTTGTCCCGTTCAATTTTACGGCCGGGCGGCGGTTTGCCCTGCAGCATGCACAGATTACCCAGGGCCGGACTAGTTGACACATCGCTTGGCGCCTGCGCCCCCTGCGGTGTGGTGCTATTGGAGTCTGCAATGTTAATTGAGTAGGGATTAATCTCAGTTCAAGAACTCTCTGCTGAAACGCTCACCCTTCTCCAGTGCATTGGACTTGGACTGTGTTGTCTGATTTAGCTGTGACTGCTGCTGCTGCTGCTGTTGGCCATTTGTGTCATTCAGCTGGGTGGTCTCCGGCAGCGCCTCCACATCGGCCAACGGTGCTCGCTTCTCATTGACGTCATTCGCCTTGGTGCTGCTGGGAAGCAGTGTGTCCTTCTTATCGCCACTCGCCTCCTCATAAGGTGGGGAACTGTGTATTGCATTTTAGATGTAGTTTATATATTTATGTGGTTTTAGAGGTCTGTCGACTTACTCATCTGATTTCTCGGAACCGCTGTCCTTGTCCTTTTTCTTCTTTTGCCCGGAGCTGCACACGTTGCCCATGTTTTTTTTTTCTTTTATTTTTTTTTTGTTAATTTAACTTTTGTGCTTTTGGATCAACTTTTGTTAACTTCAAATTGACTGCTAATGTCCTGAAATGGAGACAATTAATACGCAGAATAAGTTATTATGTTTATAAATTATAAATTATAAAATTATTATTTTCTGTATCGACTGAAATTGGTTGACATTAAATAAAAGTTGCCTCAAAAGATTTTAGATTTATGAAGGATGTTGGCGATATTAGCCAACATTTTCCAGTTTACACAATTAAATCTAAGGTGAACTGGGAAATTGTAGATTAAATCGCAAAATAAGCAGGTTAATAAACTTGGAAATTGTTTAGACGACAAGAGATTATTTTGTATATTTAAAGAACTAACAAAGTTGCAATTGCATTTTAGATGCCTATTTTCGTAGAGACAAACATATATCAGTTAAATAAGTTGGCTCGACTAGTAGATACCCTGCACACAGCTGTAAAATACACATTAGACTTTGAAAATAATTCTTGGTTAGCAAAATCTGCAATGAAATGTCGAAGTTTATAATATTATTCATAGCATATTTAATAGTAATTAGAATGCTATCTCCTTTATTGAAATCGATATGTATCGATATGCGCGAAACAGGTGCACTTATCGATACATTTAAACTGGAGCTGCGTATATGTGGGAACTTTTATGCAAAATTTACAGGCTGTAGATTTCATTGTCTCAGAGATTAACCGGATCTTGGCTGTTGCTGCTGATGAAGAATATATATAATTTATGGATACCTGCTGCCTGTTACATACTTTTTGACCCATATGTTTTTGCCAGGCAGCTGAGATACCTAAAAGATTTTCCCAAGCAGTTAGTTGGAAAGAAAACAACATCGTCGAGTGGCACTTTGAGTGAATGCTAAGCTTGCCAGGGGCACATGTAAAGTCTGCCGCAGTGGATATTCAAGGAAATGCCAAATGTAGGTTGTAGGAAATGTGGAATAACCTTGGTGTTAAGCGTCTGCTTCATATGCAGAGTGTATCTCTCTTGTATATTATGTTTGCTTGGGCACTTGGAATGCCACCATATCGATTAACTGCTGGCTGTGCACGGAAATTGCCTAGGCTTGAATTTTACGCCAGGTACACATAAAAAGAAAAAAAACCACACACACACACACACACACTCGAAAGTGGAGGTGGCTCTCAATTCAAGTAGTTAATGCGTTAATATTTAAAAAAAAAAAAAACTTGAAATTTTCATGTCTATTTAAATATTAAACATGTACTTAAAATATTTGTGTCACATTTGCTTCGAAATACATTTGAATCCACAACAGGTCAATGACAAAAACAAAATGAGAAAATGCTCGTCCTGTTTCAAGTGTGAGGGAGAGGTAGGCAGAGAGAGAGAGAGAGAGAGAGAGAGAGATAGACTGTAGAGAGAGAGAGAGCGAGTAAAAGCTTGCTGAACGCATGCTCTCTGGTGAACTTTTATAGAGATTTTCCTGCGTTTGAATTGGCATTGGCGTTAATCAAGTGGCCGCCTCGGTGGGTGGTTGGTTTGTTGGCCTGGTCTGGTCTGGTCTGTTCTGTTCTGTTCTGGTCTTGCGGCTCGTTCTTGGCTTTCTGGATTTTTGTGTACACGCTTGAAAATTGTTGACGCGCAAACGGCTGCTGTCCCTCCCCCCTCCACCTCTCTCTACACCCCCAGCCCATTGCAAAGGTCTCTAACATCTTATTCCGTTTCGTTATTTTTTTTTAGTTAAATATTTATTGGATATCAAAATATTTTCAATCGCGCTACGCTTTTTTTTGTTGCTTTTTTTCGTTTTGCTCTATAAATAAACTCAATTATACATACATATGTATCTACATCATGTACATATGCATACATACATACAGCTGCATATATAATATGTATGTATGTATTTTGAATTTATTTTATTTTTTTTTATTTCATTCGGTTCGACATATTGTCGCGCATTTGTCGCACATTTTATCTTTGCTTTCGAAATTTCTCAATAGCAATTAATGTGTCAAAGCATTCCTTTAATAATAATGTTTCTATTTTTTTTTTTTTTTGCGCATATGCCACTTACACTGCTCGCATTTGTGTGTGTGTTTGCTCGGTTGTGTGTGTGTGTGTATGTGGGGGGTGTACTTGTGTATGTGTGTGTATGCATCGCTTAGTTGGTTATTTGATTTATTTTAATACACAAATTCTGGCACTTACTTTTCTTTACGCGCTTTTCGCACGCGTGCCCCGCACACTCCCCTCGCACCTTTCGCTGCCCGCTACCCGCTACCAGCTACCCGCCGAACCGAACCCAAACCGACGAACGAATCTAAAACATTTCAACCCACTGCACTTGCACTTGCCGTTATTTGTTGTTGTTGCTTTTTCTTTTCTTTTCTTTACTCTTTTTATGCACAGCCAACAGCAGCCGCCGCAACACACTCAGTTAATTGCTTAATCAAAACGTTTTACTTTAACACATTTGCACCAAGACATTTTCGTCTACAATAAAAAACAAAAAATATTGTGTACGTTATTTTTTGTGTGCTTTTTTTTTTGTTGGTCTGCCTATTTTTTTTCGATCGGATAGTTTTTCCCGTATTGTGCGTTGGGCTCCGTGCCGTGCGTCGTTCTGCCTGCAAGAGTTGGAAAATTGCACGACAAAAACGAAGCGTTTGGCGAAAGCTTCAAGCGAAAGCTTTCATGCTCTTCCAAGTTCTTGGCGAGGGCTGCATTCCGATGAGGAAAACTGTAGTAGAAAGTAAAGGAAAAAACCAAATACTTTCGAATGCGACCGTTAAATTTTTTTTTTTAAAAACTCACTTAGCTAAATAAAATCGCTTTAAATTTTTGCTACATTTTTGCATTCGCATAAAAAACCTTTGGGATATTTGTTCGCACTTAGCGTGGACACAAACCAAATGAGAAGCATCCAATCGCATCCTGCGCCTGTCAAAATGCGGGATGCTGAGCTCTCTTTTTCTCGCTGTCTCTCTTCAATGATAACTGTCACAAGCTGAGCAAGATGAGCGAAAGGACCAAAAATTCCAGCAGCTGGATTGCATTTCGTGTTGTTTCGCCAAAGCGTGCAGTTTGCAAATACCCAACTCCGTCTTAAAATTAGCAAAAGCAGAAGCAAAAAATAAAAAATACACAAAAAAAGAATTAGAAAAAAATACAAAATACAAAATGCTACAGATGTAAAGCTAAATACAAACAATAAAGCAAACCCAACTGGACAAACAACAATTTTGAAATACACTGCACTCAAAATGAATCGACTGCTGCTGCAGTTTCTGGTGACGACAATACTCGTCTACAAAGGTGATTGAGTGCAAACAAAGCATGTTGATAATTGCATGCATAGTAGTTACTTCATTTAGTTTAAGTCAGTTGTGGCTAAAATCTAGAGAAGAAAAATCTTGCATGCAAAACTGAAAAATGTATATGCTGACTGGTGTTATATAAGCAACTGATGAACTGCGCAGGCTCCAAATGCTGCATGGACAGCAGACGACCAACTGACTGACTGACTGACTGACTAGCTGGCACTGAGCGGATTGGCTGGCATGTGGAGCAGACGTCAACACAAATGGGTCAATGTTTTTGAGTGTGAGTCGAGCAGCCACCCACCAACCCCCCCACCAACTGTTTGAGTGTGCGAAGCGAGAATCAAAACAAATGTGCAAATAATGGCAGCTGAAGTTGGGAGGGGGAGAGACACTGGCTGGCTTTGGGCTGACAGCTGTTTACACTTAGAAAAAATTCACTTTGGAATTTATAAAAAAAACAGTTGTTTACACTTAGAAAAAAAATCGCTTAAGAATTTAGGTGGAAAAAACAGCTGAGTTTTGTTGTCAAGGACAGCTCCGCTCCTTTTTCAGTTAGTGCATTTCAAAAAACAAATTTTTTTATTTCTCAATTTTTATCAAATGCAGAAAGTATTTTGGAAAAATTTAAAAAAAAAATTATTTTAACATATGAAATGTTTGGTTTATTACAGTAATTTCCGTGCCCACGGTCACCACGGTGTCCAGTGCGTCATCGAGCACCACAGAGATACCGCAACAGGATGATGACGACGATGATTGGGATGAGGGCGATGAATCGCTAGAGTCCGATGATGATGGGCGCGTCTATAAGAATCCGCGCAATTCACCCTCATCGGAGTGTCCTCGGGATGAGGAGCAGGCCACGTTGCTGGGCCAGAAGTGCTTGCGCAAATGCTCCTCCGATGAGGATTGCAAGAGTAAGAAGAAGAAATGCCTATGCGATGGCGTCTGTGGCAATTCCTGCATCAAGCCGGGTGAGTAATGCGAAAAATCCCACATCCATTTAGCTATTTGAATTCTCAATTGTCCTCGCGCATAGATCGCGAGTGCCCGGAGCTTGCCCAGCCCAGTCTGGGTCAGGTGACTGTGGCCGGACGGCACTTTGGCGCCCGAGCGTCGTACGCCTGTCCGCACGGCTATCATGTGGTTGGACTCCAGAGTCGCCTCTGTCAGGCCGATGGCAACTGGGCCGGCGCCGAGCCCGCCTGCAAGCAGAACAGTAAGTTTGCATCTCTGGCACATATACATATAGTTATCCGGTGGATTTTGTTCCATTGCAGTCTACTGCCTGAAGCCGCCGCAGATTGAGCATGCACGCAACTCGGCTTTGCCGGAGCAGGAAACCTTCGATTTGGACTCCACGGTGCAGTATCATTGCCACACGGGCTATGTGACCAACGGGTTCCCGCGTGCCAAGTGTCTGGCCATCGACAACCAGGCCAGCTGGTACGGACCGGATATACAATGTGAACGTAAGTCCATCCGTAATGGAAACTCTCACTGTTCGTAAAAAATTAATTCAAATGTTTCGAAATTGTTTTATTTTTTAATTTCACTTCCATAAGCATATAAAAAATTTAAAATTATTATTGATTTTCAATTTACATAGCATAAATATTAATTTTTATGTTTTCCCTTCCCCTTGACATAAATATTACATTTTATTTTTAATTTTAATAAACAATAAACAATAAATAAAGAAATAAATTTATATTCTTTCTGTTCGTTAAGTTAAATATGATTTTCAACTAGCTAAAAAATTATTTAAATTATTTATTTATTTAAATCACTAATATTATTAAAAACGAATTGTTAATAAATTTTTTGTTGCTTTGTTGCACAATATATATATATATATTTTTATTTATAAATATTTTGTATGAATACATATATAAATCTTTTTATTTATAAATATTTTGGATATACATATATATTTTTCATTTTATTTATTTTTTAATCCAAAATCTTTGATTGAAGTAGAAAGTAGTCTTTCTACGTCTAAAGTGTACTCTCCAAATAGAAATAAGTCCTACCAAGTCTAAATTATCCTCTCCAAATGATTGCGATTTTTATTAACTAAAATATAATATATTAATATTACATGTATTAATAGTAATCATAGAAATAGTAATCATATATTATTCATATTTATTCATTTAATTAAAATTAATGTTTCAAATTAAAAAGTAGAATATTAAAAATAAAAAATATGAACCTCCAGTTTGATTTATATAATATTAATTAATTAATCAAAATTAACGTTGAAACATTGAAAAACATTGAACGACAATTAAGAGAGTGATTATATTTATTGCTTATGTGGGATGTGTTAAGCCAGGCCTTATCAGCTGTTGTCATTTTGGCTTAACATAACCTACGATCCACATCCTCTCTCCTTGCAATGCAACCTCCACACAGCGCACTCAGCGCTGTTAGCAATAACATAAAATGCCAGAAGATTAACATTAAGTACTCTTTTGTAATACAACCAACGAAGAAGACGAGAAAATATTCTCATAGTGCAAAAAATATAAAAAGTGATAAAAACACCACAACGCAAACTGCCGTTTTACTGGAGGAAGAAAGAAGGAAGGAAGAATACACCCCCCTACATTTTCATTTATAATTCAGTTTAAGGCTAAAAAATAAATTTAAGAGATTGATTAATTTTTTACTATTTATTTTGTATCTTTTATATATATATCATTGAAAATAAATGCTTGCTTTAAGAACACTTTTCATTAAATAGTTCAAGTACATTTGTAACCAATAATATTTGTATTTTTTTTAAAAATATATATATATATATTTTTTATTTATTTATATTTTATTTATTTATTTTGTATTTATTTATGTATTTATTTATTTACAAGATTAAAACTTTTTAATTATTTCACTAGGGAATTAAATAAAATTAAGAAGCAAATAAAATTCAAAGTATATTTATTATTAACATAAAATATATTTCAATTTTTGCTTAATTATTTTATTATTTATTATTATTTATTATTTTCTTTATTTATTGTCAACTAAAAATCAGTCGACACAAAAAATACAAAAACTTAAAAAATTTAATTTAATTTAATTCAAAATAATATTAAAATTATAAATAAATTTAAAAATAAGAATGATTAAAATTAAGCCTAATAAATGAAAAATTTAAATGTTCACAAAATTAGGTAGTTAATTTAATTGATTTAATATATTTTTTATATACTATATTTATTTATTTATTTATTTTTTGTCAACTTAGTTTTTAAATAAATAATTGAAGTTAAACTTTTCCCATTTAGAGGTGATTTAATAAGGGATTAAGGATTAAGTGTTTGTCATGGCAATTACTAATTTTGTATACACTTTTCCCAGCTCGCTCCTGCGGTCAACCTCCCGATCCGGCGTATGGCTGGCATTCCGGGGAATGCTACACTTATGGTTGCAAGATCACCTACAATTGTGGCACTGGTTACGAGCTGGTTGGCAAACATGAGCGCTACTGTCAATCGGATGGCTCCTGGACGCCCAAGGAGCTGCCCACCTGTGTTTGTGAGTATCCTTGCAATCGATTGTAGAGCTTAGCATTTATGTGCTTATTATGTGTCTTTATAATTTATCCAATCCCAAAGCGGATAGCGCAAATGTAACCACCACCCAAGCATCGTTGTCTTAAAGCGAGCCAATCTTTTGAATTTCCGTTGCAACACAAAACCAAACCAAACCAAACCAAACCAAACTAAACTAAACTTAACTAACCGTTCCGAGCTCAAGTTTGCTCAATGATCCTAACTCCACAATTGTTAATATCGTTCTGCATTCCAAAACAAAATAAAACAAATTGTTCAAATTTTATGCAAAAGTTGTTGTTGGCCATATTACTACTAAATGTTTATTGAATAAATAAAAGTTACCACAAATCTCGAGAAAAAGAAAAAAGAAAAAAACCAAATCTAAAAGTTGTTTTATTTGTTTGGCGGTGCTGCTCCTCCTGAATGAAAGTGGTTTTCTTAAAGATTTGTGGTAGCTTTCAAACTACCCCCCAATAATCAGCCACCCCCTAATCCACCCATCTACCCTTAACGTATCTCTTCTTCAGTGGTCACCTCTGTGGTGTGTCCCACGCCCGAGAATCCCAAGAATGGCAAAGCCACCTACACCACCCTGGCCTACAACTCGGTGGTCAGCTACGAGTGCCGCTACGGCTACACCCTGGTGGGTGAGAGCTCCAGCCGCTGTGGTGCGAGCGCCAAGTGGAGCGGCACTGTGCCCAGCTGCAAGGGTAAGTCACATGCTCTTGCTACACTCAGCGAAAAATATGTATATTAATGTGTGCTAGTATTCAGGTATGGGCAACGTATAAGAAGATCCCTTGTAATTGTTAGTAATGCATTGAAGGATTCGTCTCCAACCCCACAGATTATATATATACCTGATCACGAACACTAGTAACGATTGGTCGTGGAAGAGTTCTTATGTGGATATATACGAATCAGACTTAATATAATCATTGAGATCAGACTACTATATCCGATAGCTGTCATGGGAACAATAGATTGAAAGATGAGTTCTTGTTAGGAAGATTCTTTTGTTTGCCAATCAAACTTACTTAATTTGCAATTATTAAAAGAAATAATATAATCTATATATATTTATCTATATCTATCATATATAATATCACTATATCATATAGAAAGATAATTTCTTGTTTTAAAATCCCTCTTTGTTTACCAAGTTATTCCAATCAGGCTTGCGCCCTATATGCTCCTAACATTTCAGCAAAAACTCGTCAAATCCAGACCACTATATCATATAGCTTTCATAGGAATAATCCTTGTTTTTTTTTTCGAATTTATACTGAAAATTAGATGAAGGTAATTTAATTTCGATCTGTCTTCTTCATCTTGATATTTAATATACTTAGTTTAAAAAGGTTTGTATTTGAAGTACTTTGAAATATTTTTGAAAATACTGGGAATTAACAAAATGCTTAACTTGACGCTGGGAATTAACATAATATTGAACTTGCAGAAATCAACTGTGGACATCCCGGAGTGCTATATAATGGCTGGATTGAGAATATCGAGGCGGGCACTGGTTTGGGTGCCAGCATCATCTTCCGCTGCCAGCCGGAAATGCTGATCAACGGGCTGGGCTCGAGTGTCTGCCAGATCGATGGCAGGTGGCGCAATGCAATGCCGGAGTGCTTGGCGCCCTGCGTGGTGCCAACCATATCGCAGGGCTTTGTCATACCCATTGAGATAAGCATCGATGAGAATGGCACCACAATTATCACGGCGACAAGCACAACGACTACGCAATCGCCCACACAAATCCTGGGCGGAGTGGAGAAGGTCAAGCACGGCACAGCGTTGGAGGTGAAGTGCGATGAGAACTATGAGTTCCCAGTGTCGCTGCTGAGTCCGCCGACCTGCAACAATGGCACCTGGAGCATCATACCACGCTGTGTGCCCGCCCGTTGCAAGAGCATGCCGCGCCCACCGAAGCATGGCATGGTGATGGCCCCGAAGACCGAGCACGGCATGAAGGCGAGATTCAAGTGCAAGGATGGCTTCAAGCTGGTCAGTCCGGAGGGCAAGGATGTGACAGATCCACATGATTATGTGCTCACCTGCTCGTTTGGCAATTGGACGGGCGAGACACCCAAATGCGATGAGGTCTTCTGCTCCTTTCCCGGCTACATACCCAATGGCAAGGTGCTCCTCGTGGGCAACATGGGACTCTACGACTACAGGCCGTATGTGAAGAAGATTGTCAACAACAAGCAGATCATGTACGACTGCGACAAGGGCTACGTCCTGGAGGTAATCAACTCATCCACTCTCTCTCTCTCTCTCTCTCTCATACACTCAGAAAAGCAAATCGACCGGCGATCATTTTTCTGAGTGTAGTTATCAGCTTGGTTGTTCTTTTTTTAGGTGGGTCCGCCAGGCGCCACCTGTGTGGGTGGCAAGTGGCGTCCATTGGATCTGCCACAGTGTCTGCTCGGCCAACATCCACGTCTGCGCTGGAATCGACGACGACGTCGCTCCTTGGAACTGCGTCAACTGCGCTCCATTTATCTGCTGCGACGCCAACGGGAACTGCAACGACAGCTGTCGGAGCACAAGGAATTTGCACAAGCGGGTGAGTACAGTCCTGATTGCCTATGTGAAACTTTCTAACTAAATTGATTGACCAAAGATGAATAAAATTTTATAAAAATAGCCTTAAAACTGAGCAACTAATTTGCATAGAAGCAGACAGACAGACAGACGATGGACATATGCGAATCGAGAATATGAGGATATACAGTGGCTCACAGTTCAAGTGGATCATTTCCAACACTGCTCGAAATAAGCAGTAAGCAAAAAATAGGCTATTTTTTTTACATAATCCTACCTCAGTTTATTAGGGCCCTAAATATATATATACCTACGATCGGTTTTTGGAATTTTTGATAAATAATAAATAATTAACTTATGACAGGCAATTACTTTTTTTCTTTGACACTGATCCACTTGAACTGTGAGCCACTGTATATATTCTTTATGACCTCAATTGTAAATTAAAACTTCAGTTATAAACTTCATAGCGAAACCATACAAAGGTCTAACCGCGACGTATTGCCCTATTACTCCCAAAAACTTAATATTACATATTCTATTAACTTGAATTTTAATAGATTTAATTAATATAATATAATATATTATTTAGATATTGTGTTTAAAATAATCATTGAATTTTTAAGGCACTTGTGCACTTAAAATAAGAGTTTCAAATCTTTTTTTTACTTATTCTATCTCTCAAATTAAACCGGCTTTAAATACGAATTCAATTCTTGAAGAATAAATCAGGCTTAATTTAAAAATGGGTACTTAAAAAAAAAGATTTATATTTTATATTATGTGCTGACTCCCAAAAAATGTGCTTGAAATAATAATTTAATTCTTATTAAAAAATGAGAACTTAAAAAAAAACAATTTATATTTTATCTGCTTGAAATAAGAATTTCCTTCTCCGACTTAAGGCATTTTAAGCTTCATCAAAATTTACCAAATTTTTACTTGATTCAAGAACCACATTCAACAGCTGGAAAATTGGATCACGAGCGTGTCAAGCGCAGCGCCAATCTCAATCTGAATCTCAGTCCGCCTGATCTGGACGTGGCCTACTCGAAGTATTATCAGAACATCAAGGAACGCTATCAGCGCTATGTGCGCCAGATGCTGGGTGCCAAGCGACGCTACAAGCAGATCAATTTGTCGGATGGACGCTGGCACAGTCAGCACAACAATCCGGAGCCGATGCGGCGGCCCTTTACTGATGTGGATGATGAGCAACGTGGCAATGCTTTGGTCCTGCCCCATCTGAGGCAGCATTCACAGGCGCATAGTCGTGGCCAGTTGGAGCAGAGATTCAGTGGTGCACCAGCCTCACGTGATCTCATCGAGCAGTTGAAATCGCAGATAATGCGACGTCGTCGCAAACGCAGCTCCAGCATCGTCTCCGCCGGAGATGCGGACGTGGACAGCAGCGATGGTGGCGATGCTGGCAAGGCGACAGCGGGTGGCGGGAAACGATTGCGCGGACCCTGCGAGGATCTCGACTGGGACTCGTTTGCCAACATAACCACAATAAGGCCGGGCAAGGCGCCGGGCCGCAACTCTGTGGGCATTATGCTCCTACTGGAATGCAATGCGGGCTTCAAGCTCAACATCAAGGGTGAGAATGCGACGGCACGTTGCATCCGTGGCATCTGGAAGCCGGATGTGCCCAAATGCATGTCGGCACCGTGTCTGGTGCCAGCTGTCGAGCACGGCCAATACTACAAGGTGGAGCCGCACACCAAGCAGCTGAGCGACAAACCCTCCCTGACGCCGCTCTCCACCTACGAGGAGGTCCAATCCAATGAGTTTATCACCCTGGAATGCGAAGATGGCTTCAATGCCCAGGTGAGTTGCCGAGTTGCCTCTAAACTGCTGCCCATAATCAGCTGTTTGTCCTTCTCCAATCCAGGGATCTGCTCAGTTACGTTGCGCACATGGCTCCTGGTCGGTGAATGCCTTCTCGGAATGCACCTCCGTGCCATGCACCCTGCCCAACATTCCGGGCATCATCTACGATGTAAGTTGATATCCTACAGTCATCGCTCGATAATGATTTCAACTCCTTTTAATATTTAATATTTATTTGATGAAACTTCAACAATTCAAAGCTTTTAAACATTTTTATAAAACTTAAACAAATTAAGAAAGAAAAAGCGTGGAAAACCTGAAAACCCTAAAAAGAAAACATGAAGTTCGATACTTAATCTACGGTCTTTATCAAAATGTGATTAATAAGGAGTACAAAGTATTGTCATATGAATATATTTATCTAAATTCTAAAATATTTATTTAAATATATTTATTTGAAATATTTAAAGTGTCGATCTTAGGAATCATTATTCTTTTCAAAATTGCGTAAGGCAATCATTCATCTTGGGAATTTTTCAATAATACTACATATTATAATATTTGACCTAGATACCCCTCGAAAGGAAAATCAGGAATACCAAATATTTCAAATATTTGCGTTTATATTCCACTTTGGGAATCAGACATTTTAAATTTTGGAAAAGCCCTAAATTCCAAACTTTAACACTTTGATCGTCATTTAAGTCAGTCAACTCGAACAAATAATTAAGCTATACTTAATTGTGATTAACAATATGGATAATTAAGAATATTTTTTTCTGTTATTATATACAGGAATCATTGTGTTTGAAAAATGAACACAAGTTGTAAATAGTTGATTTCTGGCTATACTAATTTTGAATCGAATCTAATTCAAATCTAAGTGTTAGATACTTCTGAAACCCCTTAAGTAATCAGAGATTTTCAATTTGTTCCGTAAATTGTGGACTTTGATCGCCATTCGAGTTACTCCTTTCTTCATTCACAGGGCGGTTATCGGGCTGGTCTGACTATTGGACATGGAAGCACGGTGAGCGTGCGCTGTGAGCTCTCCACGAATGCGAATCCCATCGAGATGTCCTGCCACAAGGGCAATCTGACGCCGCCCAGCATACCCTGCGAGTCCGGTTTGCGAAAATCGCGCCAGGAGCTGGAGCATGCCACGCCCACACCCACGCCCACAAGCAGCGTGCGCAGCAGAGTCGAACACAATGAGCTGGACGAGCATCATCAGCATCATGACAACAGCACCGATGAGCATGGTGACGATCTGAAGATGTGCGGTTATCCCAGCTTGACAGACGGTGCCTTGGTTTACAAGTGAGTGTCCCATCTGAGAGATTAGCAAGTCAACTGTTAAAGAGAACGTTACTCTCCAGGAATCCCGATCATGCGGAGATGGATGGCGCCCACCACAGCGGCACAGAGATCTTCTTCAATTGCATTCCCAACGCGGCCGGCGATCGCCAAACCTGGCGCATCATCTGCGACAATGGACAATGGATTGGACGCTCCTACAACTGCGGTAGGATGGGTTAATGGAAAACTATTCAATACAATCTTTTTGGTTTATTCGCAACGTGATGAAATAATCTATTAAGGCGGATTTTTGATATTTTCCGCATTTGATTTTTATCCGGTTGGGTTTCCAATAACTTTCGACTATTTTGCCTACATAATATCAAACAGATGCTGTAAATAAGAGAAGCAAAAGCGAAAAAAAACTCTTGCCCGAGCAAAGCCGGTTAATCTTTGTTTCAAATAATCTCAAATCTCAAATATTTCACAGAAAACGGCACATGTTTATTCAAGAACAACGAACCGAATGTGGTCAGCTTTTACAATGATCTGGAAATAAGAGAGGATATTGTGGAATTTCCGCCGGGCGCAACAATCATATCCAGGTGAATGAGAATCATATACGGGCGTAATCCCCAATTCCAAAGCCCAAAAACCCAAAACTCTTCCAGATGCGTCGACATTGGCAAGTTCTCGATGACTGGCAGCCATGATCGGACCTGCATCCACTCGGAGTGGACGAACACGAAGCCCGTATGCTCGGGACTCAATCAGGAGAACGACTATGCGAGTGGGTACAATGTGATGCACACGTTCCAATCCTAATTTCTTTTTCCTAACTTCATCCAACCGATCATCGCAGTGGAGAAGGCGCCCACAATCCTATTTCGACACCAGAACGGACCCATTGCCCAGAGCAATAATGGCAAACTGATTGTCTATCCGGGCACCACGGTGCACATGGAATGCCTCTGGATGCGACGCTTCGGCAATCCCAAGTGGAATGTTAGCCATGCCTACAAGTGGGTAACACCCATACTAACACAGTCCAACTTTGCTATAGTGAACAACGTGATTACAAACAGACAAAAAATCAACCTTTCGATTCAGAAAGTATCTTTCCAAAAATTTTAGGGGAGTAAGTCGATTTTTTTTCTGAGTGTAGAAAATCTCATTACATCGAGTAAAAGTTCACTATAGCAAAGTACGACTGTAGCCAAATGAATGCCAATTTCTAACATATATTTACATGAATCGTGAATGGAACGGCAGAAACTATACGGAGGGCTGGGTAACCGAGGCGGATGAGGGACGCGATTCAACATTGGAATATCGCCTGAGTGTATTTGATGCCGTTGACGAGGATTCCGGTTCGTATTCGTGCATGACGCCGGCTCGGCACGAGCATGCCGTTGAGGTGGTGGTGAAGGCAATCAACTGCCCAGAAATACCGATAAGACGGGGCCTGATTGTCAACACCAACGATACGAAGCTGAGCACTCGCGTGCTGTTGTCCTGTTCGAATGGCAACTCGTTGATTGGCGCATCGGAGCTGTTTTGCTTACCCAGTGGCAATTGGAGCGCACTGTTGCCGGTTTGCGAGAGCGTGGAGTGCGGCGATATACCGCTGATGGCGAACAATGTGAGCTCGCCGCGCGTCTCGGTGCTGTCGCGTGAGGTGGGCGGACGAGCGGCATTCTCTTGCTCCACGGGTTACGGATTGCGCGGACCGACGGAGGCGATCTGTTTGCCTACGGGCGAATGGGCGACACCGTTTCCCACCTGTGTCGAAGTGCAATGCGATAATCCGGGCGCACCGCAAAACGGTTACGCCCAGGGCTCGGCACCATATCGTGCCGGCGATGTGGTCCAATTCAATTGCAACCCGGAATACATGATGCAAGGTCAGCCAATAATTGCCTGTCAGGATAACGGACGCTGGTCGGGCGGTTTGCCCAAATGTGTGCAGGCCTGCTCGTATCCGGGCACCGCCATCAGCGGTCGCATGTCCTCCGTTAAATTCTACTATGCCATCGGTGAGAGCATCACCTTCACCTGCGACGCCGGCCTCGACCTGCGCGGCTCCAAGGTCCTCAAGTGCATGAAGAACGGCAAATGGTCGAGCGCCATTCCCACTTGCGTCACTAATGATGCACCTGCCGGCGGCGTCAATACTAACAAACATTTGGGCACCATGGGCTAATTGCGTTGCAGCCACACAACATTTTTTAAGTTTGAGTTTAAAATCAAAGTGATACTAATACATATGTACTACAAACTAATGCACATTCAAGAAACAGACAGACACACACGTATACTACTACTAATTCTACTGACATTCTTGCGATTCAATAATAATTGTAATTGTCGTCATTTTACTATTAATAAATGTTCAGTCAAATATGAAAAATAAACTGTATCATCATTTGGCGCCAAAAATAAGTTAGTTGCGCATCGATATATCGATTTTATTTGAATATTTAACATTTAGCCAATGAGCCATTTTGAGTATAACAGCAATTTAACATTTTTTCGGGTTGAAAAACATTTAACATTTTATTTTCAGGCACAGAATTATGAACACAAATGATTAAATATTTGACAATTTTATTTGCAAATTTCTAACATTTGAAATATATTTTGTATCTTCAAAATAAATATATATTTTACGGACTTAAATATTTAAATTTAAATAACATTTATACACATAAATATCAGCAATATCACCCCAATGGATGTTAAAATTCAAATATACCGGCAACTTTTTAAATGGCAAAAAACTGTATTTATTATTATTATTATTTGTATGCGTATTCAACAATTGAATGACAAACCTGTTTTCGTTACACACACGCAAAATATTGTTATTGTTTGTCGTTCGTTCAGCGCAACTAGTTCGCTTCAGAACGGAACCGCTCTCCGTGTAAAGAGACGCGAGCGGACTTGCGTTCATTTGTTTTTCCACGTTCGAGAGTGTGGCACGTCGTGTGGGTGGTGTGCGCGTGAAAGACGACGACGACGGGAACCTTTCGTTTTTCGCGTTTTGTTTTTGTATATATATGTATATATATATTTCGTACAAAATACGTCTATAATTGTGTACATAGTGTTCTTAATTTACATTCATTAATTAATTTTTACAAATCGCAACAAAGCTGACCCAATGTCATGTAACAGCCAAAAACCAATAATAAAAACACAACAACAACAAAATCATTCATTGTAAAACGTGCAAAAAACGTGCATCAGTGTGTGTGAGTGTGAGTGTGCGTGTCAGTGTGTGTGTGAGTGTGTGTGTGTTTGTGTCCCGCCTGCTCTGGACGAATTTACATAGCTAAACAATTAAATTTAAGGTAAGTGCTTAAAGAAGTTAATTAAAACTGCACAAAAAAAGAACAGCTGACGCATACCCAACGACAACAACAACAATAATAAACGGACGGCATAAGGGAAAGAGAAAGAAAACATTACCTTGCCCAAGCCCCTTGCACAGGCCCCGACTCCGGCCCCTTTTGGCAGCAGCCAGCCAACGATTCAAGGGCGATGAACTACAACAACAACAAGAACATACAGCAGCAATATATAGCAATGACGAAGAGGAAGAACAAAATGAAAAGCTTTTGTGTTGTTTTGCACTGTTTTTCCTCTCCATATTGTTATTGTTAGTACTGTTCAAGATTTTTAATTTGTGGGCGTCAAATGACGAAGTGATAACGATACCGATACCTTGCTTATGGTGTGAAAAAGGAAATCAGTGATAGGCATGTTGTTCTCCTTGCTGCTGCTGCTGCTACTGTTGCTGTTCAGTTATTAACTGTCATTGCCAGTGAGTCGCCTACCCCCCGCCTCCACGCACACGTAACAGTTTTTTCTGGCGCGCTGCTCTTACTCTGTTACTGCATGTGTCTGTGAAGCACGCAGGCCCCGACACGCGCGCAACAGTGGCGTTTGGCTTTGGCGTCGGCGTCGTCAACATAAATGTCAGTGTGTTAGTGGGGGCCGCTTTTCTGTTGTTCATTTTTGTTGCTTTTGCTTTTATTGCTGTTGTTGTTGCTGTTTTTTGCCCTTGTGGTTGCTGGTTTGCTATAGTTGTTGGTTTTTGCCCGCCTGCTTATCTCACTCTATCAACACTTTTGTTTTTGCTCTTATTTTGTGTGCGCCTTAAAGTGAGTTGTTGTTGTTACATTTAAATTGGGTCAATGTTGCCTTCTGAACCTACGAAAAAAAAAAAACAAAACCAAACAATGTCTAATTGTTTTAATTGTCGCAGCATCGACAGCAGGCGGAATTGGAAATAAAAAATCGAGACACTGTGCGAAAACAAATCAGAGAGCGTGTTAATTGGTTGTGCTTTTTTCCCAGCCCAGACGATATCGTATTATTATAGTATTATTGTTGCTACGGCTGATTGTGTTTAGTTTGGGGTGCGGCATTGCTTATGGAAACAAAAATAAAAATAAATACTAAAAAAAAGATTTACATGCCCCTTTCCAGACTACCGTTTGAGATAAGCCACTGATAGTGCTATCGATAGCAAATCGATCACAGATTTGGGGAGTGGTGCAAAACGTAAAGATCAATCGGCAAGTGAAAGATAGAAAGAGGGAGATAGGAAGAGAGTGTGTGCGTGCTAGAAATCATTAATTTTAAACAGAGCTCACTGACTTTCGTTTCTTCTTCTTCTTCTGGTTCATTATTTGGCTTGACACATCTTTGTTCTCTTTTTCTTTGGCTGCGCTTTGTTTGTTGTTCGGTCGTACAAAGCAGCTGGCGTGGGGCCAATGCACTGTGTTTAACAGCTGTTAATGTAAACACAATTGTGTTTGACATGCATGCATGCATGTCAGTTGTTTGTTAATTGACTGTGTGTGTGCGTGTGCGTGTGTCTGTTATGTTATCGGCATCAGTTTACATGCAGTGCGCATATCCTGCTCGTTCGCTCGGCCCACGCATTTAATATTATTTATTTGGCTTAAGTAAACAAAAGATGCGCCGACTCATTGTCGCCATCATGTCTACGGCTTTGTTCGTGCTACCTGCATTTAACTCGAAATATTCAGCTCAAGTCTCGCAGCTATCATTTTTATGACCTGTCTCAACAACGGTCTTATAACCCCTCTTAATGCATATATAATCGGCATTTAATACACATTCTCGGAATTTTTTTGAAAACCGAAATGCTTTATCTTTGGTTACGGGTCGTAGATAAGTTTTTTTTTTTTTTTTTTTGGCCAAAAATACAGTATGTAATAACAATTTGTTATTGAAAAACTACACAGCAAACCTAACTTTATATAAATTGATCGACTTGCTAAATTACTAAGCTGCATTGGTTATTTTTATTGTTCTTTTTAAAGTGACAAAAATAACACGCATTTAATTCAATTCAATTTCCACACAACACAAATGCGACAGCTGTCAAAATGTAAACAGACCGCCAATCAGCTGTTCATTGAACGCAGGCATTCAGTAAAACCAGAACAAAAAATTAATATATTTCATGGACAGCTGCATGTCCAAAGCTTATCAGCATTTTATCTGTTATACAAATACATTGTTGTTTGAATGTGACAGCATAAGCAAATTAATAAACAAAAAAAAACAAAACAGTTTCCTTATCAGCAATAAGCAACAATTCTAATGCCCACATCTCAATCGAGTATTTGAACACAACAGCAAATAATAATAATAATATTCGTCATTGCCATTTCTTGAAGTTGACTTTCGATAATTGTTTGTATTGTATTTTTTGTTGTCTGGAATTCCCGTTGCATTGGATACAACACAACCCAACAGAACACATCTGTTGAATTTCTCAGTAGTTTAAATTATTACTAAGTGATTTATAGCTACCCCAGTGTTGGACATATACAATAATAAATATTTAATTCAAGTACTATAAATATGCAACGATTATCGATTTTTGATGAGCGAGCATGAGAAATAAGCGAAGGATAAAACGAATTTCAAAGTCAGTAACAGTCGCTAAATGTCAAATGTATAGGAAAAAAACAAAACAATTATCGATTTCCGCCAGTTAAGTTTTAAGAACTGGCTTTTACTGATTATTGAGTATAACAGTTGTTTGTATCTTTTTTGTGTGTTATATTTGTATGTAAGTTACTTAAAGGTTAAACAATCAAATAATTGAGCACTGCTCCAAATGATCATTCTGGACACAATCGAGTCTCAACTGGCATAACAACAACAACAACAATGTATGCAGCATACGTAATTGTTGTCAATACATTTCAATTTGTGGGTTTCAATTGAATTTAAATTTGTAATATTGTCTAGAGGCAAAAAAACAAAAATAACAAAACAAAAAAATTGCTGTTTAATATAAATATACAGGAAACGACCTTCAAACTTTGATGGGAGCAACAAACGAGCTGATTGCGTTGTTCTCAATACCACAAAAATATTCCACACACTCGATAAATACGCACATATATTTAAATATATACATAAATATTAAACGACCTGCGAAAAAAAAACAAAGAAATTACTTTTCGATACCAGCAAATAATAAATTTCAGTCAATTTCCCCTCCATCTCAAGTATGTGTGCTAAATAACCTCTTAAATTTTCGCACCTTTCTTTTGCCCTTAGTGATCTTTAGATTTGGTTTGTACAGCGCACAAAAAATTCCCCAGAATTATTTGGTTTTGTTTTGTTTTTCTATCATAGATAATGACGTCATGAGTGCCAATCTGAAATGGGTTTTTCATCATTCATTTAGTGACAGACAACGACGCAAAAAAAAAAGCACAGAAAATATTTATTTACACACACACATACAATAATTCTGCAAATTGCGGAAAATAATTATATTACGTGTCTCACTCTCTCTCTCTCTCACTCGAATGATCCTCGTTGTGGATGATGAGTCATTGCTTTATTGCTGTGAGAAAATAGTGCGCTTTGTTAACACAGCTGTATAGAATGTTGGTGGCGGGGGTGGGGGGATAGTTTGGTTAGGCGATAGAAGTAGGATCACGCCATGATGCATCACAATGAATGGCAACGACCTTATATTTTTCTCTTGGATAGATTTGCATACTGCTAACCAAATTGGATTTTGCACCGTTTGTCGACAGCTGTCGATGAATGTTTCAGATTATTCGATCGAGAAATTGTACTAATGACGAAACATGTTCGAGCATTTAGCGTGCAGTTTTTTGGTCCGAAACCGAGATTAAAAGCCGTGAATATTGCGCCATATTTCTTCATATACTCTATCCCAAATACAGAAAATATATGTGTATGAACCATATCCGGCCTTATCTTTTTCTCGGAACGCAGCCAACCCTTCTCCTCTGTGCGAAGAACCAATAGAACACTCTCTCTATTTCTCTCGCTCTCTCCCCAGTCAACTTTTGTATCTTGCATATTTCAACACACTTATACATACGTAAACACACACACTGAACAATAAAGATTCTCTCGGCGAAAAAAAAGATAATATCGTAAATATCTTAATTAGAAACAACAACAAAGCACTTAATGATCAATACAGAACAAAGCAAAAATAACAGGAACAACAACAAAATCACAACATTTTTCTTTCTTTCTTTCTCTCTTTTCACATTCTTCTTCTTCTTACAGACCATGCATAAGGAAAAAGTAATAAGTACACAAAATGCAAATAAAGCAAACAGCAAAGAGCATAAATTAAATGGAACAACAACAAAAGAAAATAGTGATAAAACAGGTCAGTAAACCAAAAAATATTTAATGATATAAAAGACACAATTGTCAGCCATCAATTTGTGTAGTACAATTTGTTATATTGATTGATGGGACACATAACCTTAATCAAACCTTAATCAATCACAACAGCAAATTAAAAACTGTTTGCTCATTAAATATGCTCAATGTGACAGTAGAACAGTATAACAGTATCAGCGTAGTAAAGTTAAATCATGTGCAGTGCATTGTGAGTACAGTCACGCTTGTAATTAGCAGAAAATACCTGTATCCAAATGCGCTTGACTGATTAAATAAAAATAAATAAATAAAAAAAAACAAACAATTGCTAATCGATTCCACTAACTAATTGTGTCGTCTGATTTCTGATACTAACTAACAAACTTAATGAATTACAATCTGTGCTCCCTTCTTCAGTACGATTATCTTTGATTGTTCATATAACAACAACAAGAAGAACAACCGTAAAATAATAAACAGGCCCCGAAACGTTGACGTAGAAACAACCGTTCAAGCTGTGACACAATTTGCCGGCTATCAGTTATGCGCATTGGCAGCAGACACAGTCGTTTAGCGCGCGTGGAGCAAAGGGTGAAAGTATCGGCGATAAGATATACACGCATACATACATTGTAGTCTGAATTTAGTATGCGATATAGTAGACCCCAAAAGGCGCTGCTGTACATACTTTAAACACAAATAAACAGCTGGCGGCTCATAAACATTTGTCAAACACTTGAGGTGTTTTATTAAGTTCAATTTAATCTCGTCAGAAATGGGAAGCACTCCATCGGAATTGCAATAATTTTGTTGTTGACGTTACCACAATAATAATCTCTGTTTTTTTAGCAAAGTTTATTTATCAGAATTGATTATCGCATACCGGTAGTGACAAATTTATTGGGTGCCATTGCGAAATTGTACCATATATACTCTAGATTTTGTCAGACAGCTTCTCCAAGTACATGCAAACAAACCAACATTTTTGGGTTTATGCATACACTTAAATAAACAATTAAAATGCCTGAAATGCTATTTGAATTGTAGAAAGTTACTTTTAGCTTGTCGACAATTCTTGGGTATAAAATTAATGTAGCTTTTTGCGATTCACATATAAATTTCGCTAAATATTTCGGTATTTTTCCAAACCTTTTTTTTGTATTATGTTTGGTTAAGTATTTATTACTTTCACTTTTGCGACACCGCTACTGGTATTTATTTATTTTTATATACAGAAAAATGCGAAAATAGGAAATAAATTTAATTGAATTTAAAATAAAATTGAAATTTAAATATTGATTAAGAAAATAATATATATTTACAAGATTCAAGGTATTCAAATGTAAACTACTTTAGTATTATATTGAGGAAATCCAATTTGACAAAATAAGTGAGAACGTTTGGATTGGGCCTAACTGACTATGGAATACTCTGCTGAACAAATATATACATGGTGGGTTTTTTAAACGTATAATTAAACTGAAGAGTCAACAGGCTTTGATAAATCTCCGGCTCCATTAGGTATATTTATTCTGGAACCAGGATCAGCAGCCGGTCAATCAATCTATCTGTATCTCTCTCAGAGACTTCAAATTGGGAATACAAGCTCACTTATGTCACCTTGAACCCAGACCCATTCAAATATAATGTTCCGCTACGATGGTTTGGTTCCGATACGGTCTTTGCGTGACAATAAAAATGCGGTTCCCGATTACTATATTAGACATATCAACAAATATAACCAACACTATATCAATAATATTACTGTAAAAATAATAATAAAAAAAGATACTCAAACTATAGACCGTAAATTGAAATTGTTGATTACTGATGATCTCACCAAGACCATAAAAACCAAAATAATTCAAATTAGCAACAGAAATTGTACATTTCTTTTTTTATTGCTGTTCGCAGTTGTTGTTAGTTGTTGTGGGCATAAATTATTAATAGTTAGTTGTTGGTTTTTCGATCTGAGTAATAATATGTTAATGCTATTTTCTACTATGTATTGTCACCGCAGTTAGCCTGCTGAATAAGAATAAGGAGGACAGCAGCGAATATGATCTGGTGCCGCCCGATGGCGGCTGGGGTTGGTTAGTCCTGTTTGGTGCCTGCCTGACGAACATACTCATCCCCGGCACCATAAAGAGTTTCGGTGTGCTCTTCATTGAGTTCCTCCAGGCGTTCGAGACGACACAGACGCAGGCCTCCTGGATACCAGCATTATGCTACTTCCTCTACAGTTCACTGGGTAAGTGGGCAGTCTCCCGCACAAATACATCATGAAATGCCTTACAATATTCTCCCTTATAGGACCTATTTCGAGTATTCTGTCTGTTAAGTATTCCTACCGTACGGTAACATTGATCGGCGCCCTTTCCGCCTCGTTGGGCATGATCCTCTCCTATTGGGCCTCATCCGTTGGCTATTTGTACATCAGGTAAGTCAACTCCACATCATTTGATTTGTCAGCTAATTATATTTAAGCACAGCTCAGTTCAAGTTCAAGAAGACAAGCTAAACATTTGATTGTTTAACCGGTTCGCTTGAAACCCGTTTCCACAGATATTTACAACCGATTTAACCAAATATAAATAAACATCGAAAATATTTAGCTGGAACTGATTAAATTATCAACCTCTTGAGTTCAAATACATATAATTAATGCCTTATCCAGCGATTAATTTGTTGTTTATTTATTTATTTCAATTGATTAATCGACGCAAAAAAATTAATTGAATTCAATTAAATTTAATATTTAAATTAAAATACAAAAATAAAATTTTATAAATCTGCTTTTTAATTTCAATTGGTAAACAACATATAGAATACAAAATAAATTTCAAAGTTTTTTCTGGATACTGTAGCAATTATCTGTGAATCCATCCATCTCTCATTAGAAATTTTTTTAGCTTCGGTTAAATTAGATTTTTAACAGAAAATTTACAACTTTTTTTTGTTGATTGTATATAAATTTGTCTTATTTTTTAATTTATATAGAATTTTGAATTTTATTTGAAATTAAATTTAATTCAATTTTTACTTGTATTTTTTGTGTCGACTGATCTTAACAATAGTGAAAAAACAAGTAAATAAAATAGAAAAATATATCTAGAACAAAATAAATAAATAATATAAAATAAAAATATATTTCGAATAAAAATACATATAAAATAAAAATAAACACTTGATCTAAAGCTCGCGAAAATATTTAAAATAACATATTTAAATTATATTTTTTTAATCTCAAAAATAAAAGGTAAATTCAGTGCTTATTTTGTAATCGAATTGAAAATTGAGTAAATTCAACTTGAATTAATAATTTATGTTATAAGTAGTATCAAAATGTGTTTACTTAGAATTTTGAATTTAAATCTAGATCAATGTGCATATAATATTTTACTATATTATTATTTTTTTATTCTTATTATATTTATTATTATTTATTTAAAAAAATTAAATTCAAAAATAAAATTTAAATGCGAAATTCGTTGCATGAATTAGGACAAATCCAGGAAAAGCCCATCTAACTAATCATATATTTACCAGCTGACTTCAGGTTGCTCCTAGTCGAGCACTCTCGACTGGCGCATCTGAAACCACTGCTTGCAATCCAGTTTTAATAAGCCCGCTTTTGTCTCTGTCTTTTGCAGCTATGGTGTTCTGGTTGGCATTGGCGCTGGCCTCTCCTTTCCGCCGACTGTGTACATTGTCACGTCGTACTTTGTGAAGCTGCGTGGCCTGGCCAACGGTCTGTGCATCTCGGGCAGCGCCATCGGCTCGATTATATTGCCGCCGGTGCTGCGCTGGCTGCTGGAGATGTATGGCTATCGTGGCTCCTGCCTGATTATGGGCGGCGTCACGTTGAATGTGCTGGTGGGTGCACTGTTCTATGAGCCCGTGGAGCAGCATATGGTGCGTGTGCCGCGTGCACGTCAAGCACTGGAGGACATACCCGAGGAGGAGGACATTGGCATTGTGATGAAGTTCGAGAATGTCGATGAGACCGCTGAGCAGACAGCGGGCGACAAACAAATGCTGGCCTACAATTCGCCACCGTCGCCATTGTATCTGCCGGACGATGATGATGATAAGCAGCAGTTTGTCCGCAGCGCATCCGCCGCTGTTGTCCAGAGCTATGCGAAGCCAGGCGATGAATTTCAGCCGCGTGCACGCAAGATTAGCACACCGGTCCGATTGCCGCAGCGCAATCAGACCTTTACGCCCGGACAACTGAATTCGCAGTCATCGCTGTATGCGGTGCCCGAGGGCCGTTCCAGTTCCAATAAGCTGGCCATGCGGAATAGCTCGCGGAATCGTCTGTCCAAGCGTTCGCCGTCGACCAGCAGTTTCCTGTACATCAGCACACCGTATCACGGCAGCACCCTTTCCTTCCAGCCCAAGGAGTTCTCCTCGCATTTATCGTTGCGTTCCGCCGGCACAACAGCAGCTGGCGCCGGCGTCGGCAGTGAGCCTGGGGCTCTGGATGGTGGCGCTGCAGCTGATAAGAAAGGGGCCGGGGCACTGCCGCAGGAGCGTAGTAAATTCTTTGATTTGAGCCTGTTCAAGGATCCCATGTATTTGGTCATACTCATCTCAAACTCCACGAATGCCATCAGTTACACAAATTTCATCATTTTGCTGCCGGCATTTGGATTAGCTCGACAATTTGACAAATCGCTCTCTGCGTATTTGTTGTCCGTCGTCTCCACAACGGATCTAATTGGACGCATTGGTGGCTCGGCGCTCTCCGACATGGGTTTCATACCGAAGACATGGTATTTTGTCGGTGGTCTGTCCGTATCGGGCATTTCGCTGGCGCTGCTACCCTTCGCCTATAGCTACGGGGGCGTCTGCTTTTGGTGCGCCCTCTTCGGACTCGCCTCGGGCATTTATGTGGGCATCACCGCAGTCATTATGGCCGATATGCTGGGCACCGAGCGTCTCACCTCATCCTATGGCATCAGTCTGTTTATCAACGGCTTATTGCAGCTGGTTGGGCCACCATTGTGCAATTATTGGACGGAGGCGGTCAACGATTATAATCCGTTGTTCCATGCGCTCGGCTTGACACTGCTCGCCGGCTCCAGTCTGTGGGCATTTATGCCCTGGATTATACGACGCAAAGCCAAAGAGGAGGAGAAATTGGAGGCACAACTCGACGAGGAGGCCGTCGATGGCTATTAAAGTCAAATGGAAACAAATCAAACCAAGCCGGCATTCGAATGCTTCACACACACCACGTACAATTACAATTAGTTGTTAGGCTTTAAATGCGTACAAACAGAGACGATTAGGAGATATATATATATCTATATATATATATAGAATATTGAGATATGAATTGGACGTCGGGAGATCATGGGGGGCAGGGGGACTATATGGATATGGAGACAGTTGACGCGTTGTAGAAAAGTGGACATAAAATGGCATTGGAAATTTTGTTTGGAAATTGTTAATTTGTTTCTTCCATTAGCTATTTTTCTTTTGTGTCTAACTGTTAAGTCTTAATTATTACATTGTATAATTATTACAATTATTGTTTACTTAAAATCAATTTATAGCTTAAGCCCAATAACAAAAATGAAAAATGTGTGTAGCAGTGAAAAAACAAAACATAAGAAATGAAAATATTTTTTCTATAAATATGCTAAAGAAAAACAAAAAAAAATCTAAACAAAAAAAGCAGTAAAAACTGAAATTGAAAAAAATTAAACTGAACCTTTTTCATTTGCTGGACTGGTTGGGAAATTTCAAAACTGGGTCATCGTTTTTCCAAGTGCTGTAAGAAAAGTTGTTAGATTAAATATGAAATGCGATTTGATTAAGTCGCAACTTTCTTTGATTCAGTGTCTAAACTATATTCAAATTACTATTGGCTTGAGTCAATTTCGCTGGATTACCATGTACTATATATAATATAATATTATATAAATGGACTAACATGAAAATGTATTTTTTTAATTTTTGTATTCAGATGAATTTTTCATTTGACTAAACTGAAAGCAATCAATCGACTAACAATATGAAAATATTGCTTAAATAAACTCGGCTTCAGTTTTTTTTCTATTTTTCTAACATTTTAACGAAGTTAATTAATTTTGGAATAAAACTATAACATAAAGCAATCGAATATGGAAAGAACTCAATAAAAAGAAAATATATGTATATATTATACGGCACATTTGCCATAATGTTCTCAGATGACTGGCAAGACATATTTGACATAAATAATAACCCCAGCAGAGAAATACTTACACAGAATAAATGATATGGCATAATCATATTTTATATAGAACACGTGATGGGAATATTATTTCGATTATAATGTATGTATTATCAAGCACAAATCTTTCGAGTCGTTTCCAATACAAATCAATCAAATTGGATGCTCAACTTATACATTATATACATATATATAGGTGATAATTGTGGAGGATTAAAAAATATATAATTGATATGCTTTCGTAATAGGCACTAGGTGCTTTTAATTTTTGGTTTGAGGAATCCCCTGGCGCGCAGTGCTCGTACAATAAATGGTGTCGAGCCCAGCGTGATGCTTATCCGAAGTGGAGCAAATACTTTGTGGACAGCATAGGCGGTGACAAAGGTGCTGCCCACAGCAATTTTTTCGGCAAATGCCGACGACTCGATGCCAAGGAACTCCATGACAGGCATCATGTCTATGCCGCTGCAAAAATCAAAGCAAATACATTAGTCTAATTAAGAAAAAGTAATTATTAGTTAATTGTAGCCATTAGTAAATGGATGCAGATGCGAATAAGCGCATTTGTTGGGTTAGTTTGCCCTACCTGGATATGAGCACGTAGAAGCCACCCAGCGACAGCAGTGAGATGCCCACATGAAATACGATAATGGTGGAGCCATACTCCTTAAAGGCCCGCTTCAATTGCTCCTTCTTGCTCAAGTTCGCGGTCTGAACCGTCTCGGTGGCGGAAGAGGTTGGAAGAGGAGGAGGAGATGCTGTCGCTGTTGCTGTGTCTTGGGTTGATGGCTTTGCTTGTGTGCTGTAGCAACGACGCCAGCCTGCATATGATATACTGTATATATATATATATGTATGTACGTACACTATGAGTGTGGCATGCGTGTTAAGAGCTCATGCGCATGCGCCGAGCATGCAACAGGTGTACGATTGGCAATGCAATAAACAAAACAACAGCTCACCTTGGCCATTGCCAGCAGTAATTGTGGCATTCTGATCGTAGGTCACCCAATCGGCCCGTGTACTGTCGCGCAGCGCCCTATAATGGGAGCTCTGCATGTTCTGTGAGGTGAACTTGTACTCCTGCGACCACTGGCCGCCGGGCATGTTCAGATGCGAGAACTTGTGCATGCCCCCGAACGGTGTCGGCACATTGCTCTGCATCACAGCGTTTAGGCTGACGGCGCCCAAGCAATCGTATGACTGCACATGTAGATCCGGCGCCACAGAGGAGTCAACAACTGCAACATTCTGGCTATTGTCCGTGGTGATGTCAATCATGGAGATGGGTGCATGTGACAATGCCATTATGTTGTCGGACATGTCGCGGGCGCGTTGCGGCGAGAAGCGTGTCGTCTCAGCGGCATCCACATTATGGGGCAGGGGCAGAGCGGGCGCTGAGGCGACGCAGTTCAAGGCCTTGGTGCCTGTGTGGAAGGGTTGAATGGCTAAATGCGAGGAGAACACGTAAATTAATATATATATATATTCAAAGAGCAAACAAATTGCGCAGATGAACTGGGTACAAATTCCATTCTATATATATATAAATGTAAAAATCTGTGGCACAGCCTGGCAGACAATTGCTTATTGCGTGTAAATTGAATTCAATTACGTTATTCCCTACGCTTGGCTCATTTATCTGCAGACAAATCGCCAGTCAGCAGTTAAATGATTTTAATCAATTTAAACTTTTGACCTCTTACAATGCGGCAATTTGTTCGAATTTACCTGTGTAATTCTTGAAGTATTGTATGCTACCGGGTAGACGCACAGCAGCACGCATCAAAGACGCTTTGCTTGTATTAATAAACATGTTTTCACTGCACGAAATACAATTTCGAATGTGAAGATGCGCAATAATTATGAAAATGACAACCTCACCGCGACGGAGCAAAATAATATAAACAGCGACTGTTACAGTTATGTGTTTGTGCGCTTGTGTGTGTGTGTAGCATATCATCAGCTGGCGACGAATGCAGGGTTGCTTATTGCCTACAACATATATCGATATGCTTAGATGTAAAGCGTCTGCTGCATATTAAATAATCAGCTGTCTGCAAGTTCAGGTCTGCTCATCGCATCGAAAATATCGATATAGTTAGACGGCAAACGTATCGATAGTACAACATCGTAAATACAACTCTACTCATTCAGTTTTTGGGAGTGAAAATGCGAATTTATTTACAAAATTTGCCAATACGAGAAAAAGAAGGCGACGCGTAATATAGGAGTGCTTAACCATTTGTCACCAACAATACGAACAAGCAGATGTCGTTGTTATTGTTGTTGTTATCGTGAGCTTGTACAATGCACACGCTGAGCAACACACAGAGGGGAAGAGCGCGGTGCTGCTGTTTTTGTGGTCAAGATATGATTTGGCCAAAACAATAAAAAAAAACCCGCGACTAGGCTAATTTTAGCGTGTGTGTGCCCGTGTGTGTGTGCGTGCCAGTGTGTGTGCCTGTGTGTGCAACTAGAACAATAACACAGCATCAACACCCAAACGGAAGACAATCAACAGCAGCAACAACAATATCAACAACTCAAAGAGTGCGTCTGTGTGTGTGAGACTGAGTGAGTCTGCGTGCGTGTGTGTGTGTGTGCGTGTGTAGAAAGTGCGCACGTCAGGCGTTGGCTGTCTGTCGTCGCAGTCGCAGTCACAGTCGCAACCATGTCCAGAAATACGTTGACCACGTTAACACACATCGGCAACCAAACAACATCGGTGACAAACAGCAGCAGAAGCAGCAACAACAACAGCAGCAACAACGATACACGCACCGGAACACTGACGCACCTCATGGAGGAGCATCATCAACAGCAGACGCATCCGGGCGCCGCTGGTCGTGCCGGCCTCATCTCCGATGGCGCGGAACGTTTGCGACGACAGGGCAGCCGCCTGCAGACCTCGAGATTTGCTTGCATGCGCTGCTGCGGCAATTTTCTCACACATCTGGTGCGGCTGCGCAGTACGCCCGAGGAGCTGGAGCAACGCTACAAATCCAAAGAGATCGATCGCTTCTTGGAGAAGGAGAAGCACACGTTTCGACGGCAGGTAAGCTAAGCTCTAGCTTCTCTCCTTTTCTCATTTTTTTTGGTTGGGGCCAGCAGCAGTCACATTCCGTTTAATTAAGTAATTAGTATTAATTTGCTTGGAGAGCGGGAGAGTGAGAGCAAGGCAGAGAGAGAGAGAGAGAGAGAGCAACACATACACATATGCACACACAACATTCATCCGGTTGTTTGTGGCCCGCATGGGCCGCCCAGGCAAACAAATAAAACGTCAGACGAATTTTCACTTTTCGTCATTGTTGGTGTTGTTATTGGGCTTGGCGCTGGCTCTGGCTCTGGGTTTTATTGTTGCATCATTTAGGCAATCATTGCAACAACACCAACCAAAACAAGAAAGATCATCAAGCCGAAAATTGCATACACTTGCAATAGAGAGTCAACCTTGCCTAAATAAATATTTATTTAGTTAGTTAATCCACAGAAATAAACAGACAGGCAGACAGGATGCTGATAAAAAAATATAATATTGTACACATATGTTTTTTATGGCTACGACAAAATAAATTGACACGGATGCTGATAAACAAAAATAATTTTATACACATGTTTATTATAGCATCGACAGAATAAATTGACTCGGATGCTGTTAAAAAAATAAATATATGTTTAATATTGAATCTTCAAATTATATTGACTCGTTTTATACATAAATGTGTAATTTCGACAGTTTATCTTGAATCGGATGCTGCTCAAAAATATATCCTTGCAAAACAGTTAAAACCTGGCCCACAATATATATTTATTTAGTTACTCATTTTATAAAGCTAAAAGATGCCCACAGAAACAAACTGATAAACAGACAGAAAGATCAAAAATGTATATCTTTTTTTTAAATATATTTATTTATTTAATGTCGATTAATCTTCAGTCACCGCAAAATCAAACAAATACAAAATATAATAAGATTTGTGGAGGGTATTTAAATGATAAATAGTTGAGCATGTGTTGCATGAGTTGCGGAAAACGAGGAGAAAAAACGCAGCAAGGCAAAAGAAAAATGGAAAATGTTTTTCACGAGACAAGATGTTTAAAATTGAGCCTTTAATAGAAAGATATATATATATATATATAAATAGAGGCCTCTGAATTAATGACATGATAAAGTCTATTGTAATCATCGCATAGTACTTGAAAGGCTTCTTGTATAAATATGGCATCGACAGATTCGGATGTTGATCAAAAATATACATACATGTTTAATATGGCTTCGGGGAAATATCCACTTGAAGTGTGATTAACACATTTTACGCCCAAATTATAATAGCCACTTGAAGGGCATACAAAAATCTTTATCACACAAAAGGCATTCAATTAACAGCGTCTTTGTTGCAGTTGTTTCTTGTGCATTGCGTGTGTTTTTTGTGTGTGTTTTATTTTAATATTATTTCTGTTGGTTTTTGTCGGTCAAGGTTTCAATTTCGCACGTACTTATTGCAATAATCTTTGATGATACATTCACACACTCACCAATTGTCTGACTCAATAGGTGAAACTGTTGCTCCTGGGCGCTGGCGAGTCGGGCAAGTCCACGTTCCTCAAACAGATGCGCATCATACACGGCGTCAATTTCGATCCGGAACTGTTGCGCGAGTACCAACATGTGATATACCAAAATGTTATACGAGGTAACAATCAATCTATATATTTATATATATATATAACACAACTAATGCAATTTATTTGCAGGTATGCAAGTCCTCCTCGATGCACGCGAAAAGTTGGACATCTCGTGGGGCAACGATGGACGCGAACAGGATGCCAACGATGCCAAGTCAATGGAATGCAATGCAATAGAGGCAACCAGATTCGTTGAATATGCCCCGCTCATTAGGCGACTGTGGCAGGATCGGGGCATTAGGCGCGCCTACGAGCGACGACGCGAATTTCAAATTGTAAGCACAACAAAATTTGTATCATTTAACCGAATTATTGAGCGTATAGAATTTATAGACAATAAAATTCTATTACAAGTAAAAGTTGTTTAAAAACATTGTAGTTTAAGCTGGTAAATAATTGTGTTTTGTAATGTACCCTATATAAAAGTTTTTTTTATTTAAATCTTGTAATATTCCCTATGGGAAAGTTGTTTATAGTTTTATATTTTATATACATATATATCATTTATAGTTTGTATACATTGTTTTCTTGAGAGAGTTCAAATGTAAATGTAAATTGAAGTTTATTTGTACAACAAATGTTTTTCATATCACAAAAATCAAATAAAATATCTTGAATATCTTGATATTAGTGTACTATACTATATATATACTGTATAGCACAGATTTTCTATTTATACATATTTTTGTGCATACCCCTTATCACATTTGTTTACTTTACACCTTGCAGAGCGATTCGGTCAGCTATTTTCTAGATGAAATCGAACGGCTGGCGAAACCGGATTATGTGCCCACACACAAAGATATACTGCATTGTCGCCGAGCAACCAAAGGTGTCTACGAGTTTTGTGTCAAAGTACAGGTAAGTTTCTACCATTCTAGATACAATCAAAATTAGCATATTAATCGAGTTGCATGCTTCTATTTTGTCACAGAACATTCCATTTGTGTTTGTCGATGTGGGCGGTCAGCGCACACAGCGCCAAAAGTGGACCAGATGCTTTGACACCTCAGTCACATCGATTATATTCCTAGTGTCCAGCTCGGAGTTTGATCAGGTGCTTGCCGAAGACAGGTGAGTTTTTTTTCATAACTCTATATACTATATATGTACGGTATTGATTACTGATTTTTAATTACTAGGAAAACGAATCGTCTGGAAGAGTCCAAGAATATTTTTGATACCATTGTGAACAACAATACCTTCAGAGGCATTTCGATAATATTGTTCTTGAACAAGACCGATTTGCTCGAACAGAAAGTACGCAATCCAGAGACTGATATACGCTGGTACTATCCACAATTCAGTGGCAATCCGCACTCGCTGCTCGACGTCCAGAACTTCATGCTGCAAATGTTCATGAGTGTGCGACGCACAAGCAGCACCAGCCGGATCTATCATCACTTTACCACTGCCATAGACACGCGCAACATCCACGTGGTGTTCAACTCGGTGAAGGATACGATACTGCAGCGCAATTTAAATGCTCTGATGCTGCAGTAGCCATCCTGATCATCCTGATCACAATCCACACACACACACACACGAATCTCGCGCCAGCTCTGGCAAACACTGTCTACCATACAAATATTTACATGAATATATATATATATATATATACCATATATATATATATTCTTTATTTATATATATAGAACAAAACGAAAGTGCCAGGCTGTCAGGAATGTTAAATTTTGTGAAGGGCCGAACCCAAATTTGTTGTTAACTTTTTAAAATGGTTTAATTATTCATAAATTTTGTATTAAATGGAATTATTATATATATACACATATATATATATATATATTAATTTTTAGCATTTACATGTATTATTATGTATTTTATTTATGCATAAGTGTATATAATTTATTGTGTATGTGTTCGTGTGTGGCCCGCTAACAACAGACTTTAATGCTACCCCAAAAAAAAAAACATAAAAAACTAACTGCAGCTACATATTTTCATATAATTATTATTATTATTACTTATGCCCTTTTGCTACTATGACACTATACAAGGATATTTACAATATATATATACATATATATCTAGCCAATACATGCACATACATATCTATTTATATATACACACATATATATACCTATATATTTTTTTAGAGTTGAATGTCGAAAACATATACATATTGTAGCTTATACAAAATGAAAAAAGAGAGAGCTTCAAATTAAGCATGAAATTTTCTCCTAGAGAAAAGTCAGCAAACGACAAATGTACCAATTAAAAAATACCAATATTTAATAAACTGAAAAAACAAATTAAATAATCAAAAAACATTTGATATCCAAATATATTTATTATTGTTTAAATGAATGAATAATCATTCACTCTGACCCATTGCCAAAATGAGAACAGCTTCGCCCGAGTCAGTTTCACATTCACATTTAAAACTTTATTTAATTCATTTAATTACAAAGTGAGTTATATTTATCTTTGACGTTATCTCGTATTCAACTACATATGTGTTTAATTTTTGGAATGTCGTAAAATCGCCTTAATCAAGTAAGTATTGCTCAAAAAATTATAATAAATACGCATTTGTAAATATACATATAAAAAAATGCATTTAAAAATATACAATTAATACATAAAAGTGTGCATTAAATTAAAGCATAAACTGGTGATGCTCACATTGCAGATCCCGATCCAGTTGCAGATCAATAACAGATAATACTAAATAAGAAAATCATGTGGCGCACTAAGAACTACACATCCAATGGAGTTTTTTTTTAACACAAATATTTAGCATCCTTTAGTCAATCAGTTGCATATCAGCTGCCAGTTGTCCCTGTCCCTGTGTCCCTGTTTCCCCCGTGTGTCATCGCTCAGCCGGCTTGACTAGTGTTGGGATTAGTGTTGCTGTTGCTGCTGCTGCCACCGCAGCAATTGCTCTGCGCTGCTTTGGCACTGAAGCTGCCCAGGCCAATGGAGCCGCTACCCTCGGACTGACGCTGTGCAGCCGCCGCTGCAGCAGCACTGTTCCCATCCTTGCTGCGCGCCTGACCAATCAGCTCGGCGGCAATCTCATAGAACAGTCGCTCAACGTTCTCTGCCTCTTTGGCGGACGTTTCCAGGAAGTACATATCATGTTGTTTGGCAAACTCCTCACCGATTTGGGTGGGTATCTCACGATCATCACGATCCGTCTTGTTGCCCACCAGTATTTTGAGCACCTTTGAGTTCGCATACTCCTGGATCTCACGCAACCAGTCGGGCAAACAATCGAACGTGGGCTGGCAGCTAATGTCATAGACAAGGATCAGCGCATGGGCCGATCTGTAGTAACTTTGTGTGATCGAACGGAAACGCTCCTGTCCGGCAGTATCCCAAATTTGCAGCTTAATCTTCTCGCCCTCGACCTCAACGGTCTTGATCATGAAATCGACACCAATTGTGGCACCCTGGCCGGGTGGAAACAAGCCCTGAGTAAAGCGACGCACGAGGCATGTTTTGCCAACGCCCGCATTGCCAACGAGCACAATTTTGAATAGGAATTTATAGTCCTCCATTTGAAGCGAGGGAGACTCGTCAACCTGTGTGCAAAAATTACATATTAGTATACAGTTTTTTTTCTTCTTTTTTAGTTAATTTCGACACACCTTAGTCAACGACGCGTAACGTAAGCGATGTGTGTGTGTGTGTGTGTAATGGGGGATGGTTTTGTGGAGCCTCTACTCGAGAATGGGGAAGTTTCACCCGCAGATGCAGCTTACGCCACACACACACAACACGCAATTAAATATAGTTTACACAATTGCCCCCTCTTCCTCACCTGTAGCACACACGCAAGCTACGTGTGCGGTCTAACGGTAAACGTTGCCGTTGCCGTCGCCTCCGAGGCTGCTGCAGCACTTCGTCTTTTGCTTGCTGGTAGAGACGCTGCTGCTGCTACTGCTGCTGATGACTCAACAATTAGAATTGCCAGCAATGTTTGCTTCGAATTAGCTCGTCTTGTTTATTGCATGGCGCCATTCAATCAATTTTACGGCATACGTTACGATTTATGAATTTAATACATCAATTGCATGCCAACGACAACAAATTAATTTGCAAAAGCCAAAATTTCGCTGCGTATATGTAAATATAAACAAATCGATTAATGTGGCAACGATCTGGCAACGCCATTGAAATGGGCCAGCAAATTTGAAAGGGCAATAATATTTATTCAAGTGTTAAATAAATGAAATATACGATTTATAAATATGTATGTATGTATTCATTTGCGCTTATTTTTTTTATTAATATGAGCTCAAAAGTATCGATACCCGTGCGAGTATCGATGAACTGTTATTATCAACCTTGCAGCAACACAATATAGTCGGCCACGCTGTGAAAAAAATCTTAGACAAAAAATTTTGAGGAAAATTGTATTTGCCAAACAAAAAGAATTGAAAAGAAAGTTCGTAAGTGAGCCATCGTGCTGTGCATACCAACAACCACAACAATTTTGGTTTCTTCAAACCGTGCTAGACAAACTAGACTAAGGGCGACAGTTCCCCCTTCCCCCCGCTGTTCCAACACCAATTCAACATGGCCGAGGACTTTGATGTCGAAGCAATGCTGGAAGCGCCGTATCAAAAAAACGTAAGTGCATCAAATTTGATTGCATATAAATTAAGAGCAAACGGTTTGTACAAACAAATAAGTTATCATTGTAACAACGGTATATATATTATTTATAATTTATTATATGAATGTTTGTATACTTCTCTTCTAAATAGACACCCACAACCGCGCCGTGTGTATTATGTACGTACGTATATATGTATGTATGTATGTATTTTTTTTTAAGTCTGCAGACACAAGCATACACACACACATGCACGTACACCCATTGGTCACCTTTGTGTGTGTAGGTGCGTGTGTGTATGAACAGTGCATGTAAAGTGGCTGTCTCGAATCGATTTTTAACCCAATTTCCCATGTAATGCAATCGACTATCGACAAAAGCATAGGGCAAAAGTCGGCCGGTGTTTTTTAAACATCTCTGTTTTTTTATACTATTCGCCGCCTACCTGTGTGTGTGTGAGAGACATGTCTGTTTTTTTTGTGTTCATTCCGACAAATAAAATGGGGCTCGTTACTTAAACGTTTTAGTTTATCTTATCTTTTCAAAGTATAAGAGATAAACAATGTTTAAAAAAGGTTTAAAATTAAATTAACGAATTTAACAGTTAGTATGATGGAAGATGTATGCGTGCCTGTATGTGTGTCTGTGTATTGAAATTGATTTGCAGTTGATAGAAGAGCATATTGAATTTCAAATGCGCTTGGGAACATTATTCAAGCTTTACCTCAATTTGTAAAAATTTGTCTTCTAAATGGATAATGACATTTGATGTGGTTGCTCTCCTTTCCGTCTATATGTCTCTCTCTCTCTCTATGCAAAATGTGCAAATGAATAAAAAAATACATTAAAAAATATCACACTACCAAAAAAAATAAAAAACCGCAAATAATTCAAAGAAAAAAGCGAGAATAATTCTTAAGGGTGAAATGTCTTTGCAGAAATCGTATAAGCTCAATATTGTTGCTAGTGATTGTTTTGGTCATTCTAAACACAAAAAGCTGGAGACCATTTGGTAAGTTTTGAATGTGCCAGAAACTGCGTAAAAAAAAGAAACTAAAAACAAAAAAAAATAAAACCAAAACATATCTAGGCATTTATTGTTTTCTGTATGATTTGTTTCTGTTTTTTTTCTCCATACAAAAAAAAAATCAATCAATGAAAACTGAACGTGCACTAAATTTCAGATAAACTCTTCTACCTATTGTCTGGGGCAGCAGGCAGCACAACTACTACTCTCACTACTCACAGACAGACAAGAATGAAAGAAAGAAAATCTCACAAGTCCACTTCACTGCTCTTTCAGGAGTCGAGTCTGAAAAATACCAATGAAAAAAAAAATGCCCAAATATAAAAATAAATACAAAAACCACTTATCAAATCAAAAAAAAAAACGTAATAAGCAAAACTTTAAATTATTTCTCATTACACAATTATATATATATAACTCTAACTTATATCTATATGTACATGTCCATATATAGACGAGAGGGCGCCTGCGATCTGTGGTGTCCGCAAAATAGTCAAACCAAAAAATTAAAGAAAGAAAAAGGCCAAACCAAAAGAGCAACCAACCCAACCAAACTAGCCAGCGCTAATAACTATACCCAAAAAATAATGAAACGAAGACAATAATTGCATAATTTGAGTATGGAGAAATTTCGCCGTGAACTGCTTACAACTGTTCTTACTTTGTGTGTGGTACTCCTATACAGTATAGGTACTATATATAATATATATATATATATATGTGTGTGTACTACTACTATATAGGTCTATTAATCTCATATGTATCACTTTTATATTACTACTACTGCTCTATTGCTATAAATTGGCAATGATCTGTAAGACGATCATTGTTGACTTAAGCATTTCTATTTTATATACTTGCAGATACCAAAAAATTTAACTAATTTACTTTGATTTGCTTTCTCTTATTCAAAAAAAAAAATAAAAAAACAAATACCCCAAAAAAATATGAAAATGAAAAAAATATTTGAAAAATTTGTAAAATGAATACAACAACAACTACAACAACAACAACCAACCAACAACAACCGACAACGACGGCATCAATGAAAAACAACCGTTAACCTTAACGTGTGCGAATCCAACAACGAAAAACCAAACGTTCTGTTTGTGTGCGTGTGTGTGTGTGTGTCTCTCTCTCTCTCTCTCACTCTGTCTATATCTCTGTGTGTGTGTATGTATGTGTGTGCTGTGTGTCACTCTCAATGTTAACCACAAATTGAAATCCAAAAATTCTATATATATGTACAACATATTATTGCTTGCGACTTCCAAAACTCTCCCATGACCACAACCCAAAAAAACCAACCAAAATACCAAAAAACCACACACCCTGTATCTGTAGAACGTCAGTGCGGGCAGCACGGGACGAGGAGGACGTGGTCGCAGCAGCGGCGGCAGCGATAGCCACGATGACAACGATGAGGATGAACAACGCTATGCGAGCAGGGAAAACGGAACTCGCTCCTCGAATGGCAGCAAAAAGCGCACGCACCGATCACGGTAAGTCCATGTCGCTCCCCAAATGAATCAGTCAAACGTTTCCTTTTATTAACCACCCAGCACCGAAAGACAGATCCCATTACGAACTCAATTCGTAATCTATACGTTTTACACAAATAGAAGCTACAATAGTCTGTAATGCAGAGAGTATGCATTACCGAGAGATATACACATATGGACTTTAAAATAGGTGTAATTTAAAGGAAAAAAGAAAAGAAATATGTCCAATATAAAATATTATAATTTTTAATTGTTTGTTGACCTTGTTTCTTGATGAAAATCGGAAGTCTCTGGCTTAAGACAGCGCACAGTCAAATTGTGGACATTTCACTATTGATTTTGTTTGCAAAAGGTAATACTTGAATATATACATTTTAATAAAGGCTTTACTTAGCTAGCGAATAATATTAAATGGGTCAAGGATATCACAGAAGATAGAGCATAAGCTCTAAGATCAAGGAAAAATCTCAGAACTTCTTTACAAATGCTCTTTAGTCGGAAGAAAACATTACAATTCAGGAAGGATAAAAAAAAGTGATCCTTCTGAGTCATTAACAGCGATTGCAAGCGAAAAATGCTAAAAATCTGATCAATCAAAGAAACATTTGTAACCAAAATGTAAAAAAATCTTTATTAAATTTACTAAAAAAGCAGTCATCCATGTTGCTTGACACAAAGATATTGTTTGTCTTCATAACCTTTTTTTTTACTGTCCAGATGTGTATATTCAAGATGTAGTTATATATATTCAAGATAGTTATTCCACTTCACAAAACTAGAATAAGCAAAGCTGCGCCGGCGCAATAATTAAAAGAGATCATGAATCAGATAAGAAAGCAATACATATAAGAAATAATATAATAAATAATAAGCTTTTGTTGCTGAGGTTTTCTCAAAGAGCAGTTTGCTGTACACTACTAAGTACTCAATTACATTGCATGCATACAGAATGCATTCTGTAAGCAGTAATTCACCAGTTCGGTGCTGGGAAATTTCCAGAAATAGCTTACAAAATAAATGAATAACGTTTTACAACATTCTTTCTTTCTATTTTCCAACACACACACACAGCAGTCGCAGCGGATCGCGTGATGCTAAACACAGACGCTCCAAGGATCGGGAACGCGAAAAGGAGCGCAGTAGCTATCGCGACAAGGACAGGGACAGGGGGGACAAGGAGAGGGATAAGGAAAGGGAACAGCGCGAACATCGCTATAACCATCGCGATGGCAAACGCAGCAGTCGCTCTCGCGATGAACACCGCCCCAGCGATGAGAGCAGCAGCAGACGCGCAAGCGGACGCAGCGAAGCGCAACGGGAACATCCCTCACGCGATCGTCGCGGCAGCAGCAAGACAAGCAATCTGGAACGCAAACGCAGTCGTTCCCGGGACAGACGTCGACGCAGTCGCTCGCGTGAAGCGCAGCGCAAGCCACGCACCAGTCCAATACGCGAACGTCGACGCAGTCACTCGCGTTCCAGAGACACCAAGTAAGTGAAGCGAGAGATCATCGCTTGAGTATTTTTATACCCTGTGAACCCATTGAAAATTGTATAATATATTAGTTATTTTTTGCAAATGTATGTAACAGGCAGAAGGAATTATGTCTGACCGTATAAATTATATATATATCAGATCAACAACAGAGTTCATATAGGCATGTCCGTCCGTTCGTCTATCTATCTGTGTGAACACGCAGACCTCCGAGACTGTAAGAGCTTTAAATCTGGAATATGGTTTCTCGTATACATTTTTATCGATAACCGCCTCCGTTTCTCGGATATCGATACATTCACGATTTCCGATAGCAATAAATGACACTATTCTAAAGGCAGAGTCTTCTAATTGATACTTTTGTATATTGATCAACTGCCAAAATATAAGATCGGCTAAGTGGAAAATTAGATTTCAGTTCGGACTTGTTTTAGATCGATTTTCTTAGTGCTCATTTCCTGTGCCGGCTTCATAAAATTAGAAAAAATTTTGCAATAAAACTAGAATATATTTGGCAGATGGGTGCAGGGTATCTCGTAGTTGAGTTCACTCTCGACTACAGCATTTTTCCAACTGGTTAATCTTGTATTAATCGAATTGGTTTTGCCTTTGCAGCAGTCGTCGTCGGACCAGCTATTCACCACGACCATATGGCGGACGTGGACGTGGCGGCGGTGGTGGTAATGGTGGTGGCGGCGGTGGCGGTGGTGGCAGTGGCACTGGCAGGTCACCACCGAATGGCGTCGGGGATCGTACACCGCCCACCGAGCTGAGTCCCGAGGAGCGTGATGCACGCACCGTATTCTGCATTCAACTGTCGCAACGTGTACGCGCCCGCGACCTCGAGGAGTTCTTCTCCAGCGTGGGAAAGGTGCGAGATGTTCGACTTATTACGTGCAACAAGACTAAACGCTTCAAGGGCATCGCCTACATTGAGTTCGAAGATCCCGAATCTGTTGCTCTCGCCCTGGGCCTGTCCGGCCAGCGGTTGTTGGGTGTGCCCATCATGGTGCAACATACCCAGGCCGAGAAGAATCGTTTGCAGAGTGCGCCGCCACCGTTCCAACCCAAGATGCATACGGGTCCCATGCGTCTCTATGTGGGTTCGCTGCACTTCAACATCACCGAGGACATGTTGCGCGGCATCTTTGAACCCTTTGGCAAAATCGATGTCATCCAGCTGATCATGGACAATGAGACGGGTCGATCCAAGGGCTATGGCTTTATAACGGTATGCACGATACATCAGATTATAAATCTATATATTATAAATTATATATATATTTTTTTTGTAGTATCACAATGCTGACGATGCCAAGAAGGCTTTGGAACAATTGAACGGTTTTGAGCTCGCCGGTCGTCCCATGAAGGTGGGCAATGTCACCGAACGGCTGGACATGAACACCAGCTCGCTGGACACTGATGAAATGGATCGCAGTGGCATTGATCTCGGCGCCACTGGACGATTGCAGCTCATGTTTAAACTGGCCGAGGGTGCTGGTCTGGCAGTGCCCCAAGCTGCAGCGAATGCGCTGCTGGCGACGGCACCGCAACCGGCGCCGATACAACATGAACAGGAGACACCATCGATAGCGACACAGTGTTTTATACTGTCCAATATGTTTGATCCGCGCACCGAATCGAATTCCAGCTGGGACGTTGAGGTACGCGACGATGTGCTCGAGGAGTGCACTAAGCATGGCGGCGTGTTGCATATCCACGTGGATACCGTATCTGCGACGGGCACCGTCTACGTCAAGTGTCCGAGCACGGCGACGGCTGTGTTGGCTGTGAATTCGCTGCACGGACGTTGGTTTGCCGGACGTGTCATAACGGCGGCGTATGTGCCCCTCATCAACTATCACTCCATGTTTCCGGATGCAATCAGTGCCGTCGACTTGATTGCATCCACACGCAAGAACACCGACGATTAATGGAGCCCATAGTTGGTGGATGGATGATTGATGTGATCAAGCATCAGCATCAAAATATATATTGTTATTATTCGTTAAACAACAACAAATTAATTCTGTCATGATTGTAACATTTTTTTGAAAGACTCCGAATTTTGTGTAAATGGTCCGCAAGCTGAATGAAAAATGGGGCACATCTGAATACAATCACATTACAATTAAAGATATATATATATTCATATATATATCATATAATTAGGCATTCCTAACACGCCAAAAACAAAAACAAATCATTTGGATTTTAACTTCAAACTATTTGCAAAAACAACCTCCCAACTTATCAATTTATATATTTTTTCCTTTTTTTTAATGCGTAAATTTAGACAGCGCTACATATTTACAAATGTAAAATGCTATGTAAACAACAAAAAAAACATATTTTGTAGGCAAAAAAACAAATCAAAAATAAAAATCCGATTCGAAAATGTTGATTTTTCAAATGTTTGCAGGGTAAGGAATTTTTTATACATGCAGTTGATTTATCTGATTAACATATTACGAATTTTTAACAAAAAAATTAATGGAAAGCGATAAATATGCAATGCAATGAATCGATATTTCTCACAAGTCGGCACTTTCAACCAAACATACACCGATATATCGATAGAAGTTGTCAAGCGACAATCGCTTGCTTGTCCATCTTCAGTGTGCGCAAGAAGTTGGCTGCAGCAGCAAAAAAAGAAAAAGCCAATTTATTTGGACGAGCATTTTATTTTCTTTAGTTTTAAACTCGATGTGACTTCACGCATACCCAAACACCAAAAGTATTTTCTTTTTATCTCAACCAAACAAATTGCATTCGACAATTGACGCGCGCTCGTGCAAAGTGAAAAAAGGGCATGTGGTTTTTGTTTCGATTTTATTGTGTGTGTGAAATCAGCAGCCACAACACATTCAAATAAAATGGCAAACACACATGCACAACTACAACAAAAGTGGGTACCAACAACAACGTACGGCACATGAAAATTCAATAATTCGCGCAATCAGTTTAAGGTTAAATTTTCCAATACAAAAAAGAAACAAACGAGCAGGAAAAGCATTATGAAATATGAGAGAGATTCATACTGATGAATGAGTGCGCGAGTGTTGAGTGTTGTTCAGCAAATGATTGTGTTTTATAATCAACCAAACACAACACACATACACAGGCATTTACGCACACTAGATTCCTGCGCCCACGCATCCCATTTATGACCTCCCCTACGAAGCAGCAGGATCCCCCAATTTTCTCCACCCCCTTAACTCCAAGCTGATTATTTGAGCAGCTGATTCATGCAATGCATGCGGAACATTTGAAATGAATTCATTTTATTTGACAAATTACAACGGTGTCGCCTAATGACCCTGCCCCACTGACAACGACGGCGTCGGCGTCGCTACTTATATAAGTGAACTGTAAATACGTTCGTCGTGCGTATGCCAAAAAATTGAGTACATCGTGAAAATAGCCAGAAAAGAAAGGCAAACTACAACAATAACAAAATGGCAAAACAATTTAAGAACTAAAATCTGACGCCAACAAATGAATGGCAAACGAAACTTTAACAAATTTGTTTGTTTTTTTTCTATTGTGTGTGTGGTTTTTTTTTGGCAAGCGTTGCCAACGCTGCGGCTGTCGCTCGCTTTGGCTTCCAAATTTATTTTAGAGCATTATGCCATCCATTCAGTTTCGCCTCGAACAGCAGGGGTCTGGCAACGCGCGCTTAACAGTGACAGTGGACAGTGGGACAGTGGACCGTGAACTGCTGTGAACAGTGGAAAGTGGAGAGTGCGAAACGGTACCAAGCTAGAAAATTAAATGGGAAAATGATTCAAACACACACATACGCGCGTACCTGTCAGTGTGTGAGTGCTGTACAATGTAACGAAAATAACAGCGACAAACATCAATGTTAATTACTCATCGTTGCCGGCTTCCATTCACTTTTAGATTTTCTGGTTGTTGTCATTTGTCCTCCTCTGTTACGCAATGCAGCTTTGCAGCATTTGGCGGCACTATCTCAGCATTTCACCAATATTCGTGTGCTGTTATCGCAAACGACAATAAAAATAAAACCTTTGTTCTTGATCAAAACAACGGCCTAACGACGGTCAGGGAATACCTCTGCTTTCTCTTCTGGAGGTGTTGCTTTGGTGGTGGGGTGGGTATTGTCGTCACCGTCACATGCTTCCAATTCGCGGTCTTTGTGCGTCAGCGTCGTCAACTTTAGAGTTGAACTTTTTCGTTCAATTTTATGACATTGATCAGCAGTTCTTTTTTATTTAGCTATAATTTGTAAATATTCTTATAATTATATACAGTAATAAACAAATTTGCTATAGATTTAAATCATTTTTTCTTAATACATTTACCTATTATTATACATTCAATTGTGCTGTTTGATTATTAGTTCAATCGAAGTTTTTCTTAACGATTCAGTTCCACTCCAATCTTATTATATTGGAAATTCAGTGAGGTAGATCACTGATCACTTTTTTTTAAACAGTTCTATTGAATATAACTTCAAAACATTGACATTATTACGACCATAATTTGCTATAGTTTTAAACTTATTTTTCATAATTTTACTTTGCGATAATTATTATTATAGTCAGTTCAATTGTTCTGTTTAAATATTAGTTCAATTGAACTTATTCTTAACGATTCAGTTCCACTCCAGTCCAATTATCTTGAAAATTCGGTGAGGTAGATCAGCAGTTACTTTTTTATAAGTGTGCTATAACTTGAAAACATTCTTTTTATAATTATTTGCAAAAATAAACAAATTTGCTATAATCTTGAACTGTTTTATGTCCATATTAATTGCTTTTACTTAACGATTAGTTCGTAATAGAATCAGTTCAATTGTTCCGCTCAATTGAACGCATTGAGAGTGATTCAGTTCCACTCCAGTTAAATTATCTTGGAAACGGCAATATCACATCGCTTTGCCTTTCAATTTCGCATTCGTTTTGTTTATTATTTAATTACATGTTGTCTTTTGTTTCTCTCTCTCTTCCTCTCTCTATCTGTCTCTGTCTCCTCTTCGTCGCGCATTATTATCAAGAGCGTTCCACATGCGCTGCGCTTACGAGTTGCTGCAGACGTTTACGCCGCATTTGGCACGTAGTCTGTCGTCTGTTTGTCTATTTCTGCTTTTGGCCATCTCTTTGGTCTTTGTTGCTCTTAAATTAAAGTACAAAAACTTTAAATAACAACTATCACTCAATGCGGAGTTCTCTTTTTGGGCGCATGACTCAGCAAATGCTGCTTGCTACACAGACTCCTTCTCCACTTAACAACAATCGACCAGCTGGCAAAGAAAAATCAGTTGACGCTTGCGCGACGTGCTGCAGGCAACACTGTTATTAACGGTGATTTTTCTAAGGTGTGCAAAGAAAATGGTTTTAAAATCTCTACACAATTAATTAAAAATAAATCGAATGTCATCAGCATGATCAACAACAATAAACATTTAGCTAGAACGATGCTAACGTAATAATCGATAAAAATTTGAAATACAAACCTGGAAAATGTAATAATATTGCGATAAGAACGGAACCTGCCGACCCACCCCCTCCTGGCCGCCCCTTCTCCAGTATGCGCGAATTAAGTTCTGTGATAAATTAACGCGAAAATCCTTTGACGTTTACCAATATTTATAGTATTAATAATCATCAGTTTGACGTTGACTTTATCGGCGCGGCCCAGAGATAAGCGCTTCCGTAATAATAATTTAAAAATAAGCAAAAAAATCGAGTAACTAACTGCCAACTTTTAGCTGTTAGATGTTAGGTGCCAGCTGCTTATTGGTTTTCATGTGGGTTCGAGTTCGAGTCAATTAACAAATCCCCGTTTACATTTCCATCTATTTGCAGCCAAACAACTAACTAGACGCTGAACCCTGAGCTGGACAACGCTAATTGAACCAGTATCAACATAAACAAATATTTAAAAAAATACTGAAGAATATAGAAAAATACACAAATTAAGAAGTGTTGATGTTATCCGCAACATCTGGGGGCAATGGGAGCCCCTTACCGCTCAGCCCCTCGGCGCAGGCGACGCTCAGCAAACATTTGCCCAAGCTGCAAGCGAAGCGACTCATGCAACAAACGGCGATGGCAAGCAGCAAACCGCAGACAGCCGATGCCGGTTGCCTAACGGGTGAGTTATTTGTTGCCCTACAATTATTTGTAATTATTTATATATAATATACCATATATCGTTTATAGATCTGTGCAGCAGCGAGAACTTGCCCGAGGTGGAGATATTTTCGTTGCTGGAGGAACAGATACCCAAATATAAAGTGCGAAATGATTTTCTCACCGATTTTTCGGGCTATGCGAATGAGGATTGGTTTGTGCCGGCGCCAGCGTTGCACATACCCGTCGAGGGTCTCGGATTGACCAAGGAACAGACTAGAGAGTGCCTCAACTATTTTCGTGAGTACCCCTTTCCAACTATCTATCTGACTAAGTGACTCTTGAAAGAGACCCATGACGTCAGATCTTTTAATCACTACTTGTGTGATAAGCATTAGTAAATGAATATTCGTATATTGCCCAATACACATATTGTTCGCACATTAATGTGTTGACTTCCTCCCCATTCTTAATTGCTCAATTATAATTGTGTGTACATGCAATACAGATATATATGTTTTTATATATATAGTAATGCATATTTCTAAAACAATTGCCTTGGTTATACAACAAGTACTCGTGTGTGTATCCCACAACTTATGAAAGAAAATTATTGAAAAGTATTTGGCAGCAACTTGTTCTTTGCATATATTTGTGTATATAATTTGTTTTATTCATTTTTAAATATGTTCGAAATATTGCTAGAGACATAAAAAACGCAATTTTCTTTTATCTGCGCAACGCAAAAGGCAGATAAAAATACATTCTATTTTTGTTCTTATTCACACTTTGTGGCTCATTCTTGACGCCAATAAACTTGTGACAAGGTATTATTTAAGTTTTCTTGCAGACTTTGGAAAGAACGTTTTTTTATTTTATGTATATGTGCTTTGTTGTCAATAAGTATATATATATATATACATATATATTTATATATTCTTAATAAGTATTATATAAACAATTTTGGAGAAATGTATTTAGAAAGCGCGCCAATTTGGCAGCAATATTTTGTTTCATAATACAACACTTGTTGCTCACTCGCATTTTTGATGAGAACGGCCACACTGACAGCAACACAAATTTGGTTTTGGTTTGTTGCTTTAAGCGCAATTTACAACATTGATACAATATGCCGATGTAAAATATCTTTGTTTTGTGATTAATGAAAGTGCTACTTTGTTCAGTAAATTCTAGTCTTAATATTAAAATCAAATATTAATATTCTGTTAACTCAAGCGACTCTGTTAAATGAAAAGCTCAAATGTGGGCATTTAAATGTGGCCTAGGTACGGTCACACCACTGACTTCAGACAGCTGTTTTTGCCATTCACACAGGCAGCTGCGCTGTCATTCAGATGGCGCACAGCTGTTTTAGTTTTATTTGGAGCTATCGTTGCCGGTTGTGTGCGGGAATTGCTATTGGCTATTCTCATTCCGCGTGCGTCGTCGGTCTGCGTGCATTTGAAAGTCTTTGCCAAGCGAAGGCGGCGCGCCGCACCAAACAAATGAAAAGTGCCAAAAAGAAACGTATATTTAATATGTAAATTATAAATATACACACGTCGACATTGAACCAAACAAAGTAAAGCAAAGAAATTGTGCGCGTGCCCCACAAAAAAGATTTAAAAATAATAATTATAAATAAATCATAATTGGCAAAAACACAACAAAAAAAAAAGACCATAGAAATATGTATGGCAAAAATCATAAGCGAAACGCAATCGACGAAAATCATTATTGCTAATCCGACTATTATTCATCTGTGCAAAAAACAAACAAAACAGTTGAATTTGGAATTTCTCCAAGTGCTTTTTCGCCTGGCGTCATACAACTGAATTTATTTTTAGGACAACTAAACGCACACACACAGCAACTATAATATATATATGTGAGCTTGTATAAATGGGTGTGTTTTTGTGTGTGTGTTTCTTTTTCAAATTATGAAGAAATAAATTTGTTGGTCTAGTGTGTAAACATTTAATGAATGGGGTCGACACTTATGCATGTGGATGTGTGTGTGTAGGAGTTGTAACCCATTATAGGGCATGGCCATGGGCAGGGCCAATCGCCTGTCGGTCTGTTTGTCTGCCAGTTCTTAGTTTGTTCTTGTTTTCATTCCCATTTATTGCTGCTGCTGTTGCTCTTTACATAATCGTTTTTCCATGTGCCTGTCCGTTGGCTGTTAATTCGCTGTTAGTTCGTTGTGTCTCTCTGTCTGTCACACATTCTTCGCTGTTATTGATAAGAACTCATCGTCTTCGTCTTCCGTTGGAAATTAGCGTCCGTTATTCGATAGACAATTTTAAATATTCACACAGCTGTTTCGGTTGATTGTTTGCTTGTGCATTTTACTATTTACCGTTGCGCTAGCTGGAAATGCCGCTTATCCAGTTCCAATTCCAGTTCTAGCGCACCGGCTCTGTCCAGTTGTTGTCTATTATCAGAAATTGTTGCGCTGCTCTTCCGTGTATCGCTTCAATCAGTCGACAATCTCATGTCACCTGTGCGTGTGAGTTTATCTTGAAGCAATAAAAACGCGTTCCGTTCATTACTCATCAAGTGGAGAATAAACCGCAATACAAATTGAGGTTTTTGTCGTTGTCGCTGTTGTAGGCTATTAGGCACGTCAAATTGCTTATCATTTCCCCCCAGACCCACATTGGTTGATTGGTGTTAAGCTGCTGCCGGCGTACAAGAAAAAAGAAACAATGCATAAAATGGCAACAAAATTTGTGTCATGAGTGTGGCTGACTGCCTGTATGTGTGTGTGTTTGTGTGTGTAAACGGATTATGTCCGCGGCCAAAAACACACACAAACAACCAAACACTTAGCAAGTGACATACTTTAATTACGTCATTTCGCAACACTGCAACGGTTGTGTTGTGGTGTTTTTCTTTCTTCTTTTCGCTCTACGTCTATGTCAGTGGCCCCTATTGATTAGGACATTCACATTGCGGGACACAATTAGTGCCGCAGAAAGCAAACCGCACTTAAAAATGGAGCGCGAAACGTTTACAAATTGAATATCGTATACGATTATCCTACACTGAACTTCCTTATTAGTGCCCAGTGCTGCGATGCAGCTTAAGTTTTTGACCAAATGTAGAAGTGTTTAATTGCGCCCAACTGCTTTTGCCAATAATTAATTCCCAAGTAAAACTACTTTTTGTGAAAGTTGATGTGAACCAAAAAAAAAAAGTAAAAACAAAAACTACAAAATTTGTCTTATTTAGCAGTAACGTTTTTACCGTTTCCATTTCATTTTCGCGTGTGCGCCATTGATTGGCATTTTTTCCATATTTTTATTGTTGTTGTTTTGTATATATTCGGTTTTTGTGTGCTGTCTTATTTATTCACCTGTCTCTTATATAATTATGTTCGTCAATAGTTTTTGTCAATCAGCCAATTAGCGATTCTTAATTCTCTCACACATTTTGTCATATGCTTTATTATCGTAATAGATAATTGAATTTTTATCATTTACCCACTTTTGTTGTGCTGTGTGTGTGCGTGTGTATGCGTGTGTGCCGATTTATTGCCGATGCCTACCTTTAAAGTCTGACTCATAAAAATGCATACATATGAGGGCTATTATATATGAGGGCTCTACGCCTTATGCATGTCGATGAACCTCTCACAAATTTCCGATGTCTTTTGCTTGCCGAGTCGCTGAATTTCTCTATGCCCTTCAAAATAGTATTTTATTGCAGATGAGTACTTTTTTTTGCTAGCGTTTCTTTAAGTGTTCTCATAACTGCATATTCCCCTTCTTAAATATTGTTTTTTCAATTTATATATATATATATATTTGTAGGGTATTCCTAATTGCCTGTGGCTTCACTTCAACTTTCAACGCACATTCATCAAACTGACATGTGTTGATTCATTCAAGTTTTTTTTCTCTCTTAACAGTGGCTGTTGATTATGTACTATTATTATTGCTTATTGTTTATTATCAAATGTGTTATGCATTTAGAAATTGCCTACACTCAAGTCACAAGCTTATTTTATTTAATCATATTACATACATATATATTTTGTATGATATCATAACTGTTTTTTTGTTAAGTCAAAATATTTAAGCTGCTTAAGGTTAGATCTCATTTTAAGCAGTATTTTAACTGTTCGCAACTCCTGATTATTTAAAGTTAGCTTTGCCTGGCATAATGATTAAGAAATGTGTTCTTGAAACAAGTATTTAATTTCCTTACTCAAGTATTTGTCACTTTAGGTTTTTTTTTATATTTTGCAAGTTAATTCCGAAAGTTGTTAAAAATACGTCACTTTAAACATTAAATTTGGTTGGCACGTGACTGAAAAATGTTTTTAAATTAACTTTGTCGATTGTTAATGGTTTTTGGCACAGTTAATTGATTTCCATACCCTGATCGCATGAAAAGTGGGTAAAAAGGCTATATCGACATTATGGTAAAGTATGTAAGATTGGAAGATCGAAGCATATCCAATGACATATGGTATATATAATCTTCATCAGCATTAACCGAGTAGATTTGGCCATTCCCGAGATAGCAAATTTGAAATATAAGTTCTCGTTTACCATAAACAGATCAAGTTTATTTCTTTTCATCGATAACCTATTGCGATTAACGAGACAATTCCTTTTACGATAGCAATAAAAGTCAATATTGTAAAAATAAAGATGATTAATAAAGCTAAACATATTATTGATCAACTGTGAACATTTCATTAAGATCGAATAAGTTGTTATTAATCAAAATGAACAAACAAATAACAGCAACAATAAATATTATTATTATGTACATTAAATTATTAATAACATTATATTATTATATATATTGATCAAGACTATTGTGTATTTTGAAAGTTGGACAGTTTATCTCCCAGTCGAGTTCTCACGCCTAAAGCATTCGAACATGTTTCTTGAAAGACATTTTAGATAAAATATTAGATATTTTATATTCGAATTATATATAATAAAAATGTTAAAATCTACGTTTAGTTATTGATATGAATATATTGCAGACACAGGGTATTTTCTAGTTGAGCTCTCACGATTAGATCATTTTAATGGGGGTTTTCAAAGAAAATATTAGATTGTGCATTATATAATTCATATTGCAATTATACAGTCAATAAAGCAATCTTAATCGATGATTAGTTTTAGTACGACTGTGAGATGATCAGGGTATCTCAGGGCATCATCATTAGGTATTAGTCAGTCTTGATACAGTCTATTATTTTCGCGAATGATATCTTGCCTTGAATATTATTGCATTTCATGCTGGTCATCTCTCAACTGAGCTGAACAGAGCCGTTGATTTGGCACAAGCTAACGGTTATTTCTTTCTAGCTCAGCTCAATTTTCTTTCACTCTGTGCCAGAGACCATAAATTATGATCTGATAGTTATTAAGCTCAGCGGCAGCAGCAGAAGAAGCTGAAGCTGAAGCAGTTAAGCCAGACAGCCTTCAGCACTTGCTCTTAACTTAATGTTGCATCATTTCCACTTTAATTCATACCATGCCACATACAACATGCCGCATACAACAAAAACAAACCCAACCCATGGTCATTTTAACATCCTCTGTGTTCTACGCAGCCCACACACATCAAATAGAAGAAAAAAATAGCTACGTGATCGGCAACATGTATATATATATATATATACATATAGAAATACAGATTACAGCGAGTGGATGGGTGCAAAGGCGCATCTTATATATAAAGCTGGCTAAAAACTATAAACTTGTTTCTTTTGGGCTCGATATTTTCCTAGAGTCACTCGCAGTTGTTTGGTCCACTCTTTTGTGTGAAGTCGTCTAAAGTTTTTTTTTTCTTTTTGCTCTTCTTTTGAAATTTGTATTATACAAATAAATCAGTTTTTCACATTGCATTGTATGTTAATGTTTGGAGTTGGATGTTGTATTTGAAATTAGCCATTAACTATTTGCCATTGTGTTTTTGAAATAGACATATTACTTTTCTCTTTCTCTATGTTTGTGGTTGCATAAGTCATCTAAAATAAAAATAGACCAACGATAACTGTGACTATAAAGATAATATTTGTGCGTGTGTGTGTGTGTGTGCCATAAAAACATTAATAAGTAACTAAATGCGCATTAAGTTTGCTGGCTGCAGGACAGTTTTGTGCGTGTGTTTGCCAACACTGGCTGTGTCAGTACACATTTGACATTCACACGGAATCAACTGCTTGCAGGCAGACAAAAGCGAGCCCGTAATTAAATAAATAAATATAGTCGTAGATAAAGTGCAAGAGAGTCGAGTGCAAGTCTGGTGTTCAACATAAAACAAACAATGCGCTTGCCTCCAAAAACAACAGCAACAAAATGCCACACAATGCGCTAAAGAACAATCCACAACAACAACAACATCAACAACAACAACAAAATGTCAAGCTAACAACAACAACAACAATAAGTCCGGCTTCAACAATGCTGCCCATCATCAATGAGCTGGAAGACATCGATGATGATTACACCCAGAATTTTATGGCTGGCGAGGATGCGCTGCTCTTGTTGAACAGCACAGCTCACAGCTTGGCTAATAGTGTGAGCAGCAGTTCCCTCAACTCGCTCGTCTCCAACTGCAGCTCCAGCTCCACAACGGACTCGCTCACCACCATCAGCCAGCAGCCCTCGAATTCCAGCAAACATTTTGAGAACACGTACAAGCTGCTCGGCCAGCAGCTGGAGAACAATTGCCAACGGACGGCGGAGAAGCTGCAGCAGCTGGACAAATCCCTCGATGCGAGTCTGGATAGCAGTTGCTGCCCCTCGATGATGTCGAGCATTGTCCATGGCACGGGACCGGCACCGACACGCCTCGAACTCGAACTGGAGGCCGTTGAGCGCATGCGCATCATTGTGCAGCATTTGAAGGTGTCGTCCAGCGTGGAGCCGACATCGGCGTCGGCACCGCTGCTCGCTTTGTTGCACGACTTTGCCGCCAAGGGGCAGCCACAGCCCCCATCAAATACGGCCACACCTGTGCCAAGTCCCGTCACGGGCGCCGTTGCCGATGCGGATGGACCCAATTTCGAGCTGCCCCCCGAGTTGCTGGACAAGGCCAACTCGTGGGAGCTCATGTACTATGCTTCCAAGAATGTCGATGGCAGGAATTGCCTGAAAGTTGTGCGCAGTCTGTTGACCAACAAAGGTAAGCAGCGAATATTTATGAAAATGTATTGAAATCGATCAGTTATTGCCATTAACTTAATTAACTGATTTTGGTTTCATTTCGAAAATGTGTTGAAAACTTTCAATCTGCAATGAAAGTGATTAAGGTCAATGTCATTTATTTTTGAAATGACTTTGTTTACACGTCTTTTTTTTGACATGCTTGAATATTTTGAGAACATATAGTGTTGGAAAACTGCACTGATTTTAAATAAATGAGCTATTTTTGAATATATTAATAATGAAAAACTCCACAAAACACAAAAAATAAAATATTTTTTGCAACATATTTTTTTTTTTATATTGTGGAAATAAAAGCACTCAAAAAAGTTTAAGCAATTCTTGCTATTTTGGAATATTTCAAGCAAAAGACAGTATTGAAAAACTCCACAAGACAATTACTTAAAATAAGTGTGGACATTGAAATATTTATACAGCGATTTCTTAAGACCCCCCACTATATATAAATATTTAAATGAAAGCTAGTGTTGGAAAACTGCACAAAACAATTAAATTAAACAATTACCGCGATGAGAATAAATGACAAATTTCTGTTTCAAATTGGACACAAATTAAAAAGAGAAAAGTTGTTAGCTAAAATTCGAAATAGCCACTTCAAAATTAGTGCTGAGCGCATTTCCAGACATACTTTCTAGTTTCTAGCAAATTTAACTTTTGCACTTTTTTTTTGCAAATTCTTTTTGCCGTCAAACAAATGCATTTCACAAAATTGGACTCACTTTCAAAAACGAAATAGAAAAACTGCAAATTTAACTCGAGATTTATTGCTCAACACTAAAAACTAGTTGAACATTAGCAAGTAAATTGAATAGTGTTGAAAAGTGGGTTAATATATTTAACTACGATGTATCTAATGTTGGTTATTTAGTTATATTAGTTAAATAACCATTCTAGATATTTCCATCAATTTCGCATTATTTCTACTTATCACAGTTAACAGGTTAAGTGCATATATATCTGAAAAGTTGCCTAATTGTGGTTCCCTTTTATATACAGTTGAGGTCAAAATAATAGTGCTAGTTCGCGCCAAGTATCACAGAGAATTCGCCATATTCATTTGTATTTATCAGTTGCGATGGGTCCAAACACAAAATAACCCTCAAATGCTCCTTGGCGAACTTTCGACTTTAACATCTTGTTTAATAGCGCTACTTTCGAGTTCAATATTACGATCCTCCAAGAATATGAGTATTTTTTTGTAATAGTTTTGAAATGATTGAAATCACCTTTATCACCGTTTATCGGTTTTTATTTGAAATTCTTTTAAATAGAATGTAAATAAACTATCTCAAATAATGAAAATTGAAAAGGTCTGAGAAAATATATATTGAGAAGTGAATCGAAGGGAATATAAAAAGGGATTATATAAAAATTAAGATGATACATATTACAAGATAATGCAAATATTGACATTATGCAACAATTGAGATGTTAAATTTTATCGAGCAGCAGACGTATTATTTTGACCTCAGCTGTTTGTTTGTTAAACCCCCAATTATCAGTGAAGTGCAGCGCAAAACGCCGTTATCTTTGTGCCCGCCCCGCCCCATGCCACGCTGCATTTGATTGTGCGAAATTTGGCGGGGGCTTGTTAAGTTCTAACTTATCTTATCGGTTCGATCGGTGTTATATTTACCCAGCCAGACGATTAATGTTTTCTCAATAATTTGAAGAGGGTTGTCGATTTGTTTGCTGTTCCTTTTGCTTTTTGCCTTTTGCTTTTCGCTATTTTCTTTGTGTGTTGTGGTCGACGTGTGAAAAAGCACGACATCCATTTTTGTCATAGCCTTTTCCGTTTTTTTTCCAGTTTTTTTTTCTTTATTTTCATTAATTGTTAAAATTGTAGACTTTGCATTTGTTATTGTTCTGCCTTCATTAGATATCGCCGCTAATTTTGTTGATATTTGCACAAATCATTATCAATATACATATATGTATATTCCGTATATATATGTATTTATCTATATAAAAATATACATGTCAGCTTTTGGCTAGCTACTTTGAAAAACTATTAAGTCACATGATGTTTACACAATGATTGGCGTTATTTTTTTTTCTTGTATTACAGGGCTTTTTGCTGGGTTTATCTTAGTTGTAGTTTTTGCCCTTATTGAAGCTGTGACTTGCTGATTATTCCGACTAAAGATAATATCTTATCTGCTTAGCTTCATTCGAAGATCTACTTGCAACAAAATGCAAAAAGCCCTTTTTGTCTGAGAATCGGTTCTATTTGGCGTCAAATGCAAAAAGGGTCATTAAATGTGTAGCTTAATGATCGACTATAATTAAGAATATCTTTCCCCTGTCATTTAACTTGCTATAAATCGACTTTTTTAATTTCGAAAAAAATATATCTTTTTATGCCAGCGGAAAAACTCAGTCTGTAAAGGTTCCCAGCACAGATCGCTTTTATAAGAAACTAGCGATAATTGCACAGTTACAGATTGATCAAATAAAAATAATAATTTAACTTATTATAGTATTCGTGGGAATTCCATATTCAAGTTGTATATTTATTTTGGGTAATAAACAAAATATTAACAAATCAATCTGCCAAAACGATCAAAAATAAATCTAAAATGTCAACTGATTAAATGATTGAACAGATAATTTTATCGGAAAGTATTCGACTGGGTTTGAAGAATTACAGACATATACTAAAATCAGCGTTTCCTTTTTAATTTATTACTTATTTATCATGTCAAACTGTCAAAATAAAAGAATCAATTAAAAATATAAAAGTTCAACTGATTAAAATGATAATTATATCACAAAGTATTCGACTGTACTGCACAAATCGAAGACATAAACTAATTTGGTTCTTATTTTGGGCTCACCAGAATTTAGCAGATTTAACGAACTTTAATTTTCCACATTCTACAGTTAATTTTCCGTTACATTTTAAATCTGCCGCGTTTATTTAAACTTGAGTCAAAACTTCTACCTGGATTTTATTTGAAAGACCGCTTCTAGGGAAATGTATTATCCCTTTTGCAGGACACCCGAGTACACGGAAAAACACCCGCAAAGATATTCGGTCTTCCATCTTCCTGAACATGAATGGGATTTCGGCTTAGTTTTAGTTTTAGGTAGGCTGGTTCCGGTTTTTTCTGCTCGTTTTTATATGCATCGTGAAGCACTAATAAAAATAAGAATACGATATGAAAAAATGATATATGGCAGCTAGATAAACAATTACAGCTTATTTACGCGCTTCGTTAGCATTAGTGTTATAATTCAGTCTCAAATAACTGGAGAAACAACTGAACTTTAGAGTGGGGCACATTGAATACCCTTTCTACCTTTTCATACTCTGCTGTGTAACAAAATATTCTTAGTTTATTGACAGCGATATTTAGCATCAAGTAATACAATTCAATGTTCTTGCATATATTATGTTCTAGATATATATAATGATATATATAGACTGGTCTACAAGAAAAGTGCTCTGATTCATGATAAATAAATAGTTTGCTAGGGTATCGTGAGCGTTCAATTTATCTATGCTGGCAATGCTGTTTATTCGCTCACTCTCTGTTAAATGAATACCAACTTAACAGAGCTGCTTCATAACAGAGCTATAACAAGCTCTCTCACTCTTTTATATGTGGATGCCAACTTTGGTGGTGGATTCCAATACAGCAACAAAAACTGACAGCAAATAAAATTCACTCAGCGTTCGTCGTGTATCTGCTGCTAATCTGCAAATTACACAATTTCAGTGCCAATTGTAAATGTGAAATTTAACTCAAAATATATTGTCAAAATGTAAACGAGAATTTCAAACAATCATAATGTCGTACATTTTGTAAATAAAATACGTACAAAAACAGAAGTGCGCTGTTTCTCGATACAAATTGCAAGCAAAAAATTATTAAAACCCTCCCGTCCAACAACAGCAACATCTACAGCTAGTGGTGAGCAATGTGTATTTTCTTGTGAGTGTGTGCGTGTGAGTCTGACTACGTTGCTCTGCTCCGTCACGAGTTTGGAGCGCCGTTTGCTGGCCCAGCTCTCTTTCTGTTTGTGTTTTTACCTTAGAATTAAATTTTTGAATGTTAATGTCTCACAACCTTTGGACTGGCCACGCAGCCTTGTGGCATTTGTTTGGATTATAAGCTGCTGTTGCTGTTGTTGCAACTGCCAATAATCAGTGAAGTGAAACGCTCGTCAAAGTTTTTTGTGCAGCCAAAATCTGTTTGGATATTTTCGACACGTGAGTTTGCCCATTTGCGCATTTGTTCATATATCTATGTACATATGTAAATATGTATGTATTTATGGCTTGAATTTCCCGTCGAACCGGCAGCCAAAAAAAAAAATCAAACATTTATATTGCTCCTTTTCCTTTCACTAATCGCCTTTTACTTTTGCGCTGCTGCTGCCGTGGTAGCCTGCAGCCTGCTGCGCTGCTGCTGCTCTGTTGCGTCGACGCCAATTGTGCTGCTGCTGCGGCTGCTACTGAGCTGCTGTTACTGTCGGCGTCAGTGTGTGTGTGTGCGTCGCGGTTGCAAGAAGTGGATTTGAATTTGAGATTGAAAATTTTTATTCAAACAAGAGCAGCGCAGCTCGCTCATGGCTAAAAATATATCGGAAATACTTGTTTAGAAGTTCAAAGCTAAGTTTTTATGTTGGGTCGGTCGCAAACCCAAATCGTTATTGCGCACGCTCAGCACTTCGAAGTGGGTGGCAAATAATCGAGAGAGGGAGAGAGCAAGAGAGCAAAAGCAATTGTCATTCGACACTTTTCAGTTTCTCTGCTGTCTTCAGACAATTCGCATTAATTTAGCAATTAATTTAAGTGTTTTGCCGCCTATATATATTTTTTGTTACAAATGTTTTTATATAAAGTGTGACTAAACGTAATTATATTGAAAAAATACAACTCATGTGACACATGTGGAGAGAGAAAACATCAACAAAGAACAATAGAAAAGGCCGCAAATTAAAAAATAACAACCACCAAGGAAAAAGTGCTGCACACCACCAAAATAATGCAAAACAATCCGAGTGCCTTGACAGCGAATTTTACAATAAAATTGTTTATTACATAATACGCTAGCAAATAAGATACACAGAACACAAGCAGCAAATAAATCGCAAAAAAATTTAAAATAAATGCGCAGAATGCGAAAAATGCAACGTGACTAAGGCAAGATTCAGTAATAAAAAAAAAAGAATAAAATACTGTAAAACATGACGCACGTAAACAACACCGAAGGAGCAGCAGCAGCAGTGGCAGAAATGGAGAGAGAGAAGGTGAAAGAGACGACGGAGCGAGAGTCGGAGACGGCTGCTGCCGGCAGCAGTAATCTGCATCGATTTTTAACCACTGAGAAGAGCAGCATCAGCCGCAGCTCTCGTCAAGTGGATGCTGTGGATTCTATTGATGCAGCAGCAATAGAAATTGAGGAATGTGCATTTGCTGCATGCCAAACGAAAGCGACGGGCAGTTGGCTCGACGACGACTTCTTCTGCATCATAGACGATGAACTTGAATACGAAGATGAACTCGAACTCTCAGCAGCAGCAACAACAACAGCGGCGTCAACGGCAGCAGCGACGCCAGCGCACCAAGAATTCAGTCTGCTAGCAGCCTTTGGCGTAGCAGGAGAGCGCGAGCAGCAAAATGAGCAATTGCTCATGGAAGGTATTCTTAGCGTATTTTCAATTACGTAATGATCGGGCAGCGTTGCCAAACTAAATGAAATCTCCTTGCAGCCCGATAAACGATAGACTTAAAATCGATAGTTTATAGTTGAGCTTTATTTGTGTGAATTAATTTTAAATTAATTTATTATGTGTATGTATTTTTATTTTAGAGTTAATTTCCTTTTTTATCTATTGCAGTTCTATGTGGTAACCGTGTTAGCCAGATGACTCGCGCCTACGATGACATTGAAGCCGTGACGCGTCTGCTCGAAGAGAAGGAGAAGGACTTGGAGCTGACGGTGCAAATTGGCAAGGAGCTGCTCACTCAAAATAATGCACTCGAGGCGCGTGTCAGCGATCTGGAAACAGATCTCAAATCCTCCAACGACGATCGCGCCCAGCTGCTGCACGAGCTGCACAAGAAAAATGAACTGATTTCGGTGCTAACCAACGACGCAGACGATCACAACACAGATGGGGGTAAGTGGAATCAAATACACTCGGAAAAAAGCAAAATTTATACATTTTTTATAAATTGCCATAAAAAATTGAACATTTTCTTCGATTAGAAGTAATTTTGAAATATTAAGAGAAACGTTTCTGAGATTTAGAAAGGATGGTTTCAAATCAACTATCTCAAAAATATATAGTTTTTTCAATATCTTTGAAATATTTTCCATTATGAAGAAAAACATTTCCTAAAAGTAGGAATACAACTTAAATTTTGGAATAAATCTTACGTAAAACTTAGAATAAAGCAATGAAATTTACTGGCTTGGATTTTGTATCAGAGTTTAACCTGATTCTTTCAAGTTAGCTATATGAATTTTATGAACTATGTGAAATTTTGATGTAAAGTCTAAAAATAACAAAAAAGCTATTAAAAGCATTCTTAAATATTATGCAACCTAAAAATTAGACATATTTTTGTCTAAATGTTAGAAAAATCCACTCTGAAATTTTGAAATTCAAATCAATTTCTTTCGAAAACCACAATCATAAATGCTAGAAATTTACTTTCTGAATAATATGGCGATTTACTAAAATTTTGTGAGATTTAACTATATTAAACAACCCTAAACAAATAATAATGATAAACCCCACTTAATAATTAGATACGCCCACGATGTCCAAGTCGATAACGCTGGATCTGCTGCAGAAGAAGGTCAACTCTCTGCTGGATGAGAACAAATCGCTGAAGTGCGAGGCAACCCAACTTGCACACCAGACAGACGAGGTGGAGGAGCACGAACGGCGACTGATGGCGGACATCAGTGCGCAGCTGAGCGATGCCAATTCACAGTATGACAACATCAGTCTGGAGCTGGAGCGACTACGCGAAGAGAATCGCCTGCAGCACGAACAGATTATCAGTTCAACGGCTCGCTTGGCGGAGGCTGAGATGCGATTGCATCAGTTGACGCAGGATAACGATGAGCATGTGTCGCTGCTGCACGTGACCAAGGAGAATCAGAATGCACTCGCCCTCGAGCTGGTGGAGTTCAAGCAGCGCTACGAGGAGGTGCTGGCACTGCTCCACTCCGCGCAGGATCAGCTGAAGCAGCAGAGGAAACGCACACAGCCGCAGGCACGCAGCTCCTTCCTCGGCGGTGGCCTGGGCACAAATGGTGCAGCGGCTTGTGTCGCCATCGAATCGTTGCAATCGGAGTTGATGGAGTCATCGCTGTACTCGGAGAACAGCCTCGACTCGGGCATTTCGGGTGATAGCCAACGCTGTGCGGATCGTATTGGACGCATGATGTCCCATCTGACGCAGCTGCCGGGTGGTGCCAACATGATGGCAGCCAGTAGCATCTATGGCCAGCCGCCATATAAGCGTGTCTTTGACACGGTGCGCTGTGCCGCCAAGGGTGGCAACTACATGGACAGTGGCAATGTCTCGATGACCCAGCTGGGCGCCATGTCAATGAGCAGTGCCTCCGGTCCCCGCATGGCCTCGATGGCCTATCCAGCTGGGTCGTATTACCGCGGCGCCAGCGGCGGCAGCAGCCAATCCCTGGGCCTCAAGACGCTATCGAACGAGAGTCTGAACTCGGCGCAATCGGACGACGTTTATCCGGCACAGCCATCTGGTGTGCCCGGCGCACCAGGCGCCAAGGAGCTGGAGGCGGCCCTCAAGCGATTGACGCCCGCCGAGGTCCTGGCCCGCCGTGCCATGCTCTCCCATGCGCCCATTGGCACCTACAACTACGATGAGCCCCAGCAACAGATACGTGGCTGCGGATTGGGTGCAGCGGGTGGCTTGGGTTTGCCGATGGGCGTGCGCACGCCGGACAGCATTATGTCGGTGGGTTCGATGGGCTCGTTGGGTCTGACGGCGACGACGACGCATCAGTGGCGTCTGCCAGAGAAATTGCAGATTGTGAAGCCCATGGAGGGATCACAGACACTGCATCATTGGTCGCGCTTGGCGACGCCAACACTCAGCGGCCTGCTCGAGGAGCGACCCGGCGTGACAATACGTGGCGGACGTGGCCTCGACGATCTGGGCATGCAAGTGTACACGCTATCCGACGTCGAGGAGGATGTCAGCGAGGAACTTGGCCTGGGCAAACAATTCGAAGCGCCCGGCTGCACCTACACCTACACGAACAGCATGGTCATGCATCCCGACGATGGCTTCGTCAACGATCTGTCCTTCCTCTCCCAGTCCCAGATGTCCTCGCGCATGGCATCCACCTCGACATCAAGACAGCCAAGGTAAGACTTGATGATCAATTTTAAATATTTATATTTATTATTATAAGTTATTTAAAATTATTATTTATATATATTTATAATTATAAATTAATTAAAAATTTGAAATATTTATTTTTATAATTGTAAATTAATTAAATATTTTATGTATTTATATTTTTAATTGTAAATTAATTAAATATTTGAAATATTTATATTTATAATTGTAAATCAATTAAATATTTTTTGTATTTATATTTTTAATTGTAAATTAATTAAATATTTGAAATATTTATATTTATAATTGTAAATCAATTAAATATTTTTTGTATTTATATTTATAATTGTAAATTAATTAAATATTTGAAATATTTATATTTATAATTGTAAATTAATTAAATATTTTATGTATTTATATTTATAATTATAAATTAATTAAATATTTGAAATATTTATATTTATAATTGTAAATTAATTAAATATTTTATGTAATTATATTTTTAATTGTAAATTAATTAAATATTTTATGTATTTATATTTATAATTGTAAATTGATTAAATATTTGAAATATTTATATTTATAATTGTAAATTAATTAAATATTTGAAATATTTATATTTATAATTGTAAATTGATTAAATATTTGAAATATTTATATTTATAATTGTAAATTAATTAAATATTTGAAATATTTATATTTATAATTGTAAATTAATTAAATATTTGAAATATTTATATTTATAATTTTAAATTATTTAAATATTTGAAATATTTATATTTATAATTGTAAATTAATTAAATATTTGAAATATTTATATTTATAATTGTAAATTAATTAAATATTTGAAATATTTATATTTATAATTGTAAATTAATTAAATATTTTATGTATTTATATTTATAATTATATATTAATTACATTTTTACGTATTTATATTTATATTTATAGATAAATATTTATGTTTCCAATATATTCAATATCCGTATTTAAATAAATATATTTTGTATTTATATTAAATATATATTTTAATTATATTTGCATATAATAATAATAATTATAATTATAAATTTAATTGATCAATTAATGCTAATATCTTCATTCCACAGTTGTCCCGCAACGCCACGCGCTGGAATGTCTCGGAAGAACTCCTGCTCTACGTTCTCGGTGAATCTTGGACTCGCTGGCATGCTGAATGAACGCGGCATTAAGGCGGTTACGCCCAGTGCCCTGAACACGCCCGCCGGTCCCAACTATTCACCGACGGTGACGCCCTGCAACAGTCCCGAGGGTTCGCCGCCACGTGCCCAATCGCCAGAGCCACTGTTCGGTCTGCTCTCATCGGGTGCGGATCTGATACGGCGTAAACTGGTCGGGCCAAGTGATCAGCAGCTGCAGCGGACACTGACCAAGCAGCAGCATCAGCAGAAGGTGATGCTGTCACAGCTGGAGCGACGAGCGCTGCGCTCGCTCAACCTGATCGAGAAGGTGGAGAGCATCGGACTGGAGAACATAATCAGTGCACAGCGTGGCCGGGGCGCCGGCATCGCCAATCGGAGCAGCTCCCCCCTGTCCCAGCTGAGCAGCTGTGGCTCCTCATCCGGCGACAGTCTGCAGAGCTTGCACATGAGCAGCAATAGCATTGTGGACGACATTCACTTTGATCGCGCACAAATCAAAGGCGTACTGCATCGTGGCCTCAAATCCCCAGCCGCAACAGTGCTGAGTGGAGCAGGAGCAAAAGGAGGAGGAGGAGGCGCCGCTGCCGTCAGCAATAGCAGTGCAACGACCAGCGCCTACAACAGCGAGGATAGCGATGATCAGGGCATTGTGCTGCAGCTCAAGCCCAAGACAACACCGAAAGTGGTGTCCAAGCCGCCAGCAGGAGCAGCTGGAGTCAGTGCCTCCGCCTCCTCATCTGCAGCTGGAGCGAGCGAAACGCGCCTGAAACAAATGCAGCGACAAAAGTCGCGACGCAATTTAAAGAATGGCCTCGCCGCACAACGACCCGATCTGGGCACCATTGGTGGCGGAGTGGGCGCAGGAGCAGCAGCTGGACGTGTGCGTCCCGATCTGGGCAAGGTGGCCACGGACAGCACCAGCAGCAGAAGCTCCACAGCTGCCGCCAAGATGAGCAGCGATAATGAGTCAAAGGCGGCAGCGCCGAGCATTACGCAGAGTTTTGTGGGTTCCGTTAGTTCCTTGTTGTTTGGCCGCAAGGGCGGCTGGCTGTAGGCGTAGCATACACACACACACACACACACACACACACACACACACACACACACACACACACACATACAACAACACACACAATCACACACACCTAGGCGAGAGAACTATATAAAGATTAGCTCTGATTCATTGAAGCAAACAAAGCAAAGCAAGCCGCCAAGCAAACAAATCAGCCTTAAGCGATATACTATTTTTTATTTAGTTCTACATTATATATATATATATATGTATATATAAATATATATTTATACATTATATATCATATACACGCTGGAGAAGGATAAGAAAAGGGTTATTTGTTTGTTAGTCACCGCCTCGCCGCCGTCGCCAATTCACACACATATATTTTGTACATTTTGTGTCGACGACGATGTTATGCAACACTGGCCAAGCCCGCCCGCCCGCCTGACTTAGTGTTTGTAGCTGTGATTTGTAAATACTTGTAGTAAAATGTTTAAATTTAGTAGTTATTATTAATGAAATATTCACTTGGTTTTTTTCATTGCTTTTGCAACGGCGGTCAAACTTTAACTTTAACCAACCACCAACCATTAGGCCAGCAGAATAACAGGTTGGTGTGAAAAAAACCATAGCAGCTATTTTTATTTTTATCTACTCAAACAATGTACTATTATTATTTTTGCCAATTTTGTATTTATTTCCATATATATGTGTGTTTACTTAAACGAACCTTGATTCAATATTGTCAAGGAGGTGCGAAGATGAAGCGGAATGTATATAAGATAAATAATTCATTGAATTGAATGGTGGATTTGCAAAAGGGGACATATATTTTTTTACACATTGTATATATCGTTTACGTTTTTGCTTCCACACACGTTCGTACGTATGTATCACAAAATGGAGGAAACTCTTAACTGCTTGCATTATATATTCTAAAACGCTTTTGTGTTTTTTTCCGGTGCTCAGCCATACGAAAGGTAGGAATACTATATCCGAAAATGAACAATTTGTTTCTAGTCTACTTACTCGGCTTGGCACTCATTTGGCTATGCGACCCCTATTTTGTTCAATGCATAGCTCCTAAATAGAGTGCACTGAGCCAAATTTAATAAACATTTACTTAGAAGCTATGCCAGTTATTATTTTATTTCGATAACACCAAAAATCCAACTATCCCATTTACATTTGGCTGTTGGTTAGCAGCGCTGTTAACTAACAAAGCACAGTTCGCAACACATGTTACCAAATCACGGTTAGCTAACAGCGTCTGCCTTCTGTCAACGTGCTTCTCAAACGAACTGTGCGCAATTAAAAAAGGCAAAAAGAATAAAAAAAAACAAACTACATTTGAAATATATTTTGCATTATTAGACATATTTGACTTTGAAGACACATACATATATCACTATCGAAATTAATATTAAAAAATCAGGAGCAACATATATTGACGAAATTGTACACGCTTTGAGAATTTAGGTTTACAGTCTGTAATAAGTAATTATATACACAAAAAAAAAAAAAAAAAAAAATGAAAAAATGGCATCATGCTAATCGAGTGTGTGCCCCTCTGAAACACAACAAATGTAAAAGTTATTAGTTGTAATTATTATCAATACATATATTTATTTACGTATGCAACAAATAAAGAGAACATCGTTAAATTCTAATTGATTTCGTAGTTTTCAATTTCTAAAAGCCTATGAAAATGGCAAGGAGCATGTTGAAGAAGTCTCCACAATTGTTACTCATAGTACATGCGACAGTGGGTAAAAAATAATGAACGGAATCTGCGCTGGTTTCTCGCACAAGAGTTGAGTACTCTGACTGCAAAGAGCGATCCCTTTTGATGGCTTGGATAATAATTTGGAGACTTGCCATGAGCAGGAATTATTGATTTAGCGACGGGCTTAATGGGAGGATTTAGTCACTGTGCATTGGCTGCGCTGATCGGATGCGTTCCCGACGACCGTTTCCTTTTTTTAACTAGACTTCTTTAAATTGTTGGCAACACTAAATAAATATTAACACAAATTGTTTAATTTTTTATATATAGTTTTTATTTCATTGTAATGACTAACATTTTAAAAAATTACAATTCAATATTGGATAAATTAATTGTAAGCATTTAATTGTTTAATTTCTGCTTTATCCACACTATAATTTGTTAAATTTGTTATATAAGGTTTGTTTCATTTTGTTTCATGTTCATTTTCTCAATTTTCTTCAGTGATTTTTTTTTTGTTCCTATGTGTACACATGCATATATATATGTATACATATATATATATATATATATATATTTGCGGTTTTGTGTTGTATTTGTATTGCAACTGCTGCATATATATTTAATTTAAATGTATGTAGTCATTAATGTAAAAATTTATATGCACTGTAGTTATTGAATAATGTATATATTGTATATGCTTTAATAATAATAATAATAATTAGATTTATATAAATAGTTATCCAGCTGAGCTTAGTATTTTACAGAGAAATAAAGAAAAACGTATTTATAGGAGCATTACCATTATTCCATCATTAAGCACATAAAAGAAAATTGGCAATATAAAATCCGAGTAGTTCACAGCAGCAGTAAGCGATGGTAAAAAAAATAACATTAGATCGGTAATTGGTAATCGGCAATCGGCAATCGGCTTAAGATAGTTGCTAGGTTGTTTTTTTTTTTTTTTTTTTCTGTGTGTTTTATCACTTAGCAGACAATACATATATTGTATATATAATATTGTCCGCTTAGTGGGTTTATGCATTATTGTTGCTACCTCTCTCTCTCTCTCTCACTAACAATCAATCGGTGAATCAAAAGATGAGCGCAGCTAAAAAAAAAAAAACAAAAACTTGCGTTTTAAGTACATTTTTCGTCGCCTTACAGCGTTTAGTTGTATAAGCAGATGCTGCATGAGCTTTCTCTCTCTTTCTCTCTGTCCGAATGCATAATGTTAAGCTTCTTACAACTCTTATAACATTTACCAACACGAGTTTTATATGTTATTTAACTTATTGTTTTTGTGTTTGTTTCTCAATTTCTTGTTAATTTTTCTTTTGGCTATATACTTGACAGAGTGTGTTCGGGTAGATAATCTACTATTATTATTATTACTGTTATGCCCTATGCTACAACCATTTTATGGGGTATGCGTGGGGCGGGGGGTTTTGTAAATAAAATGTGAATTGGCTTCTTACTTGTTTTTTTTTTTGGAAAATACAAATGAAATAAATTACATTAATTAATACATACAATAAATACAATTGATGCCAAATACGAGACGGCTGCGAGAATTTTGGTATAAATAATAACTGGGCTACGCTTTCGTTTTCTCATCTATAGCTCTTTTTTTTAAATTGTTAATTGCAATTGTACAGTTTGTAGAGATTTTATAGTTTTACAGTTTTGTTTGCTTTGCGTGTTTGGTTGTTTTTGTAGCTTTTTTTGTTTTATGTTTTTAGTTTTGTTTGTCTTTTTTTTTTTTTTTTGAAAAAATGAACACTTTTTATCTGGTGGGAATATACATATGGTTTTGGAAATCTATTGCACAGAACATGAATTTTTGTGTAGACTTTTGTGCTTTAGCCGCGCCTTCGGCTTGTATTTCTCCAAAAATGATAGCTGCTTGGCATTGATGGCGCCTCGTCGTTTACTAAATGAAAAAGTAGAAGAAAATGCAGATGAGTATAAGAGAGATGACTGAGTATAAGCCACAAAGCATACAAATACAAATCGACTAAAAACTAACTGCATAAAAAATACTAAATGCTCCCTCAGCTGGGCTTCGTGTGGTGAGAGCGACATGGGCGACACGAAGGCAACGAGTCGATAATTTTACAGGCCTAGTGTGCCGAGCTAGTTTGGCATCGCTTGCAGTAGAAGAGAGCCGAAAAATGCTTGCATGGCTGCGAGCACGATGGACAAAAATGATGGGTAATAAAAAAAGGTGTAAAACAGCGTCACGAAATGTTTCTCTGTTAACTCTGTTAACTCACTGTTAAGCTATGTGGATTGTGTGAACAGTTGTTCGATACGGTGTAAAAATAATTAATTTCATATATTTTGAAAAATATAAGAGAAAAATCATTTGAATCGTTAAGAAATAAGTACTTATAAAGGCTGTAGAGGCGAGAGAATTAATTAATTAATTAAGTGTCTCTCAGCAGAACCTTTTCATTTTGGCTCCCACACACGTAATATCTTTATCGATCTGTAAACAGGATTTGCAGCAGCAGCAGACCCTTCGACGTGTGTGTGAAGATAGCAGCAATTAGTATTGGCATGCTTAGTGGTTCAGATCTGGATATGGATCTGGTCTGATCTGATTTATACTCACTCTCTAATCATTTCAACTGCCGCTTCATATTTCAAGCCTAATTCGATGAGTGCAAGTGCAACCAAAACGGGGGCACGTCCCAAACCAGCGACACAGTGTACGGCAACGCAAGCCTCCGGATTCTGTTGATATCTGCGACAAAAGACAGAGGCACATAAAATATATTATATATATGTATATATATATATCTATATGGATATATCGAGAGAGAAATATAGAGTAAATTGAATACTACTTGTGAATATTTGTTGTACTTAGTAGGCGGGTTTTATGTAGGTAGGTTTACAAAGCATTTTTTCTGTTGTCTACGCTTACCGACAAGTTTCATTATCAAGAAATGCAGTATTATTAAAAATTGCTGCTGCCTCGCTTGTTAGGGGCATTGTATCTGTATCTGTATCTTGAGCTGTTGTTGTTGCTGTTGCTGCGGCCGAGAGACTGGCTCGGGTTGTCGCTGCGGCTGCGGCTGCTGTCATTGAAGCCGTTTTTGGTATGTGTCTGAGCGAGAAACGCTTGTGTTTGTTGTTGTTGTTGTTGTTGTAGTAGGATAGAGTGGCGCTTGTGGACTTTCTAAAACTAGCCAGCGTTTATAATTGTTGTTGTTGTTGTTGTAGTTGCACACACAAACGAAGAAAACGAAACGAAGAAACGAATAGAGGAAGGAAGTAGGTATATAAAAAACACACTCATCCGAAATAACAAAAAATTACCACAGAAAAAACTAGGCGAGATCTAGTCAAAAACAAAAATTAAATATTGAAAGGGTATAATGTGGAGTGAGTGTGTGTGTGTGTGTGCGTGTGTGTGTGTGTTTATATACAGCAAACTAAATACATATATAGAGTATATACATGGAAAACTTATAAATACAAGTGTAAAGCTCAAGCGTGGAGCACTACGGATTATGATGAGCAGAGAATTGGAATTTATGGCATATATGTTATATATTTGGCTAAGGTTTCAAGGATGAGTTTTAAGGCGCAGCACTTTGAATGTTGTTAGCAGCTTGGGGCAAGGATTGGTGTTTTTTTTTTTTATTATTTATTATTATGTTCGGCTTTATGTTCGATCTCATTTTGTCTGTGTACAAAGCAACAAATAATACTGAATAAATTGATCAAAATCAACTTTTGGTATCGCTTATATGTGAATAAAAACTTGACATTTGTTTCAATGTCAACAAAAGTTAATGTTTACTATCTGTTGCCATTATCTAAGCGAATTATTTTATATGTTACGGATACTTATGCAACTGCCTGCGTCTGACACAGATCACATCAATGACAAAGTTTCAATGTTCTAAAACGTGGTTTTCAATTTTAAAAATATTAAATTTTTAGAGTTGATCAATAAAATGTCTGGATATATGTATATGTAGACTATATCTTTTAAATTGTGTATTTTATATTGCTAAAACAAAACGATTTGTATCGATATTTAAAAAAAGTGCAGTTATCGATAACATGTAATAAGCTTGATCTCGAATCTTTCTGATACTTATATAGAGACTCATCAAGTCCAATCTTCGAATCTAAATGTTTTTTATTAACATTAGTTAGCAAAAAATCTATTTTAATAGTTTTAATAAATAAATGCATTTGAATAAAACATATTTTAATTGTTAAAAGGAAACTAATTCTGCTGTGGGTCTTCTTCTACTTCTTCTGTACAGTCTGGCAACGCTAGGCGATCCCTGCTAACGTTCTCTAGCTGCCTGCTACGAAATTTATTTTATTTATTTATTCCAACAAATTGAAATGCTTTCCTCTAATACAGTTCATTCAGTTAAATTTTGTTAATTCCTACTTCTATTTCTTCCTATTTCTATAACATATAAATTATTCAGTTAGATTTCAGGAACTGTAGTAAACAGTTTGTAAAATGAAAGAAAATATACATTATACAAATATATCTTTGATTGAATGAATTTGGGAGTATTAAGAGTAAGGGAGTTGGAGCTCGGTTATATGTTACTTACTTATCCTTGAGAACCTCAAACCAATCGTCAACGACTTGTTGCGGTGGAAAGGTGCCGTCGTCGAAGGCCAGATCCTTGACCGTAATGCCCTGAGCCTCCAGCTCATCCGTATTGTAGCTGGGCTCGCAGACACGCACCACAGTGTTAACATTGTTCTTTTTAAGCTCCTACGAATATATATATATATAATACAATTGTTAATTGGAACAATCGGCAGATATTTGTGAGAGCTCACACTCACCATTATGTAGTGGTTAATTGTTATGTCTGATGGCCGATCGGTGATTAGGAACTTCATGCCCTTATACTCGATAAGGGCTGGAGCTGGGCGCAGATCTTTTTGACGCATTTTGTTGCTTAGCTTAATATTATTATTAACTTTACAAATCAGTTAAAATGTACGTTGTAACTTGTATAATTACTAAATGGATGAATTTCCTTTACAATATTTATATTTATCTTTAGTTTAGTTTTTCTTTTTCTTTTTTTTTTTACAAAATTGATTTGACTTGACTTTTGGGAAGTTACTCGATTTTATTTTTAGTCGAAAAATTCAGCGTTTGTGGTTTAGATGTAGATTTTTATCGTTTGTTTTTAAAAAATGTAAAAAAATATATATAAATATAATTAGATGTTTTGTAGGCTTAAAATGTCTACACCAAAACACACTCACACAGAACTAATCAATACCTTTTAAGTATAAACAAATCAATTTCAGTAATTAAGTACAATTTTGTTGTTGGGTATTTCCCTCCTAATTCTTATCACACAAAACTTACGAATTGTCTGTGTCTTCTTAGCCCAAAAGAAGAAGACCGTCGCCTATATCAAAAAAATCCCTGTTACGCGAATCTATCAAATTTTTAATTATTTCGAGTGCAGTTGTTGTTTCCCCTTTCCTCTCTGTCTATCTCTGTCTTCGTCACTACTAATTACAATCTGCTGTTTTGATGTTTTTCAACACTGTTTCGTTGTGGCTGCCTATGCGTTGAAATTCTTCCTTTCGTGATATGAACTCCGTTCATCCAGACCTTTCTCTTTATTTGCTTTAGCTCCTGACTTTCGTTATATCCTCTCCACTCTCCTCTGTGTGCTTTCTCTTCTTCTTCCCGTCCACGATTCGAATCTGATTTGAGTCCTTCCTCAACTTCCGGACAGCTGACAGCTTTAACTCAGGCTATGACGGCCTTTTTCACGGTTTGATTACCTGCAAAAATGGCAAATGATTAATGCTAAAGCTTAAATAACAACAAATGATGATAAATATATAGATTTATACATGTAACGATTAGTTACAGTGGGACTGCAGTGCTGCTGGGTGGCCACGCTGGTTAACAGATGGCTAACAGCAGCATAAGCATTAATGGAAGAAGAAGACTCGTAGAATAACAGTGGAACGAGAGAGTCGAGTTCGTGAAGCGCAGCGTTAAGAGAAGTCATGAAAGCCCCGAGTACCTAAAGTTCTTGAGTTGTCGGTGCTTCGAGGGCAATAAGCCGTTATTTTAAGTCGGTAAAGTCGAAAATTACGTTGTAATTACAATAATTATATTTCACTGTAATATAGTTATGAGTATAATATTAAACAGGACATAATCAGTCCTATATTTGGGAACTCAACAACTCCTACATGAATACCTGATTAATTTTCATATCGAAAAACTATGTTCCTAAAAAAAGTCCAACTTTTGGCAAAGGTTATTCTAAAAACATGTTGTCAACGTTATCTTCTTCCTATTCTTCTTGCATTTGAGAATTCACTTCGATATGTTTAATTAAGCACAATTGATTCCACATTTAAAAGGCTTTATAGTGACGACCAATTTGATCACTTAGTAAACAAATTTATTGGTTAGCCCTAATTTATTTCCATTGGGGTCAGTGAGGGAAAATAACATTACTCAGCATTACACGCAACGAAAGGTGACATTTGATGTTCTATCAACATTCGACACGACCCTTTAGAAGTTCTCATTTAATTAGCTCATCGAAAACAAGCTCGACTGGGAGATACCCTAAGCACAGATGTTAAATATGCTGAAGCTTTAAAAACTATTTGTCAATTGTGAGCAGTTCGTTTTACAGCTGTTTCCTATACAAACTTAATGAAATTTCTAAAGTTGTTCAGTATTATGTCATGGTATATAAATATAAATACTCGATAAGAAAGATATATCATCATAATGGTGTTATTTTTGTGCTATCAGTTACCAGTGGTTATCGGGTGTGGGCAGTTATCGATAAAAAAAGAACTAATACTCCACAGCCAGGTATTAATCCTGATCAAGACTATATGTGCCTTATGGGATTTTCTGACTGCTACATATACCAAATTGATTCTTCTGCCTATTTATTATACCCATTTCCATATCTGTTGAGGAGGAGGGTATGCCAAAGGTGAACTCAGTTCAACACGGGCCAACAATGACCTTTGACCACAACCACCCAAAAGTTATCCGCACGTGTTACACATTCAGTTGGAAATATATGGTAATTTATATATATATAGCCTTGACTTGTGTAACTTTTGGCACTCGATTTAATTGCAGTTGTTTGGTTTCTTTCCATTTTTTTTTTTTGTTTGTTTTTTTTTTGCTTACTTTTTATTTGTGCTGTGCCTGGCAGTATTCTGCACTGTCTAGATGAAACTCCATAGATGTGGGAACAGGTCTAACCAACTGAAAGCAGAATATGAGAAAGATACAGTTATTAATAAAGAACCGCATTAACTTGGCACATAATGAGACAAATAATTATGTAAATGATAACATTTTGTTTTGTCAAAGTTTCAAAATATATATATTAATATATATATATTCTCAAGTCAAAAGTATATTTTCATAATTCTTTGTTTTATTTTCAAGAAAAACATATATTATTTGTTCAAATATAGACACAACAAAATATTATTTTATAGTATATGGAAAGAAAACATATTTTTCAGTTAAGTATGTTAAATTTGTGTGTGTCTGTATCTAATATATAGATAATATCTTGAGCAAATATTTGGTTTTTTTTTTGAAGGTGCGCGGCTTGTCGGTATTCGACTATTAAATAAAGCGACACAAGCAATTGAAATTTGTTGAATTTCTATTCTTTATTTTTGTTGTTGTCGATTTTGGCATAATGTTGATAAATAAATGGAGGGTGCTCTACACAAAGCTGTATAAATTTACTACCAGCGACTTTTAGCGTTTAGCTGTAAACGTTCAACAAATTAACAAGCTTTTGAAAATTATATAGCCATATAAATTTGTTTGTTTTTATTTTTTACACATATGTTTATAGTACTCGGGTACATGCAAATAAATGTATTTATTTCTGTGAATTGGTTTAGTCACTCTTTTGTTGTGGCTTTCGCATATAAGCAAACATTCACTTTTTTATATCTCGAGCGCATTATATTCACAGAATCACGAGAGAATGTTGATGATATCAGCTGTTTAACTTGGCGATTTCGTCGGGTTTTTACTTGACTTATGCAATGGATTTGATTTTGTTTTGCGTCTTTACAATACTGAGAAAAACACACAAACACACACACACACACCTACGCAGCGAAACACAAATATATATATATAAATAAATATATATTAAATTAGGAAATATATATTTACATATGGAATATAGAGAGTGGCACTCTGATTAAATCGCACATGTATTTACACAGTTAACTGTTACTTGGGAATCTTAATCGCCTGTAATGCGACGTGATAGAATCTCGATTAGATATCGACAGGTGTCAATTCGAAGACGCTGATCGATTACAACACTGAGCAGACACCAAATGCTGCGTGATGAACACTCTTTCATCTTTTGCTATCGACTGAACGTACGTTGCCGCCACCAGCCAACTCAATGCGGGCGGCAGCAGCAAAAAATCATACAAACACTTACTGTGAGAGCACGCGAGAGAAATGAAGAGAGCGAGAGAGCGCCAGACGAGATGTGACGCACAACTCGATGGAACGACTGAACAACTGAACGAACAAATGAACGAATTATTACTCGCTTTATTTGTTTGCTTTCCTCTCTCATCCATGACTTCCCGCTCTGTGACGCACATTTCTACACTCGCTCAGCAGTAGAATATGGACAAAGATACATATGCATGTGTGTATACACAGCTGCGGTCAAAATAATAGTAATCATCGTAAAATTTGTAAAATTTAGCATCAATACTGACGATAAACAAACATTCAAGGAAGTAATAGCTATACAAATATTAACAAAGAAAAATTTAAAGTCTTTAAAATGATCACAAATAGGCCTGTCAAAATAGTAATAGAATACTAAACACTTAATAAGCTCATGCAGTTTGAAATAAAAGGAATCAAAGGAAGTGTGAAACGAGCTATGAAAATATTGAGAGTGTGCATTGAGGAAACAGCTCTGCCATTATTTTGACCGCAACTGTATGTACCCAAGTACAATGCTCCCGTCTCGGAGTACATTTTTGTGTTTCTGGCGCTTATGACATCTGTCTAAGCAGACGAAATGCATCTCATAAATGGATTTAATTGCTGTCAGCGTTTATTTGTCAATTACTCTTAAAGTGCTCGTCAAATACAATAAAATAAGGAAGCCGGCGTTTTACTTATAGATAAACATGGCAGATCATTGGAGAACGAACTGACAATTAACATTTTCAAACTCACAGAAGTTTCTCATGTAGACTCTACAAAGAGAGTGAGAGAGATAACATCGGAGGTCTGTCTCATAAAATCAAAAAAGAAAAGAGAAACCAAAAGAGCGAGAGAATGTGACAGAGAGAGAGAGAGAAGAGGGAGGGGAAAAGAGAGCGCTTTAGAGACCGGCCTCTGTTTTTGAAATGTTTTTATTTTTGGATGTTTTCATATTAAATTGCTACATTTTCCATTCAGAATCTAAAAATGAATTTACATATATGCATATATGCCAGACACGCGCACAGTCGTTAAGACTAACAAAAAATATGTATATATATATTATACATATTATGTAATATTAAGGTTGTTCCATTTCTCAGTATCAATCAATCAAGCAGATCTTTAAAAGTTGCCATAAATATAAAACTAGCGAGCAAGTCGAAAGGCAACTTTCGAGCCAAGGCCAATTTTTGTTATTTAAGAATAAATAACAAACCAAGTTGCGACAGTTATATTATATACAATTAATAACTGAGGCGCACACGACAATAAAAATACACCATCAAGGTCAGTCGGACCGCAAAACAGTTGCAAATGTATCCAACGATGGAAATGGGACTGGGTACAGTGGAAATGCTGCTCAAATTGAAACCAGTTCAACTTATAACGTGTGCAAGGCAAAACTAGATTTGCTTGCTGCTTATGTAACAGGTACATCATACATATATATGTATATGTATATAAATATAAATAATACCTTGCACTTGTAGTGATGAAAACTGTAATTTATAATGTATTATTCCAGTTAGCCACACACAGGCCTTTCGTTCAGTGCTCAACCCACCCACCCCACGTCAATAAAAGGCCCCATGCCACGCTTCGCTGCATCTGGTGTATCAGAGGTAGTGGCCAGGGGGCCTTCTATCTCTTATATTATATATATATATATACATATACGTATGCATATTAGATAGGTGCTGTGTGTGTGTGTGTGTATTTATGTGAGTGTCGTCAATTTTGCGGCAGTGATTTTGACCATTGAAAAAGGGAGTGCTGAAATTGTGACTGGGTATGTAACAGGCAGAAGAAAGCATAATATATATGTATATATAAAGATATTCCTGATCAGCATAAATAGTCGAGGTGATTTAAACATGTCCCTCACTCTTAGAACACTCTCATATATCATTATTCTTATTATTATGGTGGGGCTTCAATTGAATCTATTGTGCCTCCTTCTGATCAATCCGGATACGTCTACAATTTCTGTTCTTTACGAGCAAATCTTAATACCTAGAATATTGCGACTTCTTCTGGCTATTCCGAATGAGAATGAATACTCAATTGTCACAAAATCGCCAAATTTAGTTGCTGATTATATCTAGTTTAGCTGACTGAGCTATATGTACAGTGACCGACAGCTTATTAGGCACAGAGTCAAAGAAAATAGGCTACTTTTTTACATAATCCTACCTAGCAGGTGGGGAAACCCCAGTGTATTGGGGTCATATATTAATTTAGATGGTTAATACCAGTACCTACCATCGCTCATTGGAATTTTTGAAAAATAATTAATGATTAGTTTATGGCAGGCAATTACTTGTTTTCTTTGACTCTGTGCCTAATAAGGTGTCGGTCACTGTATATATACATATACCAAAGGCAGATCAAATTAAAAATAACTCGATATAATATTGATCAATTATACAAATATCATCAAAATATCTTAAGAGACTGTAGAGAAAATCGTGTCAAAGACGTCTGCTTGTCTTCAGGGTATCTTCCAGATCGAGCTCTCTCGACTACAACATTCTTACTTGTTAAACGTATGGTTTTAATGCAGCTCTCTGACCTTCGGATCGATAGTAAAATCAAATATAAATATTACTGCCGCAGCTATTCCAGGAAAACTTAGATGTGTGCGTTTCTAGCAATTGCTTTTCACATGTCTACTTATTGTTCCCAGTTTTAACTAAACAGATTTTCGCTTCGCTTTCAGTTCACACGCCACATGCAATGTGTCTGGCGAATGTCTGAGTCTGGGTCTGGGAGTCTGAGTCTGGGGTTTGTTTAAATGTTTTCCCTGTTTATAATGGGCACGTGTAGACATATCAAATGACAGCCGGATTCAAATTTCAACCCAGACTTGTTCCATTTATTTTTTTAAGTGATATACAAAAAAATGCAGCAGAGGGGTTGATTCCGGCTGTGAATTTTGATATTATTTTTTTTGATCGTCAATATATATATTTAAAGGTGCCTTGAACCCGGCTACTGTTCATCATTGTTAATATCCAGACATTGAATTCACTTAATGCTTATCCCTGCACATTTATTTTCTTATTTTTTAAGTGGACAATATTACCTTCTCGACATTTTTGTTGGGTTCCCGCTTGGCAGTGTTGCCTTTGTCTCTTTGTTGTTGTTTTTGTTGCTGTGTGTTTGTGTGTATGTTCCACAATGGCATTGACTTGTCTGGCCCGAGTGCAATCAACTTTGGCACTGCCCAACCGTATCCTCCATTTCTAGTTCAAGCAAAAGCTTCTAAACACTTCTCTCTTCTCTCTGGTCTTCTCACTCTTCTCCCATTTTAAGTTTTGAACTTCCTGCTGTCGCAATTTCAAATTCAAGTTCGCTTATCGTTTTTCGTATGGAAATCTAATGAAGACATATCTCCTCAATTTTTTAATTTGCAGCCAAAAAACTCGAATCGCGCTGAAACTTTGATGTTATTATTTATAACTTAAGATTAGATTAGCTTACAGCACAAAATGTGAAGTACCATATAAGGAAACAATTTATTCGTCACAAACTGACATCTGTCAAGTGCAGATCTACAACAATAATATACATACATATACATACAAATAAATATTTATCAGTCAAATATTTGCTTTAACCCGAAATTCAAGTAACAACATTAATTAAATTAAATTAATTTACTTAAAAAACTGATAATACTCTATGTATGGCAACATCCATATCAGAATCTGCGGATATTTAAAATAATTTATGAGATTATTTGAAAATACAATTATTTAAGGTAAATTTAAATTAAAATTTTAATTGCTTTATTAATTAAATAATTATTTGCTAATTAAAATATTATTTAATTTATTATTAATTATTAATTGTTGGGCATTGTGAAATCTGGCTATAAGTCATCGATTTTGATCGAAAAAGTAAAGCCTCATCGGATGATATTTGTTAGGAATATATATTCTTAATGGGATCGGAGTTGCTTCCAACTTTCCCGTTACATACACGTGCACAACTTTCATATACCCATTTTTACCCATTATCAATGGGTATAAAAACACATTAGCGGGTAATTTGCTAAAGTAAATATTTAATTATTTTTGATAATTACTCAGAAGGGGAAGCACTCAAAATTTATACATAAATATTTGAACAAGCTCCTCCTGATTGTCTTGAATGTTTAATGCATTTGTAATTTGTCCAATTGGAGTACTTACATCAAAAAACAATTACAATGCTATTACTAGCTAAAACATGTTAATTCGCTTAATAAACAAACCAAAATTGGCAAACAAAGTTCAGAGTTGAGAGTGCAAAAGAACAATAAACATTAGCAATGGCATTATAGTAATATTTATTCGTATTTAGAGCACTGAGTAAATGGAACACATAAACCAGCAACTAGGACGCAACTAGCTCAACGGGTCTGCTCCCAATTATCGATTTTACGACCAGGAAAGGGAGGAGGGTGGAGGAGAGACGAGGACCAGCAGCAAAGTGGAGCATGGAAATTATTGTTAAACTTGGGGCCGACATTTCCGAGACACCCAACAGCGACAGACGAGGGTCGACCAACAACAATTTCAACAATGTATTTAATTTAACAAACTGTCGATGATTTATTGAAGTATGCCACACTTGACTTGAGTATCGCATTTGAATGTGGACTTATTCTGATTGGCTGTTGGCGACAGTTATATATTTAAATATTTGCCTGTGTCAAAATACGCTTATCTCAAAAAGTTACACATAAATTAAATGTATATAATCAATTTATGTAAAAAATCAAATAAAATATTTGCCTGTGCCAAATTCCGTTTTGTGACACAAATATAAAACAATTGAGATAAATAATTAAATAAAAGATTTGCCTGGACCCAATTCGAGCAAAGTCTTACACATAAATCAAATCAAATAAAATATGGCGTTTCCGAACACTGCAATGTTTTACACAATAATTTCATACACATAAATCAAACAAATTTTTTAACAGTTTTTTGACACTTCCAAATTCCGCCTGTTTTTGAAAGCTGCAAAGCTTTGCACATAAATAAAACATATATCAAACAAATTCTTTTAAAAAAACAAATTCAGTTTTTCAACACTGAAAAGTTTTACACATAAATCCAACATATATATCACACAAACTTGAATAATCAAATAAAATATTTGCCCCCAATTCAGGTTTACACTTAAATCAAATATACATCAACAACATAATTTGCTTTGCTGTTTAAATATTTTGCTGTCAAACAATACTTTCTGATTTAGCCATACTTTAGCAGTTGTCTGGATAGTTGATCTGCACTTATGCCACTCTCCTTTCTTATATTTGAAGTGCCCTTTAAAAATAGTTTGTTGTCTGCTGATAATTTGTTGTTTGTAGCCGAGTCTTTTTTTTGTTCTGTCGTCAAGCGGCGGCAATAATAATTTTCAATGACGTCTTTTTAAGCCGGCAAATGCGTCAGCTTTATCGCTTTTATCGCAAGGAAGCAAATATTGTACGTGTTTGTGTTTATGTATGTGTGTAAGTGTATGTAAATAAATGTATGACTGATTGTTTCAATATTGTGTGTGTGTGTGTGTGTGTTGAGTCAGGCGTTGTTTGTCTCGAAGACACTGTACAATTATCAATCAAACAATGTTTTGCTGTACTGATGCAATGCACATGCACATTCCACCCATGGCATGCGCAGGAAAGAACCCGTTACAAGGTTATCCAGTCAAAAAATTGTCGTTGACGTCGAATGTTCTTGTTGACGTTGTTGTTTTTGTTGCGTTAGCTGGGAGCCAACCACAACATTTGCTCAACTATATTTAGACATGTCTGCTTGGTGGTTTTACTGCTCTCCTCTTCCCGTCTCTTCCTCTTCCTCTATCTACAGCAACTAATAGCTACCGACGACTGACGACTGACGTTGTAAGCGTATTGCATGTTTTGGTGGCTTTCGTCCTTTTCTATATTTAGCCATGACAACATGTACATTTATCCAATGATGAAATTCGCACGCTTTGCGGAAACGTGACAATAACAAAAAGAAAACCAATGTTAGTTATCACTATTTCATCAGTAAATGCACCACAAATTTAAACATTTCATTAATTCATTTAAACTGGAATTGTCTATTGGAATGAGTTAAGTGCACTCCATTAACTTCCAAGAATATTCCACTAAATTTGCACAAGATTTCTTAATCTTATCTGTCAGTGTCACACACACACACACATAGATAACTATTTATCTACATACACACAGTTCATATACCTGCCTCAAGTGACAATTTACAACTACCAAAAACTAAATTTGACAACTTATTCAAACGTAATAAACGGTAAATGTGTGTGAGTGAATAATAACATACCAGAATATATACATATATAGTTTAACATATGTGTAACATATTTATTTGTGTATGTAGACATTTTTGTGTTTGTCTAATTTGAAAGTGGCTCAAGGCGCATAACGAAACAAGAAACAAGAGCATCCAAATAGAATAATACAGTTGATTGGGAACGCTGTTGGATCCCATGCTTTTCATATATGTATTGTATGTGTCTGTTTCGGTTTATGTCTTTTGTGTTTTTATCAAGAATATATAATATAACAAAATGAAAAACAACTGAATCTACTGAATACGGCGTACATTATCATTGAACTTGTTCAAGGACAGAGACAGACAATCCCAGAACGGAAAGGAAAGTGGAAAGAGACTGTGTTAATGGGCACAGTTAATTTGAATTAACTGTGCTTTTCCCCATCACCATCCTCCGGCTACAAACTTTTTCAGCTGTTGCGCTCGCTCTCTCAATGTAAGTTAACAGGGCGGAACTAACAGGTATGAATGTTAATGTAGTATATGTGTATATACATTATCATTAAGCGTAGAGATTACATGTATATAATATACATGTATGTATTGTCTGCTTATTGATATTCATATGCACATTTATATTAATGATGTGTTTTACTGTTATGCATCTGCTGTTAATGTGACTGTTGGTGTTTTATTTTTTTCATTTGTTTGTGTCCGTATTGACGCAAATGACAAGTAAAATATATCGAATACTCTGCGACGAATTCTTAAGTGAGTGAGTGAGTGTGTGTCTGTGTGAGGGAGACAAGACAAAAACAAACGAAAATAATATACATTTGAATATATATGCGTGTTGATAGAGAATAGCTCCACCTACCGGCCAAAAGTGTTTCCCATAATAATTAATAATTAAAAAAAGACAAATTTTTATAAAAACTTTTGCATCTTGCGTACAAGATGCGTATCGCGTTAGAATAAAATTCAACTGATTCGATTCTCATATTTTTTTTTGTCTTTGTGAATCTGTTTTTTGTAGTTTTTCTTTTATTGCGCCGTGTTATTTCTGTTTGTGCAGTTTGACGTTGATATGATAAATCTGCTTAAACATTTAACAGATTAGATATTAGCGAGGAGCTCGTGCTGACATACATACTTGTGCATGTATGTATGCACACATACTTGTGCACCATTGAGAGTAATTAGCGAAAGAAGAAGCATTCGCTTTACTTCCATGTTCCAGTTCTGTTTTTTTTCTCTGTGTTGCACTACATTTCACCATTGCTGCAAACCGGGTCAAAGCAGTGCTGAAATTTACTTTCATCGACGTCACAGTTATGTATATTTATATCAACACATATGTATGGGTATATAGGTCATTTAGCTGACACATAGAATGTGCCAAAAGAAAGATATACACATGCAATTAAAAGTGAATTAAATTAATTCAAGCATTGCAATCAATTTCACCAAAGTGGAAATCTTTTTGAATCATTCCACTGCACACACACACATGGACTGGCTGTTCATCAGAGCGAGATAGACTGATATGTAAGACGGGCCAAGTGTTAAGTTTTAAGCTAAAGCAATTAACAGAATTGCATATGGGTGCATCTTATGGGAATTAAATTGCCAGTAAACACTCACACATTCATATGAACATCACTATTTTTATGCACACATGCATATTTATATTTGACTGGCTATTTTTATGCTCAATTTAATGATTAAATACCATTTTTCACATTTGATTTACTTACCACAATTGCCATACACATTTGAGTATAACTTTGAGACGTTTTTGTTGCTTTTCGTGGTACGAGAAAAGGAATTTCACGCACACACACTCTCACTCACACAGACACACACACTTACACGCGCACACACAACCAATGCAATACAAAAACTCCGCTACTTCAGTTCGATTTTTGAAGAGTTTTTTGCGGCTGGCTTATTTTTTTCTTTGCTGTACTCGTTTTAGGAACGTTTTATATTTAACTCGAGAGGCAATTTATTGGTTGCGGGAGACATTAACGCGAATTTTGGCTTCTTGCTGCCGTGGTAAAAAAATATATTTTAACCTCAAATTTTCTTGCACCCAATTGAGAAATGAGAATGAGACACACACAGAGACACAGCGAAATAAGGCCGAAGATTGCAACTGGTTTTTTTAGTTGGTTTTATTAAGTACTCGACTACTTATTACACAATTAACTTTGGGTTTAATTGCATTAATTATATTAAAATTGGGCACGAGTGTAAATCCCTCAAACACGAATATTTTTTGTTAATAGCTAGCAATGTGAACGTACTCGTTGAAGATGAAAATACCATTCAATTGCATAAAATACTAAAAGATTTGTGTTAGGCTGGCTGTTAAGTGAGGAGCAATTCGACTTGCTTGCCTATCATTTGCACATCTAATAGTGCATTATAACTGTTAATTTACACAAATTAAATGAGTTCATTGATGACAATCATTTCAAAATGCAATGTACTGTACATGTATGAATGTCACAAGTTTAATATTTTCATATAAATTCGTGTCTGTTAAGTGAGGAGCAATTCGGCTTGGCAGCAAATAATTTGATTTCATTTCTTGGGCATTCAAAATGCCTAATGTGGAGTCGTGTCGTAAGGTGTGGAGCAATTCTGTTATACAGCAACTAGTTTGATTGTTTTCCACATTTTTTAGTGAATTTTTGTGTTTTATTATGCACAAATAAAAGTAAACTTTTTTTATTAACGTCACAATCGGGAAATGCCCAAACGAAAAGCTGACTCAACAGAAGTGGACAACGAAATGACAAGCAATACTCAAAAATCCACATCCAAACAGGTAACTCCAGGATAACTATAAAAGTTAACAGTACATAATGTTAAATTGTTATTATTTCCAGGTCGAGAAGAAATTTACAATCAGCACGGAGGATCCGCTCGCCGAATATGTAAAATTAATTGAGACAAAGGTAACTGTTGATCAGATCGTGGACGATGCAATTACCAAGGAGAATTTCAAGCAAATAGCGCAAGCCGCGCGTGACGTCATCTGGCAACTGTTGTTCAGCAGTGACGTCAACGCTGACTCAGAGAAAAAAGCGACCGATTTGCTCGAGGAATACAAAAGCGACGCCTGCTTCTACGCACCTTGGCCATATAACGAATGGATCGTCAAGGTGCGCGACGAGCTGCTGAAGCGGGAGCAGCTCAGCTTTTGGCGCGAGACAATTGTGCGCAAACAATTGGGCCCCTGCTGGTCGCGCGACTCCGATTTGTTTGACGGCGATGATGAGCCACCGTTGGAATTTTATGCACATGCCGGTTGCATTGCTCCGTTTGCCGCTAGCTTGAAGGTGCGGGCTGCCGAGAAGGCAACCAGCGGGGATGAAGATACGGCAGCCAGCAGCGATGCGGAAAGGGGCACAAATAATGCAGCTGCTTTGGCGGGCGACTTTAAGGCACAAATAGGCAAAGAGCAGCCGCTAACCGATTATCGTGAGCTGATGAAGCGTTTTGTGCTGACCACGGTGACTGTGCCGGATGACATCCACAAACAGAATGTGGATAAGATTGGGAGAGCGGCACGTGCCGCCATTTGGCAGTTGCTCTTCGAGGGTGACACGGCCGAGCAGGCGGATTACGAGAAGGCATCAGAGCTGTTGCTAGAATACAAAAGCGATTGTGGCTTCTATGGGCCCTGGGAGTACAACGAGTGGATTGTCAAGCTGCGCGATGAGCTCATCCAGCGACAGATGCTCAACTTTTGGGGCGATACGATTGTGAAGCTGGAGCTGGGTCCTTGTTGCTCGCGTGACTCGGATTTCTTTGAGTCCGACGAGGCGTTGCCCCTGGAATTCTACAATAAAGCTGGCTTCAAGGCGCCATTTAACCAACGCGAAAACGAAATCTCAGATTAACTGTTTTGTTAACATTTCCAAACACACATTTAACCATCGAGTGCTAATTTGTCAATTGTCCAATAATTTGTTATTGTCACATCGAATAAACAAAATAAATATATAAAGAGAGAAACAACCACTAAAATTAAAAGTTTTTTCTTGCTTATGTTGGGAGTGCAACAGGTGCAACGTGCATCTTAATGAGTTGCCATAAATTATGCCCCAGATTAAAACACGCTAAAGATTTATACAATTTTCATCTGAATTCCGCCCACTCATAAATATAATTTTGTGATATGCTTGTATACGCCTGCCGAGGGTATACTCGTTTTGTTGTGCAGTTTGCAACGCACTGAGAGAGATGTCTACAATGTCATTATATATATATATATTCTTGATCAGCATTGCTGCGCGAGTCGATATAGTCATGTTTGCCTTTTCCTATAAAACTTGTTTTGTATCCATTATTTAGCTTGTATGAACAACTTTGTCTTTCCAAAAATATCCAAACTTCTTCAATCTGCTCATTATTATTATTATTATAGTAAGAATTGGAAAAAAAACTTCAAAATCGGTTTACTATTTCGAATAGTGTTCACTGGAACAAGCAAACTGTTTTTTAAACTTAAAAGTCAAATCTAGTATATATATTATATAAAATGGTGAAGTTTTAGTCGAAATTTTTGAAAAAAATTTCAAAAATAGTGCACTGAAAGCTGTTCACAATTTTTTAAATTGGTTAAAAGAAATTAAATTTAGATACAATACAAGAAAAAAACTGAAAATTAGTTTTGTTTATTTTTATAATGTGAACTAAAACAATCTACAATTAAATAATTTTGAAATTTAGATTTTATTTTAAATATTTATTTAATGTGGACGAAAAAGGCATAAATTTTGTATAGGTTGTAAGAATTAGGAATATAAAATTAAATTTAAGATTAATTATTTGCTAGGCTTTGAGTAATTTAACAGAAAAACATGGAAAAAATCAATCATTATTTTATTTTATTTTCATATATTTGAAATCGTTTAAAATGTTAAATTTATTGTTTAAATATATATTTAATTAATTAGTTGCTTAAACCACAAATGTGCAAGAATGATCTTAAAAAATACGAATATTAAATTAAAAAATTTTAAATATTCGAAAATTGATTGATATACAAATTAAAGTAGTAATTGAAGCTAAATTTAAAATGATAAAAAATAAAATATAGGATAAAATAAATAAAATAATTACTGCGAGAATTGATGACAATTTTGTGGTGTCCGTTCTGCAAGTGTATGCAATATTCGATGTGCCTGAAATCGAAGTTCTCACTTATTTTGCTGTCTCTCCAGAGAAAGTTATTGTTGTTGTTGTTGCTCTCTTGTGTAATATTCGTAATATTCCGCAGTTGGTAATAAATAAAAATGTATTTTTGCGAGTCAGCCAACATAAAATATGTGTGCTCTTGTGTCCTATCCGATTTTCATGGCAATGGCAGTGGCAATACATAGAGTGGCTGCAGAGAGTGGTTGCTGTTGTTGTTGTTGTTGTTGCAACGAACACACTCGAGTCATATTTCATTTTTATTATCTCTCTCTCTCTCGCTCTCCACGCAGAGGCATCTGCAACAGCAGCTGCGGCAACAGCAGCGTTCGGCAGGCGTGGCAAGCGAAAGTATTACGAGCCAAGTAACTGTCTCAAAATTCCAAAGTGTAGTGTAAATATTTGCTTGTAAAATGTTTAAATATTTTATAATACCTATAAATTTATAAATAAAAATAAATAAATTAGTCACTTTTTTTATTTTGTATTATTTTGTTTTGAATTCTTACAAGTCAAATAACAATAAGATTTTTTGCAACATGTGCTTAAATAATTAATTTTCTCTTCAATTTGTACGTATTTTAATAAATATTTTAAATATGTCATTGACTTCTCGTAGAGTTCGTTTTTTAAAATATTTTTTTAAATTAAGTTTACTGGTTATAAATATTATCTTATTTTGCAATATTAGTTAAGTTTAAAACGCAATTTTTGCTTAAGTTATTCCATTTTTCTTAGTTGTTCAAGTATGAATAAAATAAATTTTAAATAACTTATTGACTTGATTCATTTTACTTGTTCCATTTTTTTTTATTAGTTCTAGAGTTATAATTATTATTTTTATTATGTTTTATATATATATAAGGTAACACGAGCTTAAATAATTCAAATAAATTCACAAATAAATTCACTGAAAAATGTCGTACATTCGAGTTTGGAAACTGTACTTCGAATTAGTTATTAATTTCATTTATTAAGCAACAAATGTTATTAATGTTCAATTATTAAATACATTTTTTAAAATCAGAAATTGTTTGCCTGCTACACTTTAAGTAACATCACACAAAAATAAATAAATAAATTATCATTTAACTTAAAACTATTTTTGAAATATTTAAATCGTTTGCAACGAAATTTTTTAAATTTATTTTTATTTGTTATTACTTATTATTTTTTTTTTTTACAATTTACGTTTTGTTTTCTATTTTTGAACACTTTTTTTTTTTTTTGTGAAACATCTATAAGTAATAAATAAATAAATGACAATCAGCATTTTCATTCCTGTTTTAGTTACTTTGAAAATTACTCATTTATTGTTTAAATCCTGTTGACCTTAAATAATAATATGCCATTAAAAAAATAGTCCGAATTATTTTGAAACTATTAAAACATTAAATGAACTTTACATTTGTTAGGCAAAAACAAATTACTGAAGAATCAGATGTTTCATTAGGTGAATAAATGGACTTCTTGTCTTAACCTATCCGAATAAGTTATATAGTTATAGTACAAATCTATAGAATCAACAAAAATGTCGAATTATATCACTTAATGTAAAATATATCAAATATCTTATATAAAATATATATAATTCTTTTTAAGTATGTTTTCATCACACAAATAGTAGTAATTATATATCTTATAATCTACATAATCAAAATTAAATAAATAAAAGTTTTCTCATCTATTTTTCATAAGACAAGTTTTCCCTATAAATATGTCATAAATATTTAATATTAGTAATTTCGTTTAAAACTTAGTCAACACTTAATTTGTTAGTAGATTCACTTCTTGCTATTATTAAAATTAACTTATAATTATTAGTAAGTAATATATTTAACTACTTCCATGTATTTGTACATTAACGAAAACTGGCAAATTGTATAAATGGTATTTATTTTGTGTATATTAGATTTGAATAATATTTTATGCATTGAACTTTGTTTTAATTAAAATATATATATAAATTTAATCGTTTCTTTTTTTTACTGTTTAAAGGTGTTAGCTAAATAATTAACTAGAATACATATGTATTTCCATAGAGGCTTAAAATTAAAATTGGTCTAACTTAGAAACAGTTTTCTTTTTTTTTTTTTTAATACATTTTTTTTTTGTGTTTCTTGTACAGTTTCTTATATCGAATAATTGGATTATTAATATAATTCAACATAAGGGAAATTAAAGGAACAAAGTACACACAAAAAAAAAGAAGTGTGTGTTGTTAATAACTGTGAAATTTTCGTTGCACTGACTAGAGAACGTTTTGTGAGAATCAATGAAATAAACTTGTTGAATCAATTATTTAAAATTAAGTTAAACACATAAATGAAAACAAAAAAAAATTCGCGTCCAATTTGGTTGAACATTTATCATTTTCAAATTTCACTCGGCATAGAGCAGACGGGAGCGGGATTTGCGCAGGACGCGTGAACGTCTCAAAGAGCCACCGATGGATTTGTCGCCGCCATCGCTATCGCCACAATTCCATGACTTGGTCTTGGCGCGAAGCAGTCGATATTCCTCATTGTAGGCGGGCGCCAGCATGCGCACATAACTGCTCGGATCACAGAGATCCCTGTAACGGCCATGGAACTCATTGTAGCCATTGTGGAGCAGATACAGCTCCGGATAGTCCAACGATGGATAGTTATGCGTATGCACATTGCGATCGTTGGTACGCAGGAAGCGCATCATTTTCGGGCCACGCTCCGACGAGAATTCACAGTGGAACACATAGATGCGGCGATGATCCGCAGTGGATGCCTCCGCCGGAAAGGCAGCCCTGATCTGCTCGTGGGTATAAAGATTGAGGGCACCACGTATATGGCCGCCATCGAACTCATACGGATAGCGACAATCGATAATCTGATAATCAGCTTCCAACAGCTCGGGGAATTCGCCACGCAGCAGGCGAGCAAGCGTCTCGCTGGAAATGGTCTTCAGATCACTGTGACGCATCCCACTGTGCAGGACGGGCAATGCGCACGGCTTGCTGAGATCCCCAATCAATTCCGGTTCACCACCCAATGCATTCAGTATATCCGCATTATTCATGGACACCGTCTTCTTTCGCGTGGGCGTATCATTCAACGTATCCATGCTGAGACAGCGACGCACCGGGCTGGTTTTCAGTTGGCCAGTGATCAGTGCATCCAGATCGGAGGGCAACTTTTCCAGGGAGGAGGATGACGGCGACAGCGCATGTTCATCTAGCTCAAACATCGCCATATATTCATCGTCCAGTGAGGCACTGGAAGCGTAGCTCGAAGAGATGCTCTTGCTGTACGTGAGCAACTTGCTCGATTTTGGTGTGCCCCCATTGAGGATTGTGTTGCGCATTGAGTGCGACAGTTCGGTGATGGGGGAGGCGATCTGTTGTTGCAGCAACGTTGATTTGTAACGCTTAGCGGCATGTGGATCCTGACCGACATGATTCACTTCCAGCAGCTGACCACATTCCAGCAGCCGGCCGAGTCTCTTATTCGCCATGATGACACCGATTTCGATCAGCTGCTCAATTTTACCAACAGCTGTTTGGCTTCGTTAATTCTAATTGATTTGTTGTCGATTTTTCCTTTTTTTTTATTTGACAATTATTATTGTTGGCAGCAATACGCAAACAATTTTGTTCAAAATGCACTGCGATTTGCTACTCGCGTCTCCCGGATTTTTGCGCCCTTTTCTTCTCCTATTGTTGGCGCCCTTTTCGTTTTCCTCTCATCCCGCACACACACAAGTGCAAGCGAGCGTGCACGTTCGCCGTATGGTAAACAGAGATAGTGTTAGAGGTGGGCGATAGTTCGATCTTCAACACTGTCAGCTGCTTTCTATATTCACCACACTCGATTGATTTTGTTTGCTTGCTTTTTTTTGAAGCTTAAGGGAAATGTTTTGAGAATAGAAGTAATAATTTTATGAAAATATTGGATTAAATATTACACGAATCAGTACTATTATTTTGACCTCAATTGTATACGCATGCAAGGGCGGATTTACTTCATTTATTTCCCTGAAAATGTCAACTGCAATGCGAACGTTTCAGTCTCTTAACCAACACTTTGCTTCTTTCCAGCGGCGCATTTGAGTTGTAAATTATAGGTTGACTGTCTGTCTGTCCAACTGTCTGTCTGTCATTTTAATCGGGCACGTTTTAACCTCAACTGTCAGCTGGGTTAAAGCGCCGCTTTTGTCGCCGTTGCCATCGCCTTCGATCTTTAGCTGTATGTCATTACCAAATTCAACTAAAGTGCTGTCAAAAGATAATTACCGTTTCTGCTTTTGCACAGACAGCCAAACGACACCAACACAACACAACATAACAACAGCAACAACAACAACAGCAACAACAACAACATCAGCAACAGCAACAACGACAGCAACAAGATTTCAAATGTTAAAACCAGTTTCAAGTTGTTGTTGTTGTTTTATTAAAACCACTAAAAATGTTGATTAATTTGCCAGGTTTTGATACAGAAGTTAATTTTGTTTGTCTGCAATAAATAAATTGTTTGCTTTGCGTTGCGAGAGTCTACGACCAAGAGATACCCTGTTTAGCTTCATAATAAATATTTAAACAAATTTTTAATTTTCGAACTTATTTTTATGTGAATGGGATGAACAGTGAAGTGAAGTCAGAAGGATTTTATTTTAAGAGTCCGACTGGCAGATACCCTTTAGTTTTCCACAGATATCGCGTCAAATTTGGAAAATATAAAAATACTATTTATAGATGATAAATATTACGGCAAGTCACAAAATATCTTGATTTGAGAGAATTATATCTTAAATTGTGATTTTTCTTGCTAGCAGATATCGGTGTGTATCGATATTTGCAAAAAGTGTAAAGTTATCGATATATAAGAATTTGTGTTACAAATCAGAAGAGAACAAACAGAGAGATAAACATGCATAGACTGAATCGTGAGTTGATCAAGAATATATATGTACCTTATGGGATCGGAGAATGTTCCCGATGTCTGCTACGTTCCCATCAAACCCTTCTTACTCATTTCCTATGAGTTGAGTTTTAATCTTTGAGATTTGCGGTTCTCTGCGTTAATTTTGCGGTTAATATTCTTAATAGATTTAAGTTGTTATTCCCCTAAATAAGACTTTGGGCGATTGTTATTTTGTACATATAAACATTACATTTATTTATACATTATATATGTATATGTACTAAGGCTGTCAAGCTGGCTTGAAATGCAATTAATTATTTTAATGTAGATAATCATTAATAGCTTCATGTTGTGGTCTCTTTATTTAATGGTGTTTCTAATGAATGATGAGGTTTCTCAACATATGCTTAATGCCATTGACTTTTTGTTAAAATGGGGAATACCACAAATTTGGGCATTGGCATTTTGGATAAGAGTCTTCATTTGGATCTTTTAAGGTGCGGTGAGGCTATTTACCTTGACTGTGCACGTCCGATTAGTGCTTATAGACAAATATATATATAAGTATAAATATATATATATACATATTTTACTCTGTTTTGTGTTGATGAATGACTAAGTCGAAGACTGACAACATTAATTAATATCTTAACGTGTTTAACTTTCAAAAGTGCCTGCCAAAATGCCGGTTAAGTAGTTTTTGAAATCGAAACTCAAGCATTTCTCTCCAGCAGCGCTTACAACACCAAATTGACAGCTAACTTAAAATATACGTACACACACACACACACAGGCACATCCATGTATATGTATATGTATATTTATCTAAGTATGGGGCCAGTTCATGCTTGTCTGCCACGATTAGTGGCAGCAACTGCCAGCTCCTTAAACCAACTTTATTGGCAAATGAGGCGAAGACGTGCATCATTTTATTTGTATACACTCGAAGAAAAGCGCTGTTCTAAATGCAAACACAAGATTTATGTGGAAGAACAACTCTTGCATTATGTACACATATTTTCGATGTAATTGAGAAGTTATAAATGAATTTTGTTTCTTTAATTATATTCAGCTAAATTAAAATTGAAGACAACTTTTGCATCAAGTACAAGCATTTTTGTTCTTCAATCAAGTACGCAATAATTAAGATAAGAAATTTTGTTCTTCAGTTAAGTACAAAATACTAAATAATAATAATAAACTTAACAAGAAATGGTACACTTGAAATTTCGAAAATCAAGCAAAAAATAATAATAAATAATTACTAAATATATATAAAAAATATGTGTCTCAAAAATATTCTTAATAACAGAAAATATTACTAAAAAATAGAATTGAAATTAATTAATTAATGAAGTTTCTCCAAGTGTATAAATGTATATATGCACACAGTCTGTTGTATGTGTATGTGGTCATGTGCGCGGCGCGTACAATTATTAATTTGATACGATATAATTGACATGTTGGCGATGCCAAAAGGAAGCACTAACATGGATGCCGACCACAGCCGGATTCGTCGGAGTCGGAGTGAAAGAGTGGCCAAGTTGGCTAAGCTAAGCCTGAGCGACGCATATTAACGCCACACGTCTGTTGCAGCCCAAAAGACCAACCGGGACGGACACTTGGATCTTGGCCACGTCCACATCCACGTCCACGTCGACATTCACATTCACGTCTTCGTCGGGCTGGCAGGCAGGCGTGTAAATTGTTTTTACTTAATCGTTGCAGACACAAACGCACATGTTGTTTGCCACAACGTTTGTTGTTGCAAGCTGCTTGCTGCTTGTTGCTTGTTGGCTGTTGCCAGTTGCCAGTTGCAAGTTGCCAGTTGCTAGTTGCCTCTTTGGCCGATCTCCTCTCGCTGATATCTGTGCCGGCTTCGTGGCTCGCTTTTGGTAATTGCAGTTGGGGCTGTGCTTCTGTGTTACCAGCATAAAACCGCCAATCGTCAGACGTTTGTAGAAAATGGTTATTGGTAGCTAACTTGTTGCTGTTCGTTGGCCAACTTAGTCGGTCAGACATGCAAATTTTTCTCTGTTTGTGTGTGTGTGTGTGTGTGTGTGTGTGTATGCTTGTTGTCTAATGTTAGTTGTTTGTTATTTTCTATGCAAATTTTCGTGTTGTTTTTCTTGTTTGCCATTTGACAAATTGTCTGTTTGACTTAATGATGGAGTATGTACGAGTAGAGGTTGGAACGCTTATGTGCATAATTGTGTGCCCATCGAGATGGCCAACATGGACAACCTGGTCCAGACAACTGACAATATGCTACACATGTTATATTCATCTATGCTGCATCTATCGCAGGAAAGCCACTATTTAAATGCTGTAAAATGCTAATTTTATTATTATCGATGTAAGCGTTTCATGTTATTCGCATTTTCAGCTTAATAAATCTATTACATGCTATATGGCAAATAAATAAGTCAAAAGTGGGTATCATTTACAGCTATATATACTAAATACTCGTTAGTCTATTTATGCATATTCAATATACTTATATCCTGAACCGATTAAGAGTGGAAATGGAGGAAAGGTTGCAAATGCTGAAGGAAGCATTTTTTGAGCGCTTAATTTGTTGATCGAAAGTTGCGCCGGTTTAGCCTTAGGCCAAGTTAATAATCGCATAAGGAACACCGATTTTGCTACCAAAAACTATTTACATATTGATCAAACTATTATGTGTTAACTGGATTCAGCGCATCTGCTAATCGAGCTCTCTCGACTAGAGCATTCTAACTTCCTTGCATTTATTATTAGCATATTAATGTATACATATGTATATATCTCATTTCTAATCTATATCTGTATATTATAAGCGGTCGTTGCTGCTTCTACTTCATTATAGCTTTCATCGCCATTCCCATTAAGAAGTTTAAGATTTTCATTATGTTGCTCCGCGAAGTATTTTATGAAATTGGCATTCTCCGTTTTAATTATTATAATTATGTAATATTATTTTGAATGCACTTCTGAAGAGTGTTTCCACGGCTCAAATTGAAAACAAGTACAGAGGGAAGTGGAGTCCACTGATTACCAGTGGTCGTCTTAAGTATAGAGGCAATGCCAAGTGGTGCGAGTGGTGCACGTATTGCCGGTGGTGCTCGGAGCTGTGAGTGAAATAAATTGCTTCATAAAATTTTGTAACCATAATTAAGTTGAGCACTCGAAACAGATGTGGAGAGTAAATTGTTTTATCAGTCGATAGTTTGCTGCCTGCTATCCCCTCAATGATGGTTAATTTGCAAAACTCCTCCTCTCCGCACTCCACTCTCCGTTCGTTCCCTGCCCAACTCCCCCTATATCGGCACACATACATTTACATATATGACCAATAATCAGGCAGACGGAAATGTGTCTGAAGGCCCAAAGTGTGGCCATTAAGCGATACATTATAATTATGTGAACGAGCCAAGGTGAAACGAGTGAGGTGGAAGTGGAATCGAAGAGTTGGTTTTAGCCAACTCGAGTTCCGAGCCGGAATGCAGCTGCCAACGGAAATTGTTGATAAGAGTCCCGGCCCCATATGATAACATCATCAATAGTCGAGCCCTGCAGGCCTCTGCAATTATTTAAATTATATGCAGCCGCATTTGTGTTCGTTTAAAATGAAATTAGTATAATGCCATGTCTCCTTCTTCTTCTTCTTCTTTTATCTTGGCTGGTTGTTTGGTTGTTTTGCTGGTCGGTTGGTTGGTTTACACCTAAAGTCCATAATCAGTCGACTTGCGTATAATTGGCAGCTCTTGAATCGTCCTAGTCACACCATCTCGCATGCTTTGTCGGCCTCTGCTCATCACTTCTGATACTGCCAGTAATTATATACATATTACATATTTTCACTGTATTTTTTTTTCGCATCTGTCAGTTTTCTTCTTCTTTTTATTATAATGGCTTTGCAAGTAATTCATCTGGCAAGTTATTATTTTCGTGTCAGCAGCTAATATTGCAGTTTATTCTACAACGGCTAATGGATTTGGCTTATGAGTTAAAAGCGCCTTTTCTTTTCTGAGTTAATGGCAAGTTTATACTTTGGAAAGTAGCTTCTGCTTGCTGTTATTGCTTTTCTTGTTAACAATAACAATTTATTGACTGCCAAATGAGGCAGTGCTTAAACGAACCTCTTAATCTGTGCAGCAAATTACCATCATGAGTCCAATTTGCGTAGCATATTATTTTTATAAGTGTACGTCTTAGAAAATAAGTGTGTTATCGTTCGAATTTAGGCAGATTATTGCAAAACACAATTTTAGTGCTTCGTTTAGTTACAATTTCTTACTTTCGAACAATTATTTAATAATTTATATTTGTATCAAATTGAATTGATTTTAGGCTCCGGTTTGACAACTTGATTATCATCGATAACGATCGATAATGTCTACTTTATTTTGCAATAATATTTTAGAGGCCAAATAATGAACTTAAATTAAACTCGAGTTGGAAAATTGATTTAGTTTTGTATCAACATTTTTTTTTCCATATCTTAAAATAAAATCTTATTGTTGGGTTTTTTACGAGGCAAAGAGCAAGATGCGCTTGTTTTGGCGGTTTGACAAAGAAGAAAGATTTATTCACTGTATGCTTACATCGCAGTATCGATATCCCTGTTATTAACATAAGTAATCGATAAAGTTATATTGATATTTTCAACACTTATGAATATGCTATAAATGTCATTAAAATGTTTATCGGAATCTGTACATTTAACTTTTTGAATGTTTACTCTCTCATGGGGTGGTCACGATGCTTGTAACGCTTGAGAGAATACGCATACAATGCCATAAAGTAGATATATTCCAGATCAGTATTGATAGCCGATTTCATTTGGATCGGATTACTATATTATATATCTGCCATAGAAACAATCGTTTGACACATGAGTTCTTAATTAAAAACCTTTTTTTGCTAAAGGAATTATATTAATCAAACTTATGCTCCCCACATTTGGGCAAACAATTCTTAAAATTCTTAATCGAATTCATCAGTTCTGCGATTCTTTTTCAAATGTATAGTGAAATTTGGATGTGCACAGCTCGACTTCTGTTTACAAGGTTATTTGATCTTGGGCGTGCCTAGGTATTCCAGGTATTCCTCAATTGAAATCGAGTCTGCCTCTTGTAAATTAAGTGTAAGTCGCTAAACTAATCCTAATTTCTATGTCTTGTGCCTTTCGCCAAGTCGAGTGAGTATTCCCGGTTGCCTGCTTCCTGCTCAGACATGCCTCAACCCTTTGGGGCAGCCAAAACATAATAATCCAATTAAGCAGCTAATCAATTTGAGCGAAACAGGAGCCGCTCTCTAATAGAACTGCTGGCCTGCTAATTGCTTGTAGCCAGTGGAGACGGAATGCTGGGTTTCTCCCAAATTGATGGATTAAGTTGACATTAGGCAAATAAACGATAAAAGAGTTAATTATTTTGAACTCAAAAGTAATGTGCTGCTCATATCTCATAAATTTGGCAACATAATTAATGTGTTCGTCTGGTTAATTTTTCAAAAAGGAAAAAAAAAACAGATTTCACTAACTCGACTGGGTTTATCAAAAGCATTAGCAACAAGAAAAATGACTAAAACAAAAGGCAAAGTGTGTAATTTTTATGGCCAACACACACAGCACACACACACACACATACCCTGAGAGCTCGTAGAGGTAACACAATTTAACACCGCTGCCAATGTAGCCATCAGGCGGCATGCAATGTTCGGCTAACGAGCAAAAACAACAACAACAACATCAAGTAACAACAACAACAACAACAACATTACTGCCCCTGCCGCCGTTGTGGTAATCAATTTTAAAATTTATGACAAAATTTGCAGCTTTAAATTATGCCATTAAGCACGGCATGTAACTCATATCGTCAGGCGGCGTTGGCTTGAAACAACCAACAGCAACAACAAAAAACGAGCTGAAGGAGAAACATGTTAACTGCTTTCTTGCAGCCGTGTGTGTGTGTGTGTGTGTGTGTGCGAGTGTATGTGTGTGCATGCAATGGCGTTTGCATTATACGCTCGTATTTCGCCACATTCAACAACGCTGCTGCAGAGTTGACGGGTGCCATAACTCATGCCCCGATGCCGGACTCGAGTTGAGAGTCCAACTCTGCCGAGTCCGAGTTGGGGTTGGGGGCAGCAGCGGCAGTTGTTGCAATTACAACTGGACACCACATGCTACAGCTGCCATATGCTCATGTCTGTGTGCGAGTGTGTGCTGTGTGTGTGTGTGTTTGTGTGTGTTTGTGTATGTCGGCGTGTGTGTTAAATATTGCAATTTATCACGCAAATGCGTTTTTCAATTTTAACATGCCGCCAGGCATCATAAAAACGTTACAAACCTACAATATGAGCCAACACACACACACACACACCCAGAGCAGCACCCCTCCCAGTTAGCATGGCATACTACATACCAAATATATATATACACATGCCCCCTTAATAAAAAGGGAAGTGGCATACCCCAAGCAGCACCACACGCTGCCCACGTTGATGATGGCTCACGTATCATATTCAGAATGTGAATAAAGACGGCCAATGAATGGCAAAAGATTAAATCGTACAGCCAAGCGGGGGAGGGGGCAGCGGGGGTATGCCAAGGTGCACATACATCTCTGATGATTTGATGGTTGATGCAACATGAGAAGCAACTTGCCGAACAGTTGCAGCTGCTCCACAGCAAATCAAGTCAAAATGCTCAAATCAAGTCAGATCGTTGCAGTTATTTATTAATATATTTAACTTAATCTGGACCACAAATTTAAGCGAATTTATTTAATTTATTATTGTATTATATTAATGATTAATATATTAATTTATTATGTTGAAAGTTACTTTAGTTCACAGAAAATCAAACAAAAAGCGCATAAAATATTTACATGTAAAAAATAATCAATGTAAATTTTAGTAAATTTATTTATTAACATTTTTTTTTTAAATATTCACAAATAAACAAAAAAGTTGTTATGTAATTTAAGCATTAAATATTGAAAATGCTATTTTCAAGTTTTTGAAATTTATTTGCAATTTAAATTCTCATATTTATTTTACACTTATATTTATTTAATTTTAATTTTTTTTTTATGATATATAAATTAAATTTCCAATATTTGCATCATGTTTCATTATTTTTCTTAAAACGTGCTTTTAGTTTAATTTGAAATCGTTTGTTTCAATAAAATTATAAAAAAGTTAAAAATTTAAATTTGAAACACTAAATATTAAAGATATAAATTTAATGATTTAAAATTTAAAAGGCTTACTAACAGTAGATGGATGCGAAACAGAGTTTTTTTTTGCAGGCTCTATTCTTTAAATAATCTAGCATAATTCCATCTTTGAAATTTATTCAGTTAAGTTTTCAAACTGAGAAAGTTGCGAGCTTGTTTGATTCATGGGGAAAGGCTGGCTATGAAAACTGTCAGGAAAGTTACCAAACGAATTTTAAAGTAGGTTGCTTCAAGCTATCTTTCACTATAATTAGTTTTAAAGAGAGATGAAATACTTAAGGCACACAAATATTTCTAAAGGGTATCCAAAGTATCAAAGGTGCAGTCGTGGTTAGTTGGACTTGAAGCGTTTTTGCTGCTCAATCTGACTACAAATCAGTTTCGAGTTTATCCCATCGCCTGAAAAGGTGCAGTCAATTAATAGTTGGAGTTCGCTTTACGTGTTCCAATTAGCTATGCACAATTTGGTCTGGCATCAATGTCCCAACGCAGCATTTTTTGCCCCATTTGGCATTCGCAAAATGTTAATAGAAAGAGAGACTTGGACATGGACATGGACACAGGACATGGTAACGATGTTGTCTACGCTTGTCCGAGCACTTGTCAGCTGTTCAACTGTTCAACTGTTCGACAGTCAGTTGCCCCAAAGACATTCGTTAGATAGCGGTCCAAATAACTGACCAAGTGGAGGCTGCTTCAACTGCCATCCATTTAATATTGCATTCAGCACCCGGAGGCACCCGATGGAGTCCGGATGATGCCCATTTGGTTATTCGCAATTTGTGAAATCAACTCGTTGACAATCGTTTAAAATGCAATTGATTTTCACATAGAAGACTCAATAGACCATGAATTTCAGATGTTTGTAATCGATCGAATGGCATCAGTCAATAATATATGGATTGGGCGAAACTGTACACAAGACTTGGAAACCAGGTGTGCCATTGATGACTGAATTTATGCATACATCGCTGTCACCAGAGACACCTAATCTCAATACATATTATATATGCTGTTTTACAATCTGAGATCTGTTGTCGCCTAAGCGAAAACAATAAATGTATGCAGCCATTTGTATATGTATGTATATTAGAGATACATATATCAGGGGCGCCACTAATGAAGTTTGTTATAAAATTTTATGACGCGCTTAAAATATTGTATTTTAATGATTAGCTTTAAAAGAAACAAAACAATAAAAAAAAACCCGAGGCGTCGATTTGGTTGAACATTTAATGTATTCGCACTAAATATAAAGTGGCCGATGAATTTGTATTCAAATATCATTAATAAACATCTCAAATAATTATACCAATTATTATACAAAAGCATTCAAAAACAAGCCAAAAAAACATTTAGACGAACCAACTGAAAAGTTACAGTGTATTTGAGCATCTGTTTTGACTTTAATAAACAATCAAAATCAAGAAATTTTGAAAGTATTCAATATATTTAACTTTATATTTATACAACTAGTTTGAAAGTTAATAAATTATTTAGTTTAGAAAGTGCTATTTTGGGAAGTATTTTATGTTAGAATAGAATGGAAAAGAATTCGAATTAAAGTGTATTTGCGTCGTCGTTGTTTTGTGTTTCAAGTTCAAAGTACGATTCCCATTAGCATATATCTAAATATTAAATTAACACAATATTTAATGTCAACATAATTCGCGAGCATCGTAAAATTGACTAAAATATTTTTATGTGAAACTGCGAGGTGGTCAAATGATTATCTTTTTATATATATATATTTTTTTTTGGTTGGCATTTCGTTTCTATATGTTAAATTAGATTTTGAGAAGCGGCATTTCTGTGAAATATATATTTTTTTTGTGTTTTTTAAAGACAAATTGAAATGTGTTAATTTGAAGCGTTGTGCATAATATTTAATGCTTATTCAACAGAATTCCAGCTAATGAGTAAAGAGACAATAGTTCTCGACATGCTTGGCCAGCATTTTGCCATTATTAAAGTCTACAGCCATGGGCCAAGCTGTCAGGAGCCATTTGAATCAAGCCAAGATATCGCATTACATCTCAAATTTATGTTAAATGTAAATTTGTAAATTGGCAGTTTGCAGCCGCAAAACTATAGATGAATAACTTTAGATACTTTAGCTCGATTGTTGGCCTGATTGTGTTGGGGTTCTTTGGAGTGGAGTGGCCAACTGTAAGTGAATACACTTGCTTTGTATTCAAGCCAAATGAGACAACCACAATGAATCAGACTCAGATTCAGATTCGGATTGTGTTTGTGTTGCACAATAAAAATGAATGAGGAAGCCGGCACAATGAATTTTATGATTTGATTTGTGACAAGTGCCAACAACAGCTTCATAAATAATCAACTTAAGTCCCAAATCAAATGTGCCGCATTTATTTTTTTTAATAGATCCACATGCCATTAAGGGGCACTTACTTAAAATGTTATTAGTGGCAAGGAAATTGGTTTTTTTTTTTTACTATTATTATTCAGGGTTGGAGTAAGATAAAGATTTAGATTCAATATGAACAGCATTTTCTTGAAATTGACTTTAGCTAATTGCGCAATTCAGTTTTTCTAATTTATTAGACAGATTGAGTGATTCCACTTTATAATTAGCCTTTCGCCTGCATGGGTGTTGCTTTATTGACAACCTTTTTCGCTCGAATGAATTAAATATTTTATGCTAATTGCTTTTGCTGCTAAGTAGTGCAAGAGACATTTAATTTGCGGATAATTTAAATTGTTTATATCTCTGCTGACCATCATCATATTTTAGTTAATTGCTTTGCATATTTTTCAAATGCGGTCAAATTAATAAGTGTGGGTTGTTGTTGTTGTTGTTGTTGTTAGTGTTGTCTGTGTTGGCTGAGTGTGTTAACAATTTATTTATGTAAAGTTAATTCGATGGCAATGCAAGAGTTGTGGCTTATAAATGTAGCTGTCGGTTGTCATAATTTATAGAATAACTGCCAGTGCTGTAACACCTCCGAGCACGATTTCCTCTTGCTGCTTTTGCTTTTGCTGCTTTTGCTTTTGCTGCTGTTGCTTTGGGCCCAAAAGAGGCCCGAAAATGTATCGTAATCATAGCGTCAACATTTTTGATTTATGCTCACAGTTTATTTCTCAAACAAATTTTTTTTTGGTGTGCCTTGGTTGCTCATGGGAGTCGAGGAAATAACAGTTAAGAGACAGAGACAGAGACAGAGACCCGCAGTGCCAAGTTAGGAGGTGGCTAGGTGAGGCTCGATGTGTCGGCTGCTGGGAAAAGAAAAAAACTTCCAGTTACGCGACAGTTGATTATGATTAAGTGCCAAGCAAAAAGCCAAAGCTGCATATCATATTCCATGTTTTGTCATAAATAATATTAATACACTTGCCAATTTACGCATACTTCGGCTTCCACATGCAGCCACCTCATCACAAACACACAAATACACCAGTTGCCAGCAAACATTTGCGAGGCATTCACAACATGTCAAGACTGTCGTATTTATTACTGAACTTTCTCGATCTCTGACAACAATCGTCGCACATTAATAACCATATGGATGATATCGATAGGTTTGCTGAGGGTTTGCCTATTGTGGCTTCCATAACAATAATGTGGACTTTACCAATCCATTGGTATATGTATAATTGCAATGTGAAATATGCAATTTGCTTCATTGTTGCTTTTCTTTGAAAACCATTAATCGATTTCCATTTCTCTAGTCGAAAGAACTCGATTAGGAGAAACCCTGAGAAGTCCTGTTAAATTTATAAAAGAATTGCTGATATGACTTTATTCAAATCGAAAATACGTTTTCTTATCAGAACTTAATTACATTTTTACATTCGATCAATAATATGTCTGGGTATGTTATATACGAATAGGAAGTCTATATCTTTATAATTGGGGATTTAATCGACTTCGGAAATCGATTCGTATTTGCGAAACGGGTGCAGTTATCGTTAAAATAAAGTAAAGTTGATTTGCGTCAGAGAAACAAGGGCTAATACTTGATGTATACATATATATTCTCTCAGATCGGCATGTTCACACAGAAGCGACTCTACTTTCGATGCTAATCAAGAATGCATATACCATTTGGGGTTGGGCAAGCTATCCTCCGTCTCTGTGCATAACTTCATTTTAAGCTATTTTTTATGTATTCTTTATTATTTTCAAATATCTAGATAAATATTTTGTTTATTTTTCAGTCTGTATTTTTATAACTAATTTAATGAGTGAGTTTATTTTTATGTCTGTTTAGAGTTGATTTTTAGCTATTTAGTTTTTATTTTTATTTGGGAGTTGTTTTTTTTTTAAATGTTAGTTTTTTATGCACAACTCCAATATACCCTTTTAAAAAGAGCATTCGAAATTCATGATGACTGACACAGCATGCAGCATGCAGCATGCGGCATCCTCATTTCATATTTATTATGGGATGCACAAAATGTGGCGGAAACAGTCGAAGCGGAAGTTGTATGCAAATATTTGTGACAATGGCAATTCGTCTCCTATTATCTCACTCACTCTCTGTCTGCCTCTGCCACTGCCACTGCCTCCGTCTCTGCCTCCGTCTCTGCCTCTGTTTTAGTCTAACATTTTTTGGGAATATCTATTCACACAATTGCCATAAAGTCGTATTTGGTTTTGTGCAAAAGCACAAATCAAAGCTAAATGGCATCCATAAATCAATCAATCCAACTATTGACAGGCAGTCAGAGCACGTCAGACTGAGTGACGAGCTGTTGTCTTGGAAACTTATTAAAAGTAAACTATTTGACCACACATTTGAATACCCTTTCCTAGGAATCAGCAATTTGGCTAAGCTCTCTTAATTAATTACAGAGAGACTGATTAAGTAAAAACTTAATGAAACTACGCAAATATCGATTGATCTACATGTAAATATTTTGCATTACGGTATCTTTTAGCCAAGTTGTTTCCAGCTGGCTTAGCTGGCAACGGCAGCAGCCAGCTGTCAAATTGATTTATGCGCCAAGCTTGACATATATAAATGAGCTGCGCTGTAAATAAAATGCGCATTAAAATATTAAAATGTTTAGTTATTTATATGCAAATACGTAACACTAATATGGCTTGTGCAATGCTTGGTAATTAGACACTCCACAAACCAAATTAAATACGTATCCAAATTTGAATATTAATTACAAAAACAAAACCCAATTGTTTGAAATAAATTACGACTTTTATCTGAAATGTTTTCTTTTTTTCACTTATTTAAAAAACAACTTCAACTTTATGTATACTTAAGAAATTTGTTAGTGACTGGATTATCAACTTTTTGGGAACATTTTTGGCTGTATATTTTGTGGAAAATTATTTTGTTAATGATTTTAATGGCATTTTGCAGGCAATCATAACTCAAATTTGTTGACTGTAATATATATGGCTTTAAAATAAGGCGCAATTTAAGCATTATATACGTATACCTTACAAACACACACACACATATATATATATATATATATATATATATATATATATTTGTTATGCAAGCGTTCAGCTGAATCAGCAATAACAATAATATAAATAAAAACACATAAATATTGTGTCGAAAACAAACATAAATCTGTCAACAACACGCAATGCCATACAAATTGTGTAACAATTAATGATTATACCTAATTTATATATATATAAATATATATATTTTGATTGGCAATGAGTTGTTGGTATCATAATTACAATATTGGCAACGATTAATAAATAAATAATTTATGATTTCATACGCGGAACACACTTAAAGTCAGTAAGTAGGGTATTGTGAAGTTGTGTTGAAGTTTGTACCAGGCGTAAGGACTCTTCCGACTCTTCAATATATAAAATATATATATTCTTGATCTGCATAATCAGCATTTATCTGTCAGTCTGTACGAACTTGCCGATCTCAAGGAATTATAGAACTATAGACATGAAATATAGGTTTAGGAATATCACATGCAGATTAATTTTATTTCCTTTTATCGATTTACTTCCGCATTGCTCGAATATCGATTCAAATCGATTTCTGATATAAATATAAACTGCATTTTGAAAGGTATATCTTACTAAGCGAGAATGTTTTTGATCATCTGTAAAGTTTTAATTTTGTCTGCAATTTTTCAGTGTCTTGGGCAAAAATTTGGATTCAGGGTATTCCTCAGTCGAGCTACCCCGACTAGAGCATTCTTACTGCCTTTATTTATTTGTAGCTCTGATAAATAATCGTTATATATATGCCATATGCAAATGCATAAAATGAGCTCATTTGCTATCGATGGCAATATATGCAATATTGATATAGATCGACTAGGCAATGTAATCGAATTAATCGTCTGTCTGCTTGGTAAGCCGCCTGTAACCCACTTCGGAAGAAACTCAGATCAAGTTGAGAACTTGTGCACTACTTTGCTGAGAATTGGCCCACTCTTTGCACATTGGCTGCTAGTCATTAGCCAGCATTTTAATGGGCGCTCTTCGCAATTCACGGCCTGCTGTGTGTGTGGGCGCACCTCAATTTGTGTGTTTTGCCCATTGAGCAATCAAGAAAAATGTTAATTTCAAAATTCCCCAGCGGACTCATCTCGAGTGAGACAGATCCCACTAATATGTTCACGCTCGATTAATAAATTAAATTGAAAGACACACGAATAGAAATAAACCGAATTTTTTGAAAAGTGAAATGGCTAAATAGTGGCAACATTATTTTCGGATGTGTGCCTTGAGAAATGTCGCGACATGCTAATAAAAATATGTATACACTAACATGTGTATATGTATGTGTTTCTTTTTTTGACTGCTGACTAGATTTATGTTTGCCTTAAAGACCATGCTCCACGGGACTGTGACTGTGTGTGTGTGTTTTTGTTTTTATTTTTATTTTTGTTTATTAGCTTTCTGCTAATAAAAATTAATTTGAAAATACTTTTACCCATGGCTTTGGGGCACACAAGGCGTCTTCGTCGTTGGCGTTTTTCCTGTGTAGCTTAAGATGCTAATTTATGTGTTTTTTTTTTTGTTGTTTAATATGTGTTTCTATACGCATTATTTCATTCTACCTAAATTTAAATATAAATGCTAAGTACAAAGTGTTCCCAGTGCTTTATTTATGATCTCAACGACTCGAAATTTCTTTTCTCCTCAGGCCAAAAACAAATCAGCCTCAAAGCATCTGCATTTATATATAAATATATATTTAACCCTGCGGATTATTAGTTGATGAAATACAAATTGTGTTTAGTGTTCATGATTTATGAATATGGCGGCATTAGTTAGTTAAGATATGAGTTCGTGTCAAGTCCAAATACTTTTCAAATCCTCAAAACATTTAATGAGCTACGAGGCTGCCACATTTGGTGACCTGCTTCACAGAATATAATTATCAAATTGATATGTCTAATAATTTTGATTAGTTAATAGGCCAACAAACAAATTGTCTGCGGATTATTAATTTTATTTACCTACATTCTTTGAAGCAACATAATTTATTAATTATTTTATGTAAATACTTTTGGCGTGTTATATACTCATAAATCATTCATGTTTCATTTTCGTTCAAATCTTGTGAAATATATATATATATTTGGCAATTCATTAGACGCCTAAATACTAATGTAGAATTTTTGAGATAACATTGGAATTTATTTCGGCTACACTATTCCCACACACAAAAGCCATAAACAACTTAAGTGAAACCGTTGGGGGCCATTAACTAAAATCCGCCTGCTTATTTAAAACACAAACAGCTGTGCCAACAATTTGTCAGCTATGAATTTATATAGAGACACGCATGTGACAATGTTAACAATCTAAATATATATATATATATATATGTACATGTCTATACGACGACTACACATCGTATCATATCTGGAGAAGACGTTTTCATTATTTTTTTCTCACTCAAGCAAATTGTGAAGTCCACAGATATTAAGAGTCTTAACCTCCACATAATCAAGCTGAATTTTTTTTGAGTGATGATTTGATGGCTAAATATTTGTGTCACATAAATTTTCGTTACCCCTTTTTGACAGCTCCACAAAAAAAAGGCCACACGTCGGCACAGATCAAAGGAACGGCGACCACTTTGATTGTCTTGCGTTATAAATAATGTTGAAATGTTGTGTTTTATGATTTGTTGCTAGTGACATAAGTAATTAATTTTGACATTTGCGCTAACAGCTTATAATAAAGCATTTAAGAACCCTTAATAATGAAATGCTTTAGTTAAGATAGATTCGGATGTTATTGGAAATAGACGTTTATCAGAGATGGCCTTTTTGCTAAACTCTGAAACCATTCAAAATGGGAAAAGGAGTGAACTGAATTGATGCCAAAGTCTGAAACAGGCAGAAGGAAACCTCTTCGATCCCATAAGGTGTATTATATTCTTGATCCGCATTAACAGACGAGTCAGCATGAAAGCGGCGATCTCAGAGATTATAAAACCTAGGGACTTTAAATTTGGAATATAAGTTTTCATTCAGTATTTTATTTTAACGATAAAATTTCGCGAATATCGATAAAAATATAGCATTTATTATTATTATTATAATTGGGGGAATAAACTAGCACTGCGACCTATAAGATCTATTGTGCCCCCTGAGCCTACAGCTCTTCCATCAACCCCAGCTCCTGCACGAATGCCAGGATCTTCGTTGGGTTGAGGGTTTCTATGTCCATGGGCCTCATGACGTGCTGCCCTAGGACGCTGCATCTTTTCCTGATTAAGGCGACGCATTCTGCTAGGATGTGCGTTGAGGATTCCTCCTCATGTCCACAAAACCTGCATGCATCACTACTATAAATACCTAATTTGGTTAGGTGACTTCTCAGTCTACAGTGTCCCGTCAATAGACCGGTGAGTATCCTGAGCCTGTTCATTCCCATGGATATTACTTGCTTAAATCGTTTTTAATTATAGCCACCTAAAAGACTCTTGGCTTGTCGGAGTCCTTGTGCTTCTGCCCAGCTCCGTTCTCGCCTCTGCCTTTCTTCATCCCTGATTTGGAGCCGTATTGTGTGTCTTCCTATGCCACAATACGGTTCAGAGCCTATCAGGGAGCTCTGTGACTAATTATTGATCAACTGTACAAATTTGGTTAAGACACACAGATTTTGTTATTCAAAATATATTTTCATATTGCCCATTAGCAATACAACTACAATTTTTATAAGGACTGGCATTAGGGTATCTGCTAGTCGTGTTGTCTGCAATTCAGCACTCAATCTTAATATTTTTTTTCATTTTTTACAGAAATATAAATCTTACTATACCATAAAATAATCATGTTCACCACTTTGACATCTTAATTCTTGTGCTTAGTAAGTATATTTAGTTTTTGACACTCCAATTTTGCTAAAATACTCTTCTCTTTGAAGTACTTTTATTATATTTTGCGAAGCATTTGGAAATCGACATAAAACCAAAAAATTGCACTAAACCAGTTTTGTGGAATTCTATGCAATGAATTATTTTGAATTTGCTTCACAGGTCAACAATTTTGCAACGTAAATTATTCAAATAGATATGCCAAAATATGAGAATGTTTTTCAAAAAATTCGTATATTTATTTACAGTTGCAGCGGATGCATAATAAAATTATGAATGCTGACAGACAACTGAGTTAAGCTGCAACTGTGCAACAAAAAACAAAAAGAAGAAGCATTTAAATTGAAATGTTTTATGCATTCACAAATATACTCAAGGGATGTATCAACTGTGATGTGATAGACATGGCCAAAAATAAGAGAATTCAAATGCAAATTTAATATGGGGGTTAAATGACAGCTGTTTGTTTGAAAGATGCATTCAAAGTGCACTTGTTTAAGCTGTGGTTGTATGCAAATTCCATTTTCATCGATTACAATCAATGTTGAGCTAGTTTCAGTTGACTCGCTGCTTATCTGTCGAAGCCTAACGAATCTTGGCCATATACAGATTATGACGCCCAAACGCATTGCGGCTATTTGCAGTGTAATTTGAAGGCCATTATTGTACACAAGTGATCTGATATAGAAATCTTGTTAAACGGCAGGCCAAGCGACAATATTGCTGTTGTTGTTGTTGTTGTTGCAGTTGTTGTTGTTGTTGTTGCTGTTGCTGTTGCGATCGTACGGCAGCGTAAAACAAACAATAAAATTAAATAATTACAAGTCGTGAGTGAATTTCACGCGAAACCAAATACTGATGCACACAAGTTGATAATGCTAAAGTCCAGAGAACCAGAAGCAGACACCATGCCCAGACCCAGAAGCAGACTCAGACACAGACTCGAGTCGACTACACAAATGGACACACACACACACACACACACACACACACCCAGTTTCAGCGAAGAAAGAAGAGCTGGCATGGAGTATTCGAAAAATGCGCAACGGATGCCGATGCCGATCCGATGCCGCTTGACCAGTGGACAAACAAAGCCCGTTTTATATCGATGACAATGCTGCCAAATAAGTGCTAACCAACATGGTCAGTCCATGGTCACCAAAAAGCACATCGAACAATCCAATGTGCCACAGCAGACAAAATCAAACCATGTGCCCGACGATGACGCTGACGATGGCGATGGCGATGGCGATGGCGATGTGACCACCACATTGGAGCGCATTGTCGGCATAAAAGGAACCCACTGAATTCCAGGAACATGTTAAACGATGTCGAGCATTTAGAAAGAGTAAGTAATGTAAACGTGGCATCTCTCAACCGAAACCCCTTTTTACTCAAATATGTGTCGCATTTATTGGCCGAGACTGCCCAAAAGTTGATGGGCAGTTGATAAACTCGATAGACTTGTCCGATTTTCCGCATGGCAGATTGCAATTAATATTTGAGTGGCCATTTAACACCTAAGGTCTCAAGTTGGTATACAATATGATAATTTAACAGCTGACTGATTTGAAATATATTGGAGAACATAAAATAAATTAAAAATAGACACTTGAGCTGGAGCCAGCAATAAACATATTTGAATTATAAAAACGTGTGAACACACAATAATTACTTTTATTAGTTAGTACAACGAATATTAACATTAATTATACAAATAAGAACACTATAAACTGGATCTTCAACTAAACAAGTCTACTAAATATTTATTTAATGCATTTTCTTACACCTTCTGATTAAATAAAATTTACATTGCATAAAAGAAACTTGATTTTAGATCATTAAAAAAAACTACTAATTGCTACGCGGTTGAAATATAAACAATTATTGTTGAGATACATAATTCAACAACTGCCAATTACTAGATTGGTCAATTAACTTTGAATTTTTAGCAAAGCAGTTTAAGGACTCAAACGATATAATTATTATTATAATTATTATTCGCTTGAGCTAATGGGAAGTGCACTGCAAACAACATTCTAATTAGAATGCAAATTTAGCAAATTATTCAATTTTCGAAACATGTGTTTTACTTTGGAGAACATAAATTGTAATTTGATAACTTTTCAACAGAGAATGAGGAGCTAGATTAGATAGAAAGTAATTTTTCAGGCACTCCAAATCGATTCGATCGAAGTGCATTTGAATCATGTGTGAATCGCTAATGAGTGCTGAATGAATCTAATCGATTCGATTGACTCCCGATTGACAATATGAAGCAATTGCCAGCAGAATCGCTATCTACAATACTCAGTGGCGTGTAATTCACTTAATTGATTACAAATTAAAAATGCATTTAATTAGCACGCTCGTTGCATTTTATTTGCTCTAATTAAATGATAGCCATACTTTAGCAATGCAAACATTGAACTTAACTCAATTGACTAACATGCTGTATAATAAATAGGACAAGTCAAGTGTGAATTCAATCAAGCCCGTTGTCTGCTAAAATAGCTATCTATATGTATACATATATATATATATGCTCGTATCTAGCCACAATAGATCTGGATATTGAATTGAATTAAGCATAATGCACAGCAATGCTCTGGCGCATAAAACATTGCTTCTGGAATCATCAATTCTCCTTTCATAAGCCACACCATCTTGATGCAACATTGCATTGACAACATTCTCATGCCATTCATTCTGAGGCACTCTTTCTCCATCTCTCTCTATCTCTCTCTCTCTCTCTCTCTCTGATGGATGATGTTTTTCTTCCTTCTGGCCAGTACTGCCTCCGCTTGTTAATGAATTATGAGCCAAAGCCAAAGCCAAAGCTGGCTGCAGCTGCTGATGAGCAACCTTCCTAACTTCCCCTCTCCAACCATCTACCCACCCACTCGCACACCCACTTCCACCCTGACTCTGAAACTGTAATAAATCAAAAGCAATTCGCCTGCAACTCACATTTCTGTCCGTCTGTCTGTCTGTCCGTCTGTCAGTCAGTCGGCAAGTGCATGCCAGATGCCAGTCCAACTCACCTGAGTGCCGACTGCACTTGCAAGCAATGGAAATTTATGCATGGTTTCACATTTCTTCGAGTTATCATTTGTTACCTAAATTATGCATGTTGAGTGGCAGTTTTTGTTGGGGAATTACTTCAGACGATTAGCCCTGGGCAAAGTGGTCAGCACTCAGTATTCACCATTCAGCATTCGTCATAACAAGCCCTCAAACAATGTTTAACCACATAAGTATGTGTGTGTGTGCAGTGTTGTGTGTGTGTGTGTGTGTGTGTGTGTGGAAGTGTGTGCGCAAATTGTGTTCCCTGTCAGTTACCAATTACGAACTTGTCTTCACCATAGAGCGGAGTTCGTGACGGATATTCTGCAATACGATATTCAATATTTAATTTTATTAAACACATTTTAGTTATATTTCCTTTAAATAAAATTAACATTGTGAGCAAATGACATTAAATTAAATATTTCATTTTATTAAACACATTATTTGTATATATATTTTATATAAAATTAACATTGCAAGCAATTGGCAACTGTGGCATTTAATAATATGGTTTGAAATTGGAAATCACTTAAATACGCTGTTGGGATCTGTAAGACTAAAGAAAATAGTAATTTAAATATGTAACATAAATAATATAATTTAAAAGTATTCGTTTTTGTAGCAGATAAAACTTAAATTTTCTTTCTAAACACTTTATTCCCAACGACTCCTTTCTGTTAGTGATCAACTGATATCGATCGACATCGATATTAATGTTAAGTGCATGTTATATTACAGATGTTATGTTACAGTCGATCGACATCGATATTAATGTTAAGAGCATGTTAGATTACAGATGTTATGTTACAGTCTTAGAGCTACATCACTAGTAGCCGCTTCATTTTTGAAATCAAAAACTGAAAGGCTTAATATCTTACAAATAAATATTGCTTAATTTTAATATGAACTTATATATATTAGGTCTATTTTTATTGGTTTCATATTGTTATACTAAGAAGAAATTAAAAATTGTTAAATGGAAAAGATGTACAAAATCAGATAGCAGTAGGAAATATTTCCGAACACAAAATGTGTAAATATTCCAGATCAGCATCAAGAGCCAAGTCGATTTAGCCATGTCCGACTGTCAGTCTGTATGAACAAGCCGATCTCAGAGACCAGAAGAGTTAGAGACTTCAAGCTTGGAATAAAAAATCTTTCATTTTATCGATAACTGCCCCGGTTTCGAAAATATAAATTTAAATCAATTTTTGAAAGCATTAAAAGACATAATTATATATATAACATACCCAGATATATAACACTAATGATCAGCTCTAAAAACTCCATTATGATCAGAGGCGAAACACAGATTTTGTAGTGAACTACTATGAGCCAACAATATATTTAAAATATGTGCACCTAGTCGAGCACTCACGACTAGAGCCTTAGGCATTTATGTGCACATTTTGAGTAAATTGTTCAAACATCAAGTAAGGCTTACAAAAATTGGATAATAGTAGTAGTAATGTTCAAGTTCCCATCAAAATCAAACTCAACACATGCCCATCTCTAGATGTCCGGCAGAGTTGAGTGCAGTTTATGAAATGCATTACAAGTGGCTGAACATATAAAATCTGTAATCAGCCATGTTTTGTGTGGGATTAAAGACAAACATGGACATTTTAATTATGCAAATTGGCCAAAATATCAGCAAAATCAGGAAGTATAATCTCGCACAGATAGTTTAGCCGTTAGCTGTATGTGCTGCATTTGTATGTTGCAACTCGCAGCTAATTTGCAAATTATAATTACAATATTAGAGCATGGCAGAGGCATATAAATTAAGTCGCCGCAAATTGTTTACAAATTGTGGCATTTATTTGAAATCATTGTGCCAGATTAGTTGAGGACGCTCTCGCAATTGCCAAGTGGATGGAACATGTTTGGATTTTATAATTAAAATTGTAAATTTTGACACACAGTTGCCGATTTTCACATGTACACGCAAAATTAGATGCATTTTCTTGTTTATGTCTGTGAGTATTTGTGAAAGGCCAGCTAATTTGCTTTTGCAGTCTATGCAGGTGTCGATCATAAATTGTGAGCTTTAAACCTTGAGATCTGGTCGGTGATGGCAGCCTCACTTCGTTTAATGCAACGCACTGGATCTGAATAACTACAGGTCAATCAGATTGGTATTGCTATTTAATAAATATTCTGAGTACGATGTGAGATCAATATCTTATAATCAAGCTTATTAAACTGTACGAAATTACTTTTTAGATGATCTTTAAGCTGTGAATGACCTACAGCTAAAATGAGGAGATGTGTCCATTGAATTTTAATTTAGATGCAGCAATTGAAACTGCTACGCTCCTTTGTAGCTTTTCGTGTTGCTATTTAGCTACTGCTACGAAGTTTAAAAGAGCAACAGCAGCACCGATAGCATAACACTGAAATTAGTGCTCTTTCGCTCTGCTCTGCTCATTTGTGAGAGCAATAGCAGTAACAATAGCAAAATTATTTCCATTCTGCTCTCTGTAGTTGTAGCAATAACAGAAATACCTGTAGCAGAGCGGGAGCATACTGTACAGCTTGTGCTACTGCTGTATCCATTTCATTTCTGTTTTGCTCCTCTTTTATGGATGTGCTGAGCAATAAAACTCTTGCTGCAAGAATAAAATAAATATATAGTAGTAATAGTAATATTTATAATAATAATAATAAGATTGGAGTAAACTATAAAATGTAAAAATGAGAACGACCATTAAAGCAAGCTAACAATTAGCAAGTATTATAAGTACAATGTATAATTACTGATTACTGCAAAAGATATTCTAGCAATATTATTTAGATGATATTTTATGAGCTGCTCGGAATAAGTAGAATGGTATTTATGGTATGTGTCTAGTTTAGTCGGTTTAGTTGGCTACTTGCCTTACTGCTGTTGTGGGTAATAATTAACCGACTTAAACGTGTGTGTTTATAAATATAGCCGTATAAACAAGCAGCTAACTCAAACGCTTGTGTCAACGATATTTATCATGCGCTTACATTGTCATTAATAATGCTGCTGACTTAAGCAACTAGAGAGTGACTGAGTGGGCGACAGAGAGAGAGAGAGAGCGAGTGAGAGAGTGAGAGAAAGAGAGCGATATAGGTTGTGAATTGCTAAACTGAGAACTGCGAACTGCGAACTGCGAGTGAAGTGTACAAATTGCAATATCTATGCAAATTTATAACAAATAATTACTGACAGCAATATTTCATTAATAATTGCAAGTACAGCGCGCACTACACACACACACACACACTCACACACATCATACACACACTCAGCCGCGTATACACAACAATTTCTAGATAAATTTGTAAAAGCGGCCCATAGCCAACAACGTTGTCGTTGCCGTTGTCGGGGCACAGTGAGGCAATTAAGCTGATGACGTTGATAAAAATCAACAGCAGCCGTGCTGCTGCCACAAGCCTGTTGCCATAATTTATAGCGGCCACTGAGGAAATTATCTCCATACAATGCCACATGCATACATCCACTGCCGCTGTTGCTGTTGCGTATGCAAATGCGGCGACACATTATTAAAAGTATTATGCCACACCCCCCCTCCCCCCACATCCCCGCTACCCGCTTCACCTCTCGCATCGTTTGTAGATGATATACGATGGCAAACTGACCAGCTGACGTCCGAGTTTGTCACAACGTATTCATAACTGCACTCAGCTGCTGCTGTTTTTCAAATCTAAATCTAAACATAAATAATCGTTACACTTAACGCTTTGCTGGAAATACGATTTCTGACAAATACAAAAAGTTTCTATTATTTTACGAATTTCTTTTCTTCGTATTTCAAAAACAGACAGACAGATTTTTAATTTATCTGCGTTTTTCAAATTCAAAATTCAACGCAAGTTTTTTTCTGAGTGTAGTTTTTTCTCCTAACTAATGCATAAACCACATTAAATATTGCATTTGATTAACGTTTTACAGTTTTCGATTTAAGCGAACTAGTTATAGATAAAAATCATTGCCAAGCGATATATTATTCCAAACAGATTTCGTAATATAATGCAAAAGACTTAACCGATCTTCTAAATCAACCATATATAAAGCTGTATTAGCCTTACTATGTGAGAAATTAATACTGCATTGCCTTAAGCGGTTTTTTTTTTTGAATATTCATGGGCGTAGTCAGGCATGGGTGAAATAAATAAAATAACAATTATTCAAATAACAATAAAATAAAATTCAGCACTACGTTTTCAATAACTGACAATTTTTGATCAATTTACCTAAATATTTATTTATATTTGTTGATTCAGCACTAAATCGAATATTTATTCAAAAAACAAAAACTATTATTTTGCATATGCAAATGCAATGTTTTTTTATGAGTGTGGAGGGGCAAGCGAGAATCCAGAGTGCTTCAAAAAATGCTTGTTCAGGTTGTACTTTAAGTCTAACACAATTCAAATACGTTTCCTCGTTATATCGGACAGTAATTGGTAAATATCTAATAATTAGTGTCCAATAAGTCAAATTCAGGCTAATAATATAATGCGCATATTTGTCAGAATGGAGTCAACATTCTGATTGGCTCATTTCGAGTGCTTGAGATAATAATTAGATCATGTCGGATAATGATAGGCAGATATGTAGTTATAGTCGCTTGACCACTAATTGAATTGATCCGAGAGCAAACCTCAATATTTGCAATATTTTCACACTCTACTGAGAGGGAGAGGGAGAGAGACAATGCGCAAATCGCTGCTGACAGAGGGGCGCGTGCTACGTGGAACCCATAAAATCGTGGCATATATTGCCGTACCAGAAATTTACGTGCAACACGACGACTCTGCGGCAGGCAGGCAGCATGGAGCAATGCAATACATGCGAGTGTCAAACTGCCAGCTAAATTCTTGACAACATTGCAAGCAGACAAGGACAGGCGAACAACAGCAACAACAGAAAGAGAGAGAGAGAGAGAGAGAGAGAGAAAGAAAAGAGACAACAGATGCGCTCATATTTAAAATGCAGCACGTCGTTGACCACAGTGACCAAAAGCCAGCGAAGCAATTGGCATGAGCCAAAAGCTTAAAATCACATTCGCTTGGGTTGGGCATGGAGTAAGGAGCAAGGATGGGTGCAGGGAGAGCATGGAGAATTTTTACCGTGCATACAGCTCTATGGTTAGCTGCGTGCCCCTCCCTCCCCTCTGTGGTGGGCTGTCAAATGGCTTCACGGCGGTCGGTCTGCCGTGGCGATGGCGATTGCGTGCTCTCTCTGGGGCCACGTTGCGAGGCGTCGTGTGTGCTGGCTCAACACCTTCGAAAGGGGCATCATCATTACCATCATCATCGATAAATGCATTTGCCAGTTCTGCATACAAACTGTTGCTAAATTTATTTATATGTTATGTCCCCTCATGCATATTTAATGTCCACGCATTTTCGATCCAACAGGAGAAAGAAGCACACACAACCAAAAAAAAAAAGCAGAATGAAAAAAGAAAAGATAAAAAATGCAACAAGCCAACAAGCCGATCTCAGACTAACCGTTCAAGACTGCTATATATATGTACATACATATGTATATATATATACATAAGTAGCTGAATCGACTCTTGTTGCTGTTGTTGTATCTGCTTCTGGTCTTCTCTCTGCTTCTCGCTGCAAGTAGTAAGTAAGTAAGTAAGTAGCTGTCTTTGGCTTGTTTTCGCTTGTAGCTGCGATTGCCGCTTCGATCCTTGGTTCGGTGTTGGGTTTGTTTTCCGTGGAACGTGGGCTGGCTTATGTATGTTCCTCTCTGTGGCATCTGCTGAGGTCAGCCAATCATAGTTTCTGTTTTATGGTAATACATTTCACAGTTGATTACAATTTTTATGTCTGTTGCTCACGACTCGCTATTATTATCATTATTAAATCATCAGAGCGCAATTACATTAATGTTATGAATTGCGTAAATATCACAATTATGCTGATAAAAAAAGAAAAAAATGTTGCCCCACCCTATCTCTATATTCGGGTTAACAATCCGCACTCGTACGTCTGTCACTCAGCTCTTCTCCTCGTACTTATAGCGACTTGTACTTTCAACATCTCAATGCGCCTCTTACTCATATCTCATATCTCATAATACCAGCTCTCCCCTCAATTTGGCCATATCTTGATACACGCATTGTGCGAGCAGAGACTCATAAATCAAAATGACATGACCAACCAACTCTGGGCATTAATATTTCAACACCATAAATGCGGCGTCAATTCGCACATGGATGAAGACGATGGCTGCAATGGCTGAGGACAGGAACACACTGCAAACGATTGCAAACTGTGCATAATAAATAAATGTGTCTTTATGTGTGTAGACGGACAACTTGAAGCACTCGTCTCCAGTTTCCAGTCAGCAGTCAGCAGTTGCCAGTTGGCAGTTGGCAGCCACCAGTATTCACTGCTCAGTATTCAGTGTGCCCCAATCTGCAGCTCACTTTGAGCATCAAATCAAATCAAGGCAAGCGTTCAAACATGCAACGAAGAAAGACAAGTCGGGACACGCTCGACTAATTATGGAAATGTCATCAGACAGTTTCTGGGCTGGGTTCGGTTTGTGGGGTCTCTGCTGTAAGTGGAGCTAAGAACTTAGCAGCGATATAAGTACACAGCAAGAAAATGCTAGATATTTATTTATTCGAGAACGAGAAAACATATCAATAAAAATGCTAAATATGCATGCTTATATAGCAAAAATTAGAATATTTTTAATCAAGTACATACTTGATTTAAGTGCCAATTTTTTATTCATTGTCTAATTTGGGATACTTAATTTTATTGGAGTTTGAAACCGAGATTGTAATTTTGCAAGGCATCTGATTTCCTACTCAACTATTACTACTCTCAAAACCCAAAATTAAAATACAATTTTAAGTCTTATTTTAAGCACTTCATTTTAAAAAACAATTCTGGAACAAATTAAGTTTTACCCATGGGAAAATCGACCTTGCTGAAAACTGAACTTCAAAATCTTATTCTATAAGATAACTGGATTTTTTGGTATATTTAAAAAATCACTTGAAATCTGGAAAATTGCTCTGAAAAAAGTTTAGTTGTATTTATTCTTGTTTTTGAAGGAATTTCTAAATACGGGAAATTAAATATATGTGAAATATATTGATTAATAATATTAAATATTTCCACAAATTCAAAATACAAACTTTAATATTTAAAAAAAAATGCATTTTAAATTCCATGTATTTAGTTCGTTTTTTTTTCAAATTAAATAATATGAATTTATAAGCAATCTAAAATTGCTTGGATAATATTAATTAAAGTCTCAATAAATCTAATGTAACATTTCCTTGTGGACATATAGAAACAACAACCTGTGTTTTTTTGGCTATAGAGATTTTCTAAAATTGAGTTGATTTTTTGAAGTGTACATTCGTGTGTATATTTATATGCGTGTCGTCACATAAAGCGCGCATAATTTGCTAGCAATGCATCAGCACATGCGACAATTTCAGCGGTAATTTATAAAACCGATTTTGTTGTCTTCTCTTTTTTGGCGAGAAATTAAAACTTAACATGCCAGTCAGCCGGACGGGGGGTAGGACGGGCGGACAGGACTGACAGTCAGACATTGGTTAAGACAGCCAGCGACGCCTTTCAAATGACAAAAGTTCAGCTCGTGGGTGGCAAAGACAGACAGCAGAAACGCCATGGCCCCCATACACAATGATATATGGTTTTGTCGGCTGTCATTTCGGTTTGAAAATTATTATTGTGGCTTGCACACTTCTCACATACTCTCCCTTTCCCTGATTGTTCAAAATAACTGATATATGCAATTTAAATGTCTATATGCATTTTATATACACACATATATACCTAAATGCAATTGTGTTCCACATAAGGCGAGCATAGAACTTGCTTTGGCATGTTGAACTAGTTTGCTAACTTTATGCCCAAGAAGGAAGAAGGAATGCATTCAATATGTAGAAATATGTCACTTAAATTGCCAGCTTCTTGCTCGTTGGATGAGTTCCTGCCTAGAGCATGAGTCATCATAGAAATCAGATTCATAATATTATAATAAATATACTTTGTTTCTTACTATACTAAAGGTACATTACTTAGTTACTCACTCTGCCAGCACTTACTGAAAAGTCAGTGCATGATAAGTTGTGACTATTTCACAGGCATTGTGCTGCTTCCTCGTTGGATGTGCTTCTGTCTAAAGCATGAATCTTAATAGAAATAATATTCATAATTTTATAATTAATATGTTTTTTAGTACTTTCAACAGGATCACTTAAGTGCTCACGCTTCGGCTACTTACTAAAAAGTAAGTGTGTTGCAAGTTGTGAATATTTCACATGCTTTTGTGCAACAGCAATTGCTTTGTTGTTGTTGCTGCTGCAATCGTAAATTTCAATGAATTACGATCTTGGCCGTAGTGCACTGTGTCTGCATTTTAAGTATGCAGTCAACACTTATCATGGGACAAGTCGGCGTTTCTAATGGCTTCTGTGGTAGTTGCCACCTTCGTGCCTGCCCCTCCCTTACCAGCTTACCTTTTGTTACTTACGGATCGGTTGTTTTAATAGCTACTTGTGGCCCATTGTAGAGACATAATTTATATTTCACCGCTCGCTCATTGTAATGTTTTCTTTTCATTTTTACTTCTTATCAGCTCCGATTTTTCATCTCCATAATATTTCGCAGCGAGCAGGAAAAATAAATTTGCAAACGGTAAAAGAAGTATTTTCACAAAATTCCCAACCGATAAATTGTTGCCACGGTTTTTTTTTTCATATGGCAACCTCTCTCTCTTCCCGCTGGCTGACAAGTACAGCTTTTTTATGCGGCCAGCAAGAAGGGTGCGGGCTGCCGGGTGCGGGGTGCGGCACTTCTGTTCAATGATAAATGGACGCGGCCAGCGAGAACTATAATGGCCACCGCGGCGGCTTTTACCTGCTGTGGTAAAAAATTAAAAAAAAAAACTAAAAAACAGTAGCTTGCGGTAGCTAAAAGTGCTTGACTAGGAGATACCCTATGCTCAGTTTGTATTCAAAATCAAAGTTTCTGGTTGCCGTAGAAAATATTTTGTATTTTGATTTTCCAAGAATAAAACGGGGAAACCAATATTTGGCGTTTCAGATTAAATGTTGTCTCCAAAATGTTGTCTAATAAAGCCTTTGAATATTTATATAAACGCATTATATAATAAAAGTTTTTGTACATTTTTTCATTAATTATAAATTTATATTTTATTCAAATATTAATTCATAATTCAAAGTGTTGTTTCCAAAATATTGTCGAAAGTTTTGCGAATAGTTTTTGTGTGTTTTTATTGCGATTATAATTATGATGCTGCATTTTAGAAGATGGTTTCTGCTCAGCATGCAGAATATTATTTAATTTTTGAAATAATTATGCATTATTTAATTTTGATTGAATTTAATTTTTAATTTGAATTAATATTTTATATGCCTGACAGGATCACAGCTGAGATACATTTGTAAAACTGGAATACCTCTTGACGAAGAGCGGAGAGCAAGCAGCGCTTGTCAGAAGCACTGAACGTGAGCATCACTTATATATGTAACCCCTTCGATATGGGAGTCGCCTCACGGAGTCGCCTCCCGCCTGCGATTCTCTGCGCTAGTAGGATGTGGCGAAATGGACATTTATGAAAGAATTATTGATGCCAACGCCAATGCCAATATGTGTGTGCATGTGCCAAGTTTATAGCATATTTTTTATGACTCCCTGCCAATCCCCCCCCACTTTACTCTTCACCTACTCACACACACCCACACACACACACACGGTAGTCACCCAAAGAGGTCATTCCCAATGTGGGTAGCCAAATGCCAAACGGTATAATACAATAAATTGTCAGGTAGTCACTGGGCGGCTAGCTGTCAAAATGCAGGGGGGGGCATGGCTAAAATATAACTCTACACCCCCACCCCCACTCACACTCACACCACCCCCTACCCCTCACTCCACACTCATCTGACTCGATTTAATTTATCGACGCCATATGTGGGCAGTGAGCAGAGTAACTATTGGCCTCCAGCCGCCAGCCCTTAAGTTGCCTGCTACAGTTCGTTGCAACTTCTTTTTGGGGGAAATATAAAATATGATTTACTGCCTTGGACCGTCGCATCGGTAGCATCGGCAGCTAACTTAAAAAACACCGTCCCACCCTCATAAAAAATAAACAACAAAAAAAACACTCACTACACCAGAGCATAATTCAGCGGGGCAAACGCTATGATTTGTGGGTCTCTGGTTTATGGGCTGGCGCTGGGACTCTTTGAGACTCTTCGTGTTACCATTTATTATTCGTTATTTCGTTTCGAGTTAAAGCTATTTAGATAAGGCATAAAGTGCATATCCATATATCCATGTATCCAGTGCCCAACACAAATATTTCCAATCAAAGCCCATCGCAATTCCGAGCCAAAGATCCATTTCGATTAAGGCACAGTTTTTGTTGTTTAGTTTTCTTTGATTTATTGATGTTGTTGTAGTGACTTAAATGAACTTTAAAATAGTGTTCATAATTACATTTACATACATATACATAAACATAGATTCATATTACATAATATTATAATATTATATTAATATTATAATGTACAAGACTTTTACAACTTTTAGTTTTTGGACAATCTTTTCATTTCATAATTGGTTTCCCATATGCAATCATATATGCATATATATACGTATATATATATATATATATGTGTGTGTGTGTGTGTGTTTTTTTGTTTTTAATTTAATAAATAATATTTAAAATTACCATAAGCATTAAATGGGACATACACAGAGAGAAACACACTGTCGAACAAATTGATTTTTGTGTGGCATATCCAATTTTCCTCGTTCCGAATGGAACTTTTTCAACTTGCTGCAGCGCCTAAAGCTAATATATATATTTAAATATATATTTATTAATTTTTTATTTTTATTTTTTTTTTAACATTTGTATGTAACTAACGTACATTAGATCACTAGCTTTTCACGTTTCACGAGCAGCCCCCGCCCTGCACCCCTGCCCCCCCGCAGGAGCAACCCAAGCAAAATGATGATTTGACTGAATGTTGAACAGCTGCTCAAACTTCTGCTCCACTGCTCCACCCAGACTCCGACTACGGATGCGAGGAGCCCATGCGTGGCCCGTATAACGAGTAGGGCGCAAAGTATTGCGCCAATGCAGGATGTGGCGGCAGTCCGGGCATGCCGGGCGGTGCCAGAGATGGCGGCATCATCGACGGCTTCCCATACGGGTGATAACGGGCCGCCGCCGAGAGCGGACTCAGCGGCGGGGTCGGATAGGTGCGTTGAAACAGCGGATGATTCGGTGGTATGCCACCCGCAGCTGCCGCACTGAGCACTGCATCCGGCACGGAGGCGGTGTGGGTGCGCAAATGCTGGAACAGATCGTCGGAGGTGCCGAATCGTTTGCCACAATAAGCCGCATCGCTGCCAATCCAGGAGCACACGTACGGCAACTGGGACGCAGCGGCCAATGCTGCCAGCTGGGCATGATACGAGGATGCAGCTGCTGCTGCTGCCGCTGCTGCTGCTGCACTGGAACCAGAGTTGCCACCCGACTTGCCCGACTCACACTGCGGACAACCGGCCGCACAGGGCTGGCCGGAGGCCTTGTTAATATAATGCGGACTAGCTGGACAACCCGTACAGTAGGGATCCCGACACACGTTCTGCGAGGCTGCCATCATGGCCGACTGGTCGGACAGACCCTTGAGCCGGGCATAGCTCAGATACGGGTTCATAGCCGAGGCCTTAAACATGGCATGGTGTGGCGACATCAACGATTGCGCTGTCATCAAGTCCATCGGATAAGGTGTGCCATAGCCTGCGGATTACACAGAAAAAAAACAGGCAGTGTTAACTGAGATCACAAAGAATTGTTTTTATTTGATATCAACAAAGAAACCAAAATAAAAGTGATTTTCAATATGGTATTCAAAAATCAAAAGGAATTAGAAATTTTAGTTCTACTCTTTTTAGTCCTTCATTTTGAAGATTTTGAAAAAATATTGAAGGGTATTTGGGGAAATTAGTGTAGTATATAAATATAATATACATAAATAGGTAACGAAAATGCTAATGTTGTACACAATTGAAATCACTTTAGAAATTTTAAATATTTTTTTTTTTTTTAAATTTAACTTAGAACACAGTAAAGAAAAAAGCTGTTTTTTAGAACGAAGCAACCTCTCTTAGAAATATACGTTCTTGATACTAAGATGAGCTACGCTTAAATAAATTAATTGGGGTTTCTGCACTGCGACCTCTTTTATTACAGTCCAGAATACACCTATAGAGATGCTCCGTTTGAAATCAAGTAAGAAAATCATGTTTAATGAAAGTTGCATTTTAGATTTGAATAATATTATAACAGATTTTATAAAGAGTCAGAAATTGTTGGGAAATTGTTTGAAATAGTTTTTGTATCCATTATTAATAAGAAATAAGTCTTTAATTGCTTTTATGATCTAAATCTTTCCACCGATAAATGTATTGCTTCTCATTCTGACAAGATTTCCATTGCTTTGAGTTTAATCTAACAAAGCTAATGATGATATATCCATATATATATAATCAAGCTTCTATTTTAGAGAATTACGCAGAGAATATAGTCTAATAAATCGAAAGCTTTAATATTCAACTACTATCGATGGCTGAGTAGATTTCGCTCAACATCTTTGGCATTCAAATTTTTATTAGTTGTTTGAAATTTCAAGTGAAACTAAAATAAATTTGGCTAAATCCAATATTTGGTGACACTTACCCGGCGGATAATAGGAGCCTGTGGAGGGATTCGCCTGTTGGCTGGCTGCATGCAGCGCCTTCACATAGTTTGCCTCCTTGGCTGCCGCATAGGCTGCCTCCTGCAGCCGACTCTGGCTGCTTGCGCTCGGGCTGTGCATCGCTGGCGACTCTTTGGAATTGCTGCGCACTGGCGCGGACGATTGCACCGGACTGCCGTTTAGCTGGGGCAGAGCCGGTGTGTTGGGTGTGCGACGCAGAGAGGCAGAGGCAGAGACGGAGGCGGAGGCGTTGGCTGTGGAGGCATTCAATGCATTTGGCGACTCGCGCTGTGAGCTGCTGGCACTTTGATTTGAATCGCAACGCTGCTGACCATTTGTTGAGGATGAGGAGCCAATTCCAGTCGCTTTGGGCGTCTTGACGCGCTGGTTGCTGCCACTGTTGTTGCTGCTGCTGCTGCTGCTGGTGAGATTTGTGGCGCCGCAATCGTTGTTGCTGTTGTTGTTGTTCGTCTCGTAGGGCTTGAATGTGCTGGGTGTTTTACTGTGTGCCGGCGGCAGCTGCTGCTGCTCAACGGAACCGGTGCTGACGCTGGATGAATGACTGCTAACCGGTGAGGATTTATCGCGTGCATTATCCCCTCCCATGCCGGCCAAGCCGTTCACATTGCCCATATTCAGAGGCATGCCTTTCCCCTGATGCGGCTGCTGCTTGGTCGCCTTCTCAATATTCGCCGCGAGCAGCTTGGGATTTGTTGTGTCCGCACCGATGGCGCTGCATGTTTGCGCCAATAGCGCCAACGGGCTGCTCTTGTTGTCCAGCTGCAAGAAAAGCACACAAAAAGTAAGCACAAAGTCAGTCAAGAGTTTCAAATATTAGCCAGCTACCTATATGCATATATATCTTCAAATACACTCTTCAAAAAATTGCCATACTTTTATTATTATTCAGAAAGTTTGTTTTTTCTCCAAAAACTAAAGTTTGCATTTCTAAATTTCAGAGTGGATTTTAATAGAAGAATATTTACATTCGATTTTTTACTACAAACATTTTAAATAGTTTATAAATTCATAATCCGAACCAAACTCTGATATAAAAGCTGAGCTAGTAAATTTCATTACTTGTTTCAGTATTTTACAAAGGATTTTTTGCTACTTTTCAGAAATGTTTTTCTTAAGAAAACATTTCTAAAAAATATTAAAAATCACCATATTTTGTGCAAGAATTTCTTAGATAAGCAAAAATGTTTCCCAATGTTTAGAAATTATTTATAAAAACCAAAAAAAAACTTTACACTTTTAGTGCGATTTAAATTCGAAGACACATTTTTTTGAGTGTAGAGGGATGCTGAGAAAAGGGTAAGGTAAGGCAACTGTTGGCTGTCCGTGGCCTGTTTTAGTCATCGTATCGTGCCAGGCGGCATCAGATAAGAGCAGAAAACCACTGTCGCCTTTAATAGCATTGTCTTTGCACACTTTTGGTTTACTTTTGTTCCTTAAACACTTCCCTTAACGGTCCGGTTGCCGGCTTTGTGCATTTCAGCACGATGCCCGATCTTAATCTTTCGGGCCAACACTCCGGCGCGATCATGAAAAACACTCGTTCGAGTACTCGGTTTCATTTTTTGGGTTTGTTTTCTTGTTTGGTTTCTTACTCTCCCATCCGAAAAGCAGAACTTAGATTACCCTTGTTCTCGCTTGGGGCCAATCATAAATAAGGGCTGAGTGCCATAAATATGCCCGGCATGGCCAAATAAATGGAATTATGGGGCTATTAAAACGTTTGCAAATAAACGATATAAAAAGTACGTTAAATATGAAATTACGACGCAAATGTAGTGTGAAAGCATTACGGGAACAAGCCCCAAACATTATTGCCAGGGGGTGCTAAAAATAAGATAAGCTTTCTGCCAAACGGCATAATAGTGCCGGAAGAAATGATTGAGAACTCCGATTATATACAGAGCCAGTATTTGATGCTTCCTAAATAATCATACTTATGCTTAAGCTCATAAAAAACAAATATATTTGCAAACATTTAATGCCTAGCTTAGGTATTTTTTAGACGAATATAGTTTGTAGGTAAAAGAAAAACTCAGATTAAGATTGCTTTTTGATTGTTATAATATTTATGCGTCAGTTGATACAAAATTAAATATGTAAACATGAAATACTTAGTTTAAGTTCGCAGAATCTTACTATTTACTTCAGTTTACATTTTAAACAAATTTATTTAAGACATTTTATTTGCTGTTTGCATATATTTATTTGTCAAATTTAGCTTCGCTCTCTCATTCAGTGTAGATTAATTTTATCATTTTGTTTGTTAATCTCTAATCATGCATAAAAATAGCTAAATGAGCTCGCTTCCATAACTTCCATTCAAAATTGTGGGATGAGCTAATGCCGTGGAAATAATTTGTTTCGTCATTAGACATTTTTGGGTTATGCTTCTGGGTTGGGCTGAGCACAATTTGATTAAGGTACGCGTATTTAATCAGTTTTATAACGCTGCCAATTTGTTGGAGTAATAATTTCTCAATTCGTGCAATTCATTTAATCAAATTGCTGGCCATAAAATGGTCATCAAATATGACAACCTAATATTGGCCATGATTAGGCTGAAGGCTAAAGGCAACCGGCTGCAGCTCTTTCGGTCTAATCATTTCGCATTAATCATGGCTAATAACCAATCGTTGTTTTAGTGCTCGCCCTCCCTTCCCCACTCCAATCCTTCTACACTGAAAAGTGAAAACTAGCGATTTGCAGTACGAGAAATGCCGACACAAGGCTCAAAAGCAGAGTGCATATAAACGAAATGAATATTACCCACTTACAGTTGTGCCATAAACTCGAACATGCTTTTTGCAATAAAATCCATTTCGCCGCATGCCATAAATTATGGACCAGCAGGCGAGACACACACACACACACACCGAGCGAAGAGAGAGAGAGAGACTGCCAGAGAGGGAGAGGAAAACCTAAACTGAGTAAAGAGTTGAGATCCATAATTCATTTCTACTAACAAAGGCCCAGCGCACATTGGCAATAATGACGTACAGCTTATGTATATTGTGAGTGTGTGTGTGTTTGTGTATGTGTGCCTGTGTGTGTGTGTGTGTAATTACGCCCATGCCCAACTGGCGCAACTCATAAACTACAAAATATTGAAGCTTTTATAACACTCAATGGGCCGCCATAAATTATTATGATACTATTGTAAAAATGGCAAATTTCTTATCGGTACTTAAGCGCTTTTTTCTGTCCTATGTACACACTTGCTTTGTGTGTGTATCCGTGTGTGTGTGTGTGTGTGTGTGTGTGTGTGTGTGTGTGTGTGTGTGTGTGTGTGTGTGTGAACGTAATGTTAGTGTGGCTTGTTTTTGTGCTTATTTTTGTAGTGTCACGATAAGGACCATATTTAAGGCGTGCGTTATTTACGTTAAACTGAGCTGAAACAATATCGAAAAATTCAGCCAAGCTGGGGAATAACGCTTTGAAGCGGGAAATGGATCGGGTGAACTAAAGTTCCTATAAATAATATATATTTATATTTATGATGGAAATTGCTCTGAATAATAGGTGCGAGTGGCACATGCTAAATTTGACGTTGACACTTTGCCATAAAAAAGGAAATTTACGCTGATAGAGTTCTTATATGCACAAAAATATGGTTTAGTTTGGCGAATCCTTCTTACAGTAAGTGTACTTAAGGCAAGGATAAATTGAGTTTTTAAACATATCATTTTCGAAGAAGGCGTTCTTAAAATTTTCAAAAAGCATACAATTCATACGAACTGTAGAAAGAGCTGCAAACAGTTTTTAAATATTTAAATTGTTTCAAACATAGGCGAGAGAGCTCTACTTGAAGATACTCTGAGCACAGTTTTTAAATATATTAACTATTTCAAGCACAATCAGCGGTTCTGATCACATTTAAATGAAATTTTTAACAGTTTATCAATAATATAATGCATTAAATATTAATTGGAGGTCGATATTCTTATAATTGAGACTTTTTTAGATATCGGAAATCGATTTGTATCGGTATACGTGAAACGGATGCAGTTATCGATAAAATTAAAAAAAAGATAATCAGCGTATGGTATTCGATAACTTATATTCCAAATTGGTAGCATTTTTAGACTCTCAGTTGGTCTCGTCTGTTGATACTGATCAAGAATATTTATACCTTTCCCCTTTTTTCAGTGTATAATTATCAAACTTCTCGAGTTTTCGTTCCATGTATGTAAATGTACATGTACTTCAATGACTGAGTGTAGAACAGCTGTTTCCTGGAATCTTTGAGGCATAAAAGACCAACTGTGTGTCAGCGAGCTCAAGCGCCCTTGGTCGCCTTTTTAACTGGAATTTGATGTCAAATCGATTACCCGGAAACTGCTCCTCTCGCTTGCACTCGTTGGGGTAGTCCTCGCTCCAGCCCGTTCCACGAGCAGTGTCAACATTTTATTAATTATGGCAGCTAGTCGGGCCATTCTGTCTCGTTTTTAGCACAATTAGTCATAATTTATATGAACGCTGATAAAGTTGCCGTATTGATTTTTGGCATTAGGCGTATTCGTGTCGCGCCTTTGCTGTTGTTGTTTCTGATTTAGTTAATAAATATTGCGCGAGGGGTGTGTGTGTGTGCGTGTGTGTGTGTAGTGTGTGTGTGTGTGTGCACAATCTCGCCTAATATTTATATTATTTATACTCGCTTATAGATAGGCAGCAACACCATATGGGGCCTGTTTAATTTATGATTGAACAATAGCTGTTATTGAGGCTTATATGTATTCATTCGCCCATTTATTGACACGTCTAGCGGTTTGTCTAACGGTTTGAATTGGCAACAGATATTTAAGCTTGAGCTGGCCAAGTTGCAGCGTCAAATTGTGTGTTGTCTGAAAGGGTTGCGTTGAAAGAGCTGCAACAAAAGTGCAAAAAGTGCGAAATTTAACAAAGTCAACATAATAAAATAAAAAATAGGCAGTTATCACAGTTAATTAGCACTCGTTGTGCTAGTTGCACAAATTATGCACACACACACATACCACACACACACACACACACACATTTCGAAATGAACTTAAATAACAAATAAAATTCACAGTGCCTTTTGCGGCCGCTCACAAATTATGAGCTGTGTGTTAATTCAAATGTTGCACCTTGTAGCAAGCAACAAAAGCATCGATTCCAAGCGGGCTGCTTGGGTTTAGTCATGGCTTTTGCACAATCAAGTCACAGTTGGTTGTTAAATGCGAATAATTTAATTAGACACTTAAAACTAAACAGCAAGCCGCATTTCCTGTCCCTGTTTACCATGGTTGTTATTATTACTGCAAATATGTGTGCACACATGTATGTGGCATTAGCTGTTCATTTATCTTTCTAGGTGTGTATTCTCGTGCCATAAAAGTCCGAGGCGCTTTGCTGCACATCACCCAAAATATAACGCATACGCAGCGTATTTGCGATGAGCTCGCCGACTTTTATGATGCCTACAAGAAATAATAAAAATAATAATAACAATAAACTTTTCGATCACACACAGACTCTAAGATGGATCTTTGAGTTTATTATTGCCATTATTATTATTTTTAGTAATATAGATCACACTCAAAATCTCCTTTGAGTTTATGTGTGATCTTTTATCTGTAATTTTATTATAATTATTTTTAGCATCTCTTAAATTGCTTTGTAAATTGTCTCGTTAAAGTTGCGTTCTTCTTAGCCACATTAAGATTGATTACAATAAAAAATGCCTCTTCTACTTTGCTTATAGGCAGCATTTACTGTAGTTCCAATTATATGCACACAAGTGTGTGTGTGTGTTTTTTTTTTTGGTTATTTGCACAATATTTCACAGCTGTCAAAGAAAATGATTCGAGTACTAAAAAAATAAACATAAAATGCTAAATGTGTCACATTTTACACAGCGGCATTTTAATAATGCCCTAAGCCTATTTTATTGTTGTTGTTGATGTTGTTGCTGATGTTTTTTTTGGTTCACAACATATGACACATCGACACACTTTAGACGGCGGGGCAAATGTACACTTGAAACAATATTAAGCACAAATAAAAACAATAACAAATGGACAAATAGGCACGCGAAGACGCGGCTCGAGTGGGAATCGTGAGGCAGGCAGGCAGGTAAGGTGGCAGGGAGGCAGCTTGTGCGGAGGGGGGCACAGGCACAGAAAGAAGTCGAAGACGATCAACTGTGCACTTGAAGCCCCTCAAGAAATCATACTTTATGTTAATATGACAAACAAAATGTTGAAACTTTTGAAACAATGACAGCCAACCACAAGAGCATGAAATGTGAACAAGCCGCAGTGGCTTCAACATTTCAAGTTGAGTTCAATTGAATACTTGAGTCGAATGCTCAAAATTGCCAGACATTCAAATGGTTTTCCCAAATTGAAATTTGATGGCTGCTTTATGGGCTTTTGAAGTTTTACCGAATATGCCTCGTTACACTAAGTGTATATAATTCTCTTTAAGTACTATTCCCTTGTTTTTAGTGTACTGCGTTAATGAACTACTTTTATGATTTTCGAAATGCTTCGTTTACATTTTTATTCTATTTATAATTTACAGAAATTTGTTTATTTAAAGCTTAAGTTAAACTTGATGTTTTATTTCTTACTTGGCATAAAAGAATTTTAAATGATAATAATCGATTAATGTTGTATATCGATTAAAAGTAGGTTCAATCAGATTACATGTTTGATGGAGGCTGGAGGATAAATGTTGGACGAAAATAAATTAAATCTAATTTAAATTAAATCTAATTTAAATTAAATCTAATCATGACGGAATTCAAAATATATTCGAGTATACATAAAATATAAAAAACTGATATAATATATAATAAATATATAATATACAAATTGTAAAAAGAGTTCATAAAATAATAAGCAAACTTTCTGTCCTCTGTTTTGAGTAAAATTAGTTTCTTTTCGATTCAATTGAAAATTAATTAAAATTCCTCAAAGCTCGAATTTGAATGGGGTTTTCAAAGTACTTAATATCTGGTAAGGGCATTAAATCTTAGTGGGTGGGTGCGGGAGGAGGTGTGTTGTGTGGTAGCTACAGCAAAGACTTGATGTATTTAAATTATTTATGCGGGGGCAACCGCAATAAAACTTATCTACGTAGATAATGCAATTCAGCAAGCTCGCTTCCCGGACCCAGGCCATATTTTCTCAAATGCAATTTTCAAAGATGCTGCGGCTCAGTGTGGATGCGGCTGCTGCTGCTGCTGCTTCCTGTGCGGCGGCTGCCTTGCGATACAAAAATAGCTGCTATAAATATGAATTACAGGATAAGCATAAAAAGCGGAAATTGCGCGACGCCTGCGTCGATGTCGACATCGCTTTGCATAAGCCCCTGGCGATGGGATGATGATGACGACGACGACGACGACGACGACGTCGTCGCCTTCTGCTAAGACGCTTTGCAGTTTTGTTGCGAATTATAAAATAAGCGATAAAATTGTATAAAACTTTATGCAGACGTTTGGGTACTTCTACTTTGTGTGTGGCTGGCGCACATACTTATTACTTATGTGTATTTTAGCCATTATCTGTTAACACCTTTTTTGTGTTTTCCTTTTTTCTTTTCTTTTTTTTTTTGTCGTGGTGCTAATAATTTTGCTGTGCCAAAAAGAATTTACATAAATGGTGTTAAAACATTCATGCTCGCATATACATATAGATACAGATATTGTCTCCTTGGTGTCGCGCCGTTTTCTAACAATTTGCATAATTTATAATTTAGCCAGAAACGTTGCGAGTTTGCTTTAAATTGAAGCCATTATTTGTATTAAAGTCCAACTTGAATCACTTGAACTATTGCTTACTTAAAATATATATTTTTCTTTTATTTATTTAATATACTCTAACATATTTCGAATTAAGCCTGGATAGCTGTGCAGTCTGAAACTTAATTACTTAATTATTTTATTTATTTATTGGTGCAAATGTGGAATTTTTAATTTGCCTTTATTTCATAATCATAAACTAATCCTGATGAACAGGTTTAGAGACTTTCCCATCTATCTTTATTTTCTCTCTCTCTCTCTTTATCTGTCTCTTTCCCTCTCTTAACGTTTTTCTTCCCTTAAAATTTTTGGTTTGATTGTGGTTTCTGAGTTTTCCCATTACTGGCAATCAAAGTTGAATCATTTTACAGATTTATTATACCTTTCATATTGTAAATTTTAATTTAAATATTTATTTTATGTATCCTTAACTCGACTTTTTTAATTTAAATATACTTGCTATATTTTTATTTGTAACTTTTATTTTAATTGGAAATTCAATTTGATATTATTATTTTGTAAGTCGCAATTTAAAAACGCTGCGATAAATAAATTATATTGAAATAAGAGAATAAGAAAATTAATCTTCAGTTTGCTAATTAATTTTACTAATTAACGATTTATCAGATACAAAATAATAGATAAATAGTTCGTGACACATTCCTTATGCATTTATCAGACTCTTCTCTTGTTTGTTGTTGCTTTGCGAATGCAGTAGAGAGTAAAGGCAAGCAATAGTGATTGATTGATTGATTGATTGTCAAGCACAACTCGAGTGAAATGCAAATGAAAATTGCAATTGGATAAAAGAAAATGTAATAAATTAGGGAAACCTACGCTCCGATTGTGTTGCTCAAAAGATATTTGTTGAATGCACAGAAGTGGCACTTTCAAGTGCGATATTGCAAATGTAAATGCAGCCGAGAGCCGAGAGCCGAGAGAATGTGCAACATGTCAAATGGCAAATGACGAGTTGCAATAAGTGACTGAGTTCAGAATGTGCAATCCAATATGCCTGTAGTTTATTTAGCCCGGCGCATAAGAGCCGTCACATTAACTGTCAACTGCTGCAATAGTGACACTTGTCATATTGACAGCTGACAGCGTCATTTGACTGTCAAACTTGGCCCCAGTAAATATGTTCGAGAGTTGGCAACACAAAACATAAAAGTAAAGCTTATTCCAAGAATCGGGGGAGCAACAGAGAAGGGGCGGGAGGTAATGCGAGACTGGCTACGTGTGGCAATGCTCTTTTGGCGTTGCCACTTAATTTGACAACACACACATACACACACACATGCATTTTGAAGTGCACTTGGCGTTGGGCAATGTTGCAATTTTAGCCAGCAACGACTGTCAGCCATATCATTGCAATTGTCGCAGTTGCACAGCAGCAATTGTTGATGTTGCTGTTACTGTTGTTGTTGCTGTTACTGTTGTTGCTGCTGTGTGCGCTTTGAGTGACACATTAATGCCATTTTCATGTGTCACTGTTTCTTTCATTTGAGGTCTGTCGGGTTTTGTGCCCCTCTGTTAGATTTCATGTCAGACTTTTGTCAACATTACGTGTCCATTTAGTTGTCAGTTAACAAATGTTTTTTTTCTCTTATTTTTACTACGCTTGTCGCTTAACCTTTTTTCCTACATTTTTTCGCTGCTTGTTTGTGTATGCTAACATCTGTGTTTTTGGCGCTGCAATTCGCACAGTTAACTTGCCACCTTGTTGAGCAGTTAACTGGTTTTTTTTTTCATATCATTTTTATTATATATGTGTTTTTCTAAATGTTTACTTTTCCTCTACCAAAATTTATGGCCAACATATGCGCAATGTAATTAACCTTGTTAGCTTGACCAAATTAATTGCCCGTTTTTTTTTTTCTTTTTCTTTTGACTGAAATGTTCATCATACAACACTTTTGGCATACCGCCCCGCGCAAATTCTTATTGCCTCTTGTCAACGCCCATTTTGCCGTATTCCATTATGCGGCTCATCACTCATTGTGCCTCACATAAAAGCAACAACAACGGCAGCAACAAATGCTGTCTACAAGCTATTAGCTTTTACTTTGGCTGCCCAACAGCTCAAGGTTCTTCGGATCATCAGCAGCAGCAGCAGCAGCAGCAGCTGCCAGTTGAATTTGCCTAGCTGTGTGTAATTTGGGCAAGCGATGTGTTTATCAATCATACGCAACGTGAGCCTGTCACGCCATCCCCTGAAACATGTCAATGTGGGCGTTACTCGCGTCAGCTCTTCCGAATTTATTTACACACCTGCCTCGCTCTCTCTCTCTCCCCCTCTCTCTCTCTCTATATATATATATTATTATATATTCAAAAGATGAGCTGTTTAAATATTTGTACAGCTTAATTGATTAAAATGCACTTCAATTTATTAATTATTGTTTTTAATTATTTATAAAATATTAATGTGCTTGCTTTTAGTATATTATCAGGTGTATTAATTTATCTTTATAAAATATATACAACAGTTAAGATATATTGAATTGAATTATGCGTAATTTAGAACTTCCAAAATAGGAAACGAAACATTTTGGATAAAAACTGAAAATTATTTAGTGAAAATAATAAATTACTTTTTATATATCACAAAAAAACCGACAAAAATTATTGCACCAATTTCGAAGTAAACTCTTATGTCAATGTATGCACATAAATATATTTGATATTTTTAAAAAATAAATAAATAAATATTCTTTACTTTATTTAATGGCATTCGCACAATATAATATTATTCTGAACATGATAAATGTCAAATACTATGCAAATACTGAAGCATATTTAGCAAATATAATCCAATATATTTGGTATTTTCAGCAAAAGAAATGAATATTGCGCCAATATTTTGGAATATTTGTTTTAAATGGTATTCCCAAATTGCAAAAGGGAGAGAGAACAAAATGCTGCGACAGCTGCTGCTGCAATTTGCATAAGCTGAAACAGAAACAGAAACCGAAACCGAAACCGAAACCGACTGTCTGTCATTCTGTCAACTGTTTGACTGTTTGACTGCGCCTACAAGCGGCATTCATTAATTCACGCAATTTGTATAATAATAATGCCAAGATGTTTTCGGTCTGCATATAAATTCACCCGGTGACAGACTGCTGTGCACTCATTTCAATTGTATTTAAATATACATAGATCTGCATATCTGCATATATATATATATATATATACATTTATTTATTTATATATGTATTCTTTGTGAAATGAGACAAAAGAAAACGCCGTCTGTAGACATATTTAAGCTGACAGCTGACGAAATTAATTTGACAATAATTAGCATTTCAAGTTGTCAGCGTTTTTGCTAATTTTGCATGTGCAAGAAATTCGCACACGAAGTGACAATATTGCCACGTGCAACGTGCTGCGTGCAGCGTGCAACATATGGACATCATTCGGCATGTCGTCCCCTATAAATCCAATGACACTTTATAATTTCAACGGCCAGCGAACAGCCTGCAACTTGCAACTTGTCAGCGTTGTGGCTGTCAACTGCTTGCCTTGGGCGCTGTCAAAATGCCAAATGCCGTGCAACGCCACGAGTGAAAGAGAGAGAGGGAGAGTGAGTGAGAGAGGTGTCATTCGCATTTGCGGCGCGTTAATTACGTGTTATTTATAATTATGCGCCCAACACACGCGTTGACAACAGTTGTCAGCAATGTGCACAGAACAACTGCCGAATCGAATCGAATCGAGACAATTTTTGCCAACTTTCTTGCGGGTTTCCACCTTTCCTTCCCTTCACACACCTGTCCTAAGCTGCGGTTATTAATTTTTGTTGTGTGCGCTTTTCATTTGCCCCGTTGCGTGTTTTTCTTTAATTTTTTGTTCGTTTCATTTGATGCATAAATAATGCTTGCCTTGCTTATGACTTAATTAACTTTCTGCAACTTCCGCGTGCCACGTTGTTAGCATTTTTACCATTTGTAATTAACTAATTCTATGCATTTCTCAGTGCAAGCCCAGAAAACGACAATTATTCACATGCAATTTTCACATGAGAAGCAAGCAAAATAAGTTTATTGATTTACCCTGAAGGCAATAAATTGTAATTCCTTTTTGCAGAGGTATATAACAGGCAGAGGGGTTATATATATATATATGATCAGAGTCAAGAGTCGATTCGACTTGTTTATTTCTGTTTGTCTGAATTATAATTGAGAACTTAAGTTCTCGTTTAGCTTACTCAAATCAAGTTTCATTTTATCGATAGCTGCGCTCAGTTATCGATGCCTATCGATTTTCGACATATTATTAATCAATTTCATCAAGATCGTATATTAAAACCCCAAGTTATAGTCCAAAGTGTAAGCCCATACTGATATTATTACTCTCATTTATTGCACCTTAGCTTAGTGCAGGGTATTCCGTAGTCGAGCTCACTCGCCTACAACATTCTTAGTTGTTAGTTTTGCTCATTTGGAAAAGTAACAAACTGGTTCCCCTACAGATACAATCTTCATACAAAACTTACTTCTTGGCTTGCTTTTTTGGCACACAAACAAGTTAAATTAGATAACTGCAAATTGGCTTGTTTAAATGCACTTTGTGTTTGTTGGACTTCCGTTTAAGACAGACAGCTGGACAGGCAGACAGACAGACAGACAGACAGCTACTACTACTGCCAGTGTTAAAGTGCACACATCTCTCCTCCCCCCTTCCCCCCCTCTATTTAGGCCGGAAAGGCAACTGACTGACAGTTTTGTGTTGCACAACAGTTTTTTTAATTTGTAAAACGAACACAATTTGTATATAAAAAAGAAGTTACTAAAAAGAAAGGAAAGAAATTATACTTGTCTATGTTTGAGAGAGAGATAGAGCAAGAGAGGGAGAGAGGGAGAGAGAGAGAGGGAGAGAGAGAGAGGGAGAGAGATAGTAGAGGTGTGAGAAGAAGCCACTGGCTGAGTGACATGCTGACGCCCTTTACACCAGCCTCGACACGACTTAGTCTCCTTTCTCTGTCAGTCTGTCAGTCTTTCTGTCTTGCAGTCTTGCAGTCTGCCCCCGTCCATCACTTTGCATAATAAAATGCGAAAATATGCGAATTGACTCAAATTCTACACCCAGCAATGCAGCCAAAACACACACACACAAACACACACACACACATCCAATACTCGGGGGGGTTAGAAAATAAAGAGATATAACTCTGCGCTCAGACGTTGCATTTTTTGTATTCTCATACATACTCTGCAAATATTAACAAAAAGGGTGTTTTCGACGAAGGAACTGGCAAAAGTTGAAACTCTTTTCCAAGGCAAAAGAATCAGAAATTTCTCTGACCATAAAAATAGATAAATATAAATTTGATTCCTCAAATAGATATATATTAAGAGCATGTGTTTGGCATGTGAAATGAGGGGTTGTCAAATTTCCGTTAAAGTAGATATATCATATAGCTCGATCGGTTTTTTGAAAATTAAATTGAGTTGATATCGGAACAAGTTAGATCAGTTAATTAATTTAGTTCTGATTCCGATACTGAATTTAATTTGGTAAACATATAGTTTCCGATGGTAAAATTGGTGTAAGCCTTACAAATCTGTAGATAAAAACCTGATTTTAAACTGGAGCTCTCAGCTAAAAGCGTACTTAAAATATATTCAATAACTCCAAGCTCATGTCACAGGGTATCGCGTAGTCGAGTTTGGCTGCAAAGTGAACATTTTAACTAGTTTTTGTGTGCACAAAACGCCCTTTGGTTGATTTTTTCCACAGCGATAAGCTAATTTTTGCGAAAGTACACACAAAAATAAAAGTCGGAAGAGGCAAAAAGACAGACGGACAGACAGACAGACAGATGGATAGACAGACAGACAGACAGCTGTATAAATGAATTGCAGATGGTGAGTGTTTTTTTGTTCGCTATAGTTGCAGCTAATTTAAATAAGCAGGCAATGGGAAGCGTGAAAAGCCTTTTTGTGCAGCGATCTTCAGCACGTGATAAGCGTCAGCTGGGAAAATTGTTGGTGGTTGCCAGGGATAGGAGGGAAGCGGGGAAAGGGGAATTGTGATGTGGAAGGCGTGAGATGCCTGTCATCTTGTCGTCTGCAGAGACAAATGCATTTTCACTTTTCACCTGCAGCAGCAGCAGATGACAATCAGCTGAAAGCGTTTGGGGGTTAAAGGTTTCAACAAGTTTTTCGCATAACAAACTGAAAAACTGGAGGATTTTAGAGTTTTATCTAGAATCGAAATTGAATTATATATATATATTCTGGAGCATCATTAATTGTGGTGTCGATATAGCCATGAGAGAACTAGTGCCTCAGACCTTGGACTTAATGAAGCTGCAAATATATTCATTGTACATATGTCGGAGTATGTCATATAACTATATTAAATAGGAACTGTCAGTCGAAAGATAAGTTGTTGCATGTGCAACTCAATTAACTAGTTGCAATACTTATTATGTCACATTCATCTTTTCTTTACTTCACGATACCTTTTCAAATACAAATTCAAATAAAAATATGTCTAAATTTGTTATTCCTTATTTTCCTTATTTTGAGACTTGTATCTCTATAGGTTCACTCTATTACTCCCTCGATATTGCACACTTCAATACTAATCTGAATTTCAGAAAAGGAGTTTTTCTAAACAACAGCCTTTTTGTTCAAGCAATCGCTCTGCAAGGGTATCTAATCTTCGGCGATCTCAACATATCTATGCCATCTTATTTCTAGTTATTTTGTGTGTTGCAAGCAACTTTGAATGGAATCTGTCGGTTATAGTTTAGTTGGCAAACATTTGCTTGGCTTTCGGTGGGATTACGTGATGGGATCCTGTCAACAGCAGGTTTGCTGCGTTATTTTGCCTGCTTGGCATTTGACATGACGTTCATGTCATTTGAAAATAACAACTCTGACATCGTATTTAATTTGTTTTATTTTCAGTTTCATTTTCATTCCCATCGTTTTTTTTTTTGTTATGTAGATTTTTTGTGTTCTTTTTTTTTGTAGTGCGCTGTGTTCTTTCAACCTTGGGACACTTGCCTTGAAGTGTCAACCAGCCAAGTTGGTCTGGGTTCAAAGAGTGTCAACAGCAACAGCCCGAAGACTTGGGGGGGCGAGCGGGGAAGTGAAGTAAGAAATTGGTTTACAGTGGAGAGCAGAGGCAAAAGCAGCAATCAAAAAGTGTCAGTTTGACGCATGTCGTTTTCTATTTAAATGAACTTGCTGTCAACTTTATGCTGCATATTTCATAGCTTCCAATTGTGAACGAGCGTGTAATGAATATGGATGGGTTTCTCGGTTCTACGTTCAGGGTTCTGGTTCGGGTGACAGCAAGCGACAGCTGTTCTCTTTCTTGGCTAAATAATATGTAAATATTTTAGTATATCATTGTTGAAATTATTGCTCCTTTTTTATTATTATTAGTTTATGTTTAATTTGCATTTCATCAATGAAAATAATGAAATCTTTGAAATATTTCTTATTTTTCTGTTATTATTCGTTACTTTTCAAATATAACCTTGATTAATGCTTAAATATAATGTATATATATATTTAATATTTATTTATTTTTTTTAATTTTAATTTTATATATAAGACTTTACTTTATGTATACTTTACTTTATTTATTTTTTGTGGCGACTGATATTAATCGACATTAAATTAATAAATAATAAAAATTAAATTGTTAGTTGAATCTACTTTATAATTTTAGTAATAATAAAACTGTTTAAAGGGAAATATGTCATTAATACTAGAATACATTTAACAACTCGGTTTAGGGTATCTCCAAGTCGAACTCACTCGACTACAGCATTCTTCGTTGTTAAAAAAAAACTCGTTGAAAAGTTCGTTGGACACTTTCACTTTCTCAATACGTGTGAAGTGGGGTCGCATGTGGCTTGCAACACACGAAACAAATTTGAGCCGCTTTCAAATGACTGCTTAAAAATTAATAGCCACCAATCAGGCAAACACACGCACACACACACGCACACACAGAGATACACACAGGCGCCGCTCAAGTGGCGCCAATTAAAATGATTAACATCAATAGAATAGAGTTTAAAAAAAGTGTCGCCTTGTTCGCCAGAAAAAAACATAAAAAAAATAATATTAATAAATTGAAAAGAAAAATGTGAATAAATAAAAAAAAAGACGCCTGAAAGTGTTGATAAGACAAGCGGACAGCCCAGAAGTTGTTTCGGCGCATAATTGATGTGATTGAGATTGATTGTTTATTGGTTTTTTGGCCTGATTTGATTGAAAGCCAAACCCAGCCACAAAAACCAACTCGTCTGCGTTGCCGGCGCCAGACATTTAGCCCCATTGTGAGTGTGTATGTGTGTGTGTGAATGTTGACCGCTTTCTGGCTTATCAATATTACATTTCAGTTTCTTTTTATTTGATGCCTTTTGTGCGGACAATGCGGACAATGGCCACAAGCCCACACATTACCACATCAATACATAAATACACATAAATACGGACAGATTCAAACATGTGCCCAGTACAACTGTACGTCCGTCTGTCCATCCGTCCGTCCCGGGCTTTGTGGCTTCTTTTTGTTGTTGTTGTTGTTGTTGTAGAGGGTCTGGCTTCAAAAGCAATTTGTACGTGTTTAGTGTCAAATGTGTTGTTGAGCTTTGAGAGCCCTTTTTTTATATTTTTGTTAGGCTTTGTGCGCTTGCGAGAGCTTAGCATTTATATCATTTTATGGCAATCACTCATACGACCCAGTGTACGACTTACGACTTAATGATTGATACCATTTGAAAAGCATTTAAGTTGCCGCAGCTTACAACACATTAAAACGCATCGGAAATGGTCAGCAAAGGCTTTAAAACCCATTTGCGACTTGGGAAAAATTCCAAAAACAAATAAAATTGGGTGAAAAAATATAGAAATTAATGCAAGCTAAGCGAGTGGCATTTTCTTATCACATTGATTACCGACTGGACTTAACGTGAACTGGACAAAAATATTTGAATCATCAACTAAGTCCAAGGTGAATTAAATATAATTATTCATTTTATTATTATTTTATTTTATGAAATTCTGTCAATACGGGACATAATGTGAGCGAAAATCACATTTTTTTTATATAATTACTATTGAATTTTTCCATTTTAATAAAATCAATAAAAATAAAAATGATAATAAATAAATATTTAATTTGTACACATCATATAGCCTTTTTCATTTTAAATAATAATACATATATTAATGAATATATATATATTAAAATAAAATAATAATGAATAAGTAATTAAATTATTCAATCAATATAGAATTTTTCAACTTTTGATAATCAAGTTGTTGCGTAATAAATAGTACGTTATGCAAGGGTTGATAATTATTATTATTGCTTTATATTATGAATAGTAGCTAATGAGTCCGAATTATGAAGGAAGACAATCTTTATTGGTCAATTGAAAAACAAAAACAACGCCTATCGTTGAGTTAAGTCATTGCAAAATAAATGATGTAACCCTTAACCCCCTAATCCAGCCAATATTAATATTAATTGACAGTTATCAGCTTGCACATTAATATCATTATTTCTATATTAATTTATTAGTTAATTTGTTGCCGCATTTTATGATTATTGGCTTTTGCAGTCTGCGTCATAAAAAGCCCCCCAGCCTTCAATTCGCTGTGCGATTATCGCGGTCCATAATTTGTGTTATATGCTCGCTCTGTCTCCCTCTCTACAGCACACTCTCTCTCTCTCTCTCGCGTTCTCTGTCTGTCTTTCTCTGTCGGTAGAAACGGGTTATTATTTTGCATTTAAGCAGCCGTTTCAATTCATTATCATAGTTAGTGTGCCTCGCGTGCATTTAAATGAATTCATTGAGTTTCGCTCATTCAATTTGTAGCGTACGTAAGCATTTAGCATCAATATGGCAATCACAGGGGGTGGGTGCAGGGGGAGCGGGGCGACTTACTTAGGCGTCAATGGCACGATTGACGGCTCAACAATTTTATTGATAAATGCCTTTTGATTGCGAAGCACGGAGAAAAAAACAACAGGCCACAAACGGCAATAACAATAAAAGATGGTCACTTTGTATTTTATGAGTTGTTCGTCTGTGTGTTTTTTTTGCGCCGTTTTATTTATAGTTTTATACATAACTCAATTGATCGTTAAAATAATTATGGACGCCATAAAAAATAATGCTTTACTACTCAAGTATTTCTTAATGAAAGCACAGTAAATATTAGTTAAATGACATTTATTTTTGGTAACACTTTTAATCGGTTTGTTATCTCAACAAGCTAGCAAAGATATCTCAGAGCACATAAATAAAAAATACATATATAAATATACACTGTACTAATTATTTATGGAATTCCAAGTGGAACATTTATTTCAAAAAACAGCTCAAACTGGAATCATAAATTAAATATTTAAGGAAAACAAATTTTGTTTCAAATAGTTGTTATGATTGCTTTTGCAATTTACAGCAGGAAACCTATAAATTAAATTGGGTTAACACGTTCAAAAGTATTATTATGTTTGCGATTTTCCGCGCAATTCTTCGAATCTCTTTTTCTGAGATTTGGTTTGCAACAGAGATTGGTTCATGGAACAAGAAGAACTGAAACTTCGCTTAGGTTCCAAACCGGTTTGAAACCTTGACTAATATCACTAAACACACAATACATAGAGGCGTCAAATTGACAAAAAAGTGCATCAGGTTTTTTTTTAGCATCTGCGACGCGTCGAATATTTTGCAGGGGTCATGTGTCGAGCAGCGAACACAGTTCATTATTTCACTTGTCTTCACTGCGACAACATCGCGGGTAAATGAAAAATTCAGCATGCCTGCATGGGTGCGAACAGGTACGCATCTTTTCTAGTAGCCCCTAAAGTGTTATGAGTGCGTGTGAAAAAGTAGCTGTATTGCTAACGAATCGCGCAGACCCTTGAATGTGTGCGAAAATAGCAGCAACACTCTATCCTTCACTCTTCGTGTGCGAGCTGGCACTCGATTTTCAATGTCGAGTTTTTGGGGTGGTTTAACTGTTGATCAATTTTGTAACCACAGCCCCAAAATGTATGGTGCAACTCTAAAAAAGGGTATCATTGTCTCGACACATACAAATCTTTGTTATTCGACGGGCACACAAATACGCACACATTCAAAGATAGGTTGCAACGGGATCTTATCACAGTGCGAACAAACTATTTCGCATGTGGAGACAATGAAACTCCTTTTAAGATTTCCACTAGACAAAGTTGTTAGAAAACAGAAATTTAAATGGTCGATCGCAAAACTCATGGCAAGGAAACTTAAACCAATCTTTTTCAAATCTATCACAATTATTTGTTCTAACGACTTTGTCTCTTTTTCTCTCTCTGTAACACACAAACACCCCCAGAGAGAGCGACACACATTTGTGTTATTCAAAGAATTAATTAACACTTTAGGCGAAAACTATTGTGCACGAAAAATTAACATGACAGCTTTGGAAATGGCAATTTATCACTAACATTGTCTGTTGTTGTTCTCGTTGCTGTTGTTGTTGTAAGTCTGTGCTGTTGATGACACTTTAATTAGAGCCACACGCAAACATAACAACAACAACAATGACAGACGAACAACAGACAAGAAAAACCCAAGCTGCGAGCGAGAGAGAGTTCAAGCGTTGCCATCTTGAAATGTGCGCTGACTGTTAGCCTGCAACTGTTAACTGCACGCTGTTTAAGCGATTTAACATAGTGTCATGAATGTTTGACTGACTGACTGAGTGAATGAGTGATTGACTGACTGCATAAATGGCCGCTTGACTGACACATTTAATTATATTAATGAATGTTTGCGGTCAGCTGACATTTGCACTTTATTTATACAAGGCGCCTGTCACTTTGGCTCACTGTTAACCGAACTGTTATCCAGGCTTTTGACTCTTCAGTTTGAGTTATTATCCAACACTTGGCATATTCGTTGCCATTTTTCACATATGACAGCAAAATGCCATCATTTTTTAGGCCTTTTTTTACAGAAAAAAAAGTAAAAATAACAAATACAAATGATGACACTGACAGCTGTCAAGCTTAGTTTATTTGATTTCATTATAATTAATAGCGAGCAGGCATCATTAATCATTGAATAATTTATAGATAGATTCGTATTTGCAGATAGCATTTCTGTATTTGTTTGTTTATTCATTTGCGAAAGGGTTACTCACTCGGTGACTGTCCGATTCTTAAGTAAATAAATTCACCTCAGATGACAGCGTTATAAATTATAAAACCTGCATACATTATCTACAAAGACAACGGCAAGAAAAACATGGTATATTTGCATACCCTTACAGAAAACACATATTAATTAAGTTAAAATCATTCGACACATTGCTGATTTTTTTATGGCAGCTTAATAATACTAGGAAATAATATCTGATATTATCTATTTGAGAAACGGAAGCGACTCACGATTCATGACAAAAGTTATAATTAAAAAAGTTGCTTCCATTTATTTTCATCTTTGCTTCACCTGCCATAAATTAAAAACTGGAACGCTGCTTACATTTGAACTAGTTCACACTGGCCGCATGCTGCGCCATATAAATCGTGAACCAGTCGAAACCAGTTCAATCAATCAATCAATCAAATTTCATCTGAATTACATCTTTAATACAATGTTAAATGAATGAATAAATTGAGGGTTTATTGTGCTTAATCAAATGGATTTGTGTATGGAATGAATCAAAGGTATTTCAGCACTAACTCAATCAACTCTGAAAAGTATGAGTGTGATATGAGTTTTTAAGTAAGATTCTTCATTCATGAATGCTTAAAATTAATTGAACAGCCACGAAGATATTCATTTACGGAACTAAACAAATGTTTTTCAACATTAACTCAATCAATTCTAAGGAGTATGAGTGATGAAATGAGTGCACTCACATTCAATGCATAAATCAAAATGAAGATTCGCCATTCATATTATATTTATACCCAACTATTTATGTTAAGAGATTAATGAATGAATGAAATGAGTACAACTGCAACTGGATTAAACTTAATGAATGCACTCACATTCATTGTGCGCTTTCTTTGCTTCCTGTTCATTGTGCGAATATTTACACACAAATTAAAATGAATATTTATTGGCCTTTAAAACTTGTGGGGAGCGAGAGAGAGAGAGAGAGAGAGAGAGAGAGAGATAGAGAGAGAGAGAGAGAGAGAGAGTGTGTGTGTGTGTGTGTGTGAGAGAGAGGAGAGAGAACACAGACATTGATTCTGATTAACTGCCATAGCTTAAGTATTTTGTGTGTGTTGTGTGTGGCTGCATTTGCGAAATTGCATTTGTTTGTTTGGTCATTATAAATTTGAATTTGGTACACCATAAATTTGAATACAGTTGCCAGAGGTGCCCCTCTCTCTCTCTCTCACTCTCACTCTCACGCTCCCTCTCTCTCTCTATCTCTCTCACACACTCTCTCTCTCTCTCTCTCTCAGTCTCATCTACATATTTACATAGTTTAATATGCACAAACATAAATAAGTTTTATGTGCTGATATTGGATAATTTATCGCGCTACGATTGCGAATTTTCTATTTGGCTTGGATTTTCCATGCCACTTGCCACTTGCCACGTTCCACATGCGTCGTAAACAGCTGCTACTGCTTCTGTTGCAGTAGTCAGCGATTTTCACCCAGAAGCACATGGCCAACTTGTCTGAGACACGATATGTGGAGGAGTTTTGTTATTGTTGCTGTTGTTGCTTGTGATTGTTGCTTTTGTTGCTTCTGTTGTTGTTGTTGTTGTTGTGTCGCACAATAAATTCGCTTGTGGCGAAGTGCAGTAATTGCTTTTCTGTCGACATTTCAATTATTTATGAAATATCATAGAGTTCATAAATAATGGCAACTCATTTGCTACTTGGCCATATTTTAGCTGGCCTGTGATAAATTACAATTCGTGGCCTAAACACACTCGATTCTATTATTCGATTATTCAAAATGAATGCAAACAAGTCGCACCTCAATTTGACTTCAATTGAGACTAACGGGCTCGACTAAAAGCAATTATTTAATTCTAATTAATTGAGCGAGAATTCTCGACAATGATAAAAGTCCATTAATGAATTGAAAGTATTTCAACTTTAATTCAATCAATTGTGATTGACTTTGAAATGAGTGTTGTAAATACACTCATTTATTTGTACATAGTTTGAGCATGTTACAAGTCAAATGAATACATTCATATATGGAATCAATCAAAAGTATTTCTGTATATATTATTCTAGTATTTATGCTGATATAATGACGTCCCATATGTGGACGTTTAGTTTATCAGTATTAACTTTATAAATTCTGAAGATTGGAATTGTTTCAAAGTTTGAGTATAAGTTGTAAGGTATATAAATATATTTATGGAGTGTCTAAAAAGTATTTGACTAACTCAATCAGGTTGAAAGAATTCAAATAAATTTAATATTATGAATATGAATATTATGAATTACCCCAAAACTGATTCATTTATAAATTGCTTACATGCCACAAACTTAACTCGATTAATTCTTAACAAAGTCTGGCAACTAAAAGCTGTTTCTAAGTGATAATAAATTAAAATAAATTATATATAATTATTATTGTGCATATAAATCTAGATGGAATATATTTCATTCCAAATGATTATTCTAGAGCGTTGCCATCCTGTTGGCATTTGAGTTAATTCATTTTATTTAGCAAGTAATTTTTAAATTTTGAAATTGTCGTATTCATCAAATTGCAAAATTTATTTCTTGTCTATGAAATTAGATTTATGGATTCGCCAGTTTGAATATTTAAAAATAAAACATAAAACTTGAAGTTTTTCCAGCCTTGCACACAAAATAATAAAATAGAAAATAAAAAAATAATAATAAATAGTCCCGAATAAATTCAAAATTTTAAATTGCTTATTACTTAAAAATAAATACCTGAATTTGGCAATATTTATATTGTTCCTATATATGCAACTAATTTTTGGAATGAAAATACAAAATACGTTTTAATTTAATTTAATAAAATAGTTTTAAGTGTTCAAAGTAACGTTTTGAATGCAAATATATAAAAAATTTTGTATATAATTTAATTTTGCAATTTTATTATAGTTGTGTATTCCACAACTTAAGACTAATTTTTTGAGAACACACAACGATGTCGTATATAGATTTAAATTTCATTTTATAATAATGTAGCAATTAATTTAATTAATTTACATTTTAAATGTGAATATAATTTTATATTTTTAAATGGAAACACAAAAAACGTTTGCTTAAAGGTTTCAATTAACAGCTAATGTATTCATTGCAAATATAAAAATGTTTCTAATTATTGTTTTATATAAATAATGTTTCTGAACGTAAAAATCTGTCGCATATATAGATAATTTTTACAAATATTTGTAAATTCCCCAAATGGCAACCAATTTAATTACTTTGTTTTTGTATTCCACAACTGACAAATAATTGGAGTAAGCTGAAATTGATATTTAAAAAAAGAAGCAAGAGGAGGGGGGGGGGGGGTAGTAGGGGAAGAGAAACTCACCGCTGTCGGCGCAGCGGCTGCTGTCATATAATCCGGCCGTAAGTAGTGATGATTGCTGGATTGCAGCATTTTGTTATAGTTTGTTAAATCCACTTTGACGGCTGTTCTTTGGTTGAGGCGGAGGTGTTTGAGTTGAGTTTGAATTTAATTTTGAGTTGAGTTTAAGTTTGTTGAGTTGAGTTTTGAGCTATGAGCTGGCTGCAGGTAGAAGTAAATTTGCCCTTGCTTAACTGTAAATGGCAATTGAATGCAGACGTTTTTGCTGTAGTTGTTGTTGTTGTTGTTAGCAACGCTGCCACTTGGCGGTGTTTGACAGTGGCGTGCTGCCAACTCGTGTGAAAAGCGGCGCCTGCGCTTCGAATTGTTGTTATTGTTGTTGTTGTTTTCAATTAAGTCGTTGATTTTGGCGTTGCAGTTGTTGTTATTGTTGTTTTTGTTGTTTGTTGTTGTTTGCTTGTAATTTATATCATGAATAATTCAATGGGCTTTATTTGACTTTCACGCCAGCAGCATTTTAAATTTTATTGGCTGCCGCTGCTGTTGCTGATTTTAATTGTGTAATAAATTCATGAAGTATTTTAATTGCAGCTGCTTAACATTTATTATTATGTTTTTATTTTGAGCACGATATATATGTATATATTTAATTTTATTTTGATTGGTTGAGTTACGCGCCAAAAGCTGTAAAATGCCAATTTCGAATCGGTATCGAAAACAATGGGAATCGAAATTTAAGCTATTAAATTGCTTTCGGGCTTCTTTTTTGCTTTCTTTCTTTGGCTGTTTTTGGTTTTTGGTTTTTTTTTTTTGATTCGCCTGAATTGCCACGTTTTGGGGCACGTACGTGTGATTTTTTTGTTTGACAGTAGAACAAGCGAGGGGGCGGGGCGGGGCAAGGGATCGGGGGAAATTTGAAAGTTTTACTTTGAATTATTTGCAAATATTTATATAGATTTTTGATATTAAATATTATTAAATATACACAAACTTCAGTCTAATAAAAAGCACCTTTTGAAAATTGATCACTTTGTATATTTCAAATAATTATATATGTGTGTGTGTTGCGTGATATATACATATATATATATATATATATGTGCAATTTGTTACGTATTTTAATTTCACACACACAAACAACCGTTCGCAATCCGTTCGCAGCGCACGATGTGCTTTAACGTGAAATAACAGAATTCGACTAAAAATCTATAAACAACATTTTCGACTCATTCATTTTGCGCTCAGCATTTTGCCGAGTCTCCGCTTTTAGCTCGCGAGAGTGTTAAAATTTATGCCGACTTGCTCAACGAAACCAGTTCAGTTACAATTGTATGCGTGTGCGTGTGCGTGTGTGTGTTGTTTGCTCTCTTTTTGTTGTGGTTCGTTTTCATTTTCAACAAGTGTGCTTTTGTTGTTGTTCGCTGCCATGCGCATTGCGAGAGCGCAAGCGAAGGCACGAGAGCAACATTAACAGCGTGAGAGTGAGAGAGAGTGCGTCTTGTGCTCTTTGCTGAGCGCGCATGCTTGCGAAAGAGGCACAAAAAAGTATTAAATTGCATTTAGTAGTAGGAAAGCACCAGTAGTAGTAGCAGTGTGATTGTGACTTTTATGCTTAAACTGGGCTTAAGCCAACGTCATCTTTCTGACTTATGGACATAAGTGACTACAAGATTACAATAAAAAATAATAAACTTACATGCGATTTTTGTGTATTCCCACACACTAAACTTAACAGCACAGCCACACTGGCGACCCACCGACGCTCATTGGACGATCGACGCTTTTGTGTAGCCATTTTGGGATTTTTTCTCACTCTTTTTGCTGCTGTTGTTGTTTTTTTTGTTGTGGTGCTTTTGCGGTTGTGTTGGGTAATATTGAGAGCACAACAGCGTCGGCCATAATTGTTTACAAGTTGCGGTGAGCAGGTGGGCGGTGTGTAAATGATGTGCTAGAGTAATGTGGTCAGATAAAACATCAAGTTAGAGAGAGAGCGCGAGAGCGAGTATAGCTGTAGAGAGTCGTTGTTGGACAGAGAGAGAGAGAGAGAGAGCTTAAATCGGAGTTTGTTTTTTGGGCAGCAGTTGAGAACAAAGTTGTGAACAAGCTGTAAACACAAAACAGCTGCTTTTAAATGATGCAAATGAAAAGGGCAACCGGAAGTGAGTTGCACACACACACATGCATACGAAATAACTTTCAGTAAATCAAATTTTTGGTTTTATTTTTGTAAAATTTTATTTCGATTTGAAAAGTTTTTTTTGTTTTTTTTTATATTTGATTCGTATATTGAACTGGGATCCGCTCTTTCTGCTTCATTAAATAGAAATCCACGCCCACTTTTAATTAAATTTAAATGGGTTTATTTTGGTGCAAGTTTTAGCATACGAAAATGAACTTTTACATTCACAAACAATGATTTAACTAAACTACTTTATGGCCAAAATTTGCACAGTAAAATCGATTTGGAATTTAAATTTATTTGCCTACCAGCTGCACAACAATAAAAAAAAAAACAGCATAAAAACGACATCAGCGTTTTATTACATTTTCCATTCATGGCTAATTCGACTGCGAAATTAAGATACTATACAAATGCTAATTTCTGAAGTCTCCGATATCTCATAAGCCGAACACCTACCTTTCAAAATCGACAACAGTAATGATCAGCAAAGACAATGCCTTTGTTCCAAGCTGAACATGCCATAAAAAACCTTAAATATCGTTTACATATAAATAGTTAATCAATATATATATACATATATTAATTCTTTTATATATATACAGTCAGACTAATATTTATTGGCACACTCATGGCTTAGGAGTGTTTTATTCACAATGCGACTTATATTTTTGGGAGAGTCTTTTTGGGATAACGTCATTTTTAGTGATGAGTCAATATATAAAATATTTCGACTCTTCAAATCAAAAGAAGACTCCACTTAAAACCATATTTGCCGAATTTTCGATTATTATTTTGGGTATCTGAGAAGTGTACGCATAATTTTTGGGCCAAAAATGTGTCTTGGTTATAATTTTTTAAAATATGTTTCTAAATATTTCTTTTGCATATTTATTAAATATTTTTCCCTATGCTAAAATTGCATTTTTTCAATTATTATTTTACGAATCAGTGGACATATAATTTTCACCAAAGCTGGCTTTTGGAGTTTATTTATGTATTTAATATTTTTAATATTCTTATATATATATTTGTATTATTATTTTTAGTATTTTAGATAGTCATTTTTTTTATTTAATTATGTTAACATATTTTTTGTGAACTTTAACACATATTCGAGATGAAAAATGAGTGTATGCCTAATTATTGGATATAAATTTATATCTATATACATTTATATATATACATATAGGTATGACGAAGAGGCGTTTATTATCTGTTGGCTGCTGACTGGCGCCTCAAATCAACGTGCAACATTTACATATTCGGGCAATGCCATATTCGGTTATTCACACAATCGCCTTCTATTTTGTAATTAATTTAATGCTTTCATTAAAAAGTATAATAAAATATATTTGTGTGTTTGTTTTGGTATCATGTTCATTAGAAAGCTTAGAGCATTTTACACGATTTGATCGACTACCAGATCCCCCTCCTGATAGCTGTCATAAATTTGTGAATTTTGTATATCATTTGATTCGTATAAATTATTTAATTCTGCCCTCATTAAATAAAATAAATAAATAAAAATGAATAGTCGAAAGTTTTATAAAAATAAATGTAAAATTAAAGTAACGAATTAAATTAAATAAAACTAAAAAGTAGAAATTAAATTAGAAATTGAAAATTAAAGAAAAAATAAATTAATAAAATAAAGCAACATAAAATGCACAATACTAGTTGCTAATATTGAAGTATTCACTTTAAATTAAACTCATTTGTTATGCAATGTTTATAAATATATTTAAATATATTTCAGCCTCTCTGTTTTCGATTAACTTGGCTGCAGGGCAACAAAACTAATAAAATGGCTAATATAAAAAGCCATTTGAAAACCGAGTCAATCATTTGCAAGTTTATTTTTGTCGAGCGTGGATAAGCAAATTGATTTGTCGCGTATTTATAATAGGTTTAATTAAATTTTATTTAATGGCTTCGGTTTAGTAGAGCGGAATTTTTATTTTTTTTTGTTGTTTTCCACTTAGCCGCAGCAAACACAAACAATTTAGCTTTCAATTAAGGGTCACAGTTATTTTTGTGTGTTTGTTAACCACAAAATTAAGTGGCTAACTGAATTTGCGGCCACACACAAAACACACACACACACACACACACACTCACACACACCAGAAAAAATGCTTTGTCGTTGTCCTTTTTTTTGGTTGGTTTTGGGTCCTGCATGAAAATCCCAAAAGACAAATAAGGGACTGAGACCGGAAAACATTCCGGTTGTGTTTTTGTCAGCATTTTAGCAGTTCATTTATGCGGGCCTAAAAGAAAATGCCTCGAGCCACAAACACACAAACACACACATAATTGACCGGAAAAGCCAGTTTAGAAACAACAACACACAAAATGGCACACGTGAGTGGTTCCATTGTGTTTGTTTTACCATTGACCAGGTTGCTGGCTGCAACTTTAATCCACTCAAATTAATTGCGAGCGGCATTTTAATGCCAGACATCGATTTATGTTTTCAACTGGCTTATGCGACGTGTCTCTCAAAACTGAATTACATAATTCGAGTTTTTAGTATAATTTCTGATTTATTGGCTCTCTTCTGAGCTCTCCATCACAAATCGCTACAAATTTCATTAAATCGCCCTAGAAAATAGAAAAGAATTTTTTTAGTTTTTACAAATAATTTATAAAGATTCTGAAAAAGATTTCTAAAATTTAGAAAGCTTGCCCAAAGTCGAAATTCCAAAACTATGGCGATTTTAATATATTTTATAGAAATTTTCTGTTATTAAAAAGAAATTTCTAAAAACTAGAAAGAGAAGAAAATCGAAATCCTTTTCAAAAATTGGGAAAATAGAAAAAGAAATTGCAGAAAAAAGCAGAAAAGAAGAAAAGAAAAAATCCTTCTCTGATATTTAGAAAATATTCATTAAATTGTCTGTTTTATAAATATTCCAAAATACTAATAATAATAAAATAAGCAACAAAAAAGCAAATTTGAGATTTCTTCTATGCACAAACATAAAAAACAAAATACACTGAAAATTAAATTAAATTTTTGAATAATCTATTCTGAAATTTAGCCACAATCTGCTATTTTAGAAATTTACTTTTTGAATAATGGATGAAAAGAAAGTTTAATTTATTTTTTTTTGAGTGAAGAAGTGAAGAATCCAATTCTTTTGTATGTTCGAAGTTGGTTTAGCTAGACTAACTGTAGATTGCAGTGCTTAACTAGCTGACGAGGTTTCTTATGTTTTCTTAAGTTTTCTTAAGTTTTCTTTTTCAGTTTCTCGCCTGATTTCTCTCAACGCTCTAGTTTAAAGATGCTCTCCTTTGCCACTTAGCGGCACCTCGACTGCAGTTAAACTGCCAAGCACTTTTAGCCTTTTTTTTTTTAACCAACTAAACACCTCCCCTCCCCCATCTCCCATCCCCCATTCATCCCCTGTTTGCCCCCAGAAGCACACACAAGTTGTGTGCTCACTTTCATGTTGTACTATGAATTATATGCGCTGCACACTTTTTAACCCTTGGCATATTTTACAAGCTGCTTTACTTCCACGTACACTCTAATAAACACACAAACGCACTTATTGTTACAGTGTGTGTGAGTATGTGGGGGGTGTGTGTGTGCGTGTGTGTGTGCTTTTTTTGGTTCAGCTTATGTGTCGTCGACTCAAGTGCGCTGGCGAGTTCATAAATTTGCCCACTGGGGCGTATGAGTAATGTGCATGAAGTGTAACATTCTGGCGGCGTGTGTTGCAAGTATGTGTGTGCGAGTGTGTGTATGTGTGTGTGCTGAGTGATCAAAAAGGAAAAATTGTAGAGAAATTCCAAAGCCATAGGCCAGCAGGCAACATATGTTGGCTTCAATTTCATATATTTTTCCACAGTATTTTCCCTTATTTTTTAAGGCTGCCTTTGCTTAAAAAACGAGCACATTTTCTGGAGGAGCTCAACCTAGCAGCAGAGTTTGTTGTTCCATCAAAGAATGTAGATTTAACAGCGGAACTGAGCTCTAACTAAAACTGATTGTTGACCATTGTTGAGCTGCATTTCCTTAAGAGATTCAACTGCAATTAAATATTTCCTCAGTTAAGAGTACGCAATCAGAAATGGACTGTTAACTTATATATAAATATATAATCGACATCAGTTTTTGCCAATGACAAAGCACTCTTGATTAGCTAGGCACAATAAAAATGAACATTATTTGCTGGAATGAAGCAATTTCTTGCATCCCATGGCAGAATTGCACTCATAATTGCAGTCTTGACCAGGCAACCATTCAGCCTAATGGCGATCATTTTATTCAGAGTCATTTAGCCGGCTAGTTACTTACTCACTTTAGTTGCTCGTATCCGGCCAACTGTTGACGTTTATCATAATTGCAGTTCATTTGCATGCAACAACAGTAGCAGCAGCAGCAGCAGCAGCCAGAACCAGTTGACAGCATACTAAGGCAAAATAGATGCCATGGTGCATGCAGCAAAAAAAAAATAAAAAAAGGAAAAAAAATCAGCTCACTTTTCATTTGTATGCCCCTTGCCGCACCTTCCTCTGTTGCTGCTGTCAGCGCCTCTCAAGCGGCAACAGCAACTGTCGCCGTTGCAGTCACTTCATGTCGCAACGCATTAGAATATGTTGCAACTAAGCCAACCCTTCCCTCCCCCCTTTCTCACTCTCTGCCAGCTCTGAATATGCAAAATGCAGGCGCGCGCAAATTTTTATCTTATGACAGCTGCTGTTGCTGCTGCTGCTGCTGCCGTTGCTGCTGCTGCTGCTGTTGCAGTTGCAGTTGTTGTTGCTGGCTGAAAAATATGCTGCTGTCGTTGTTCTCGCTGCTGTTGCTGTCACACTCGCATGTTCGTTACGTGTTCTGCTCTGTCACTCTACGCACATGCTGCGGGGCATAACTCACACACACACACACACACACACTCACACACACTCATACACTCATGCATTGTGAATATGATGAGTGCTCGTATTTGTATTCGTTTTCTTGCAGCGGCGCCCCAAACAAATGTCAGCTGTAAAAATCATAAATTTAATGCAAAATGCAAAAACGTTGCGCTTCGTTGCGCTTTTACTCTTGACAGGTGACCCCCGCAGCCCGCAACCCGCCCCTTCTCCTACCCATCAAAGCCAGCAGCAACCAGCAACCTCCCCTTAACCCATTGCCACTCCTTACTCAACCCGTCTTAACCCTCGCAAAGCTTTTACATTTGCGTGCAGCACTCAACGAAACTTTGGATACCCTTAAGAAATTTATTTATTTATTTATTATCACTGCTCTGAAATATTCAAATTGTTTTTCCTTGCTGCTTGCCTCTTTTAGTTGTTGCATGCAACGGCTGTGCCAGACTTTGATGGACGTAAATAAAGTAAAATCACTTCACAAACGAAATATTTAAATAATAAAATAATGAAAATTAAATTAAATCAAATCAAATTTAACAAAATATTTAATTTAACATATCCAATTTTAAGTATAACGTAGTAAAATGATTGAAATTAATATTTTACGTATTTTATTAATATTATTTAATCAACTTTTGTCAAACTGATTATTCCACAGTGAATAGAGCAATTCCAATTCGAAGCTCAAGATGCGGAATAAAATCAAAATCAACTTTTCACAAAATTTAAAAAAAAAGAAATCATTTTTTTTAATGCTCATAAATAAATAGTTTGTTTTATAATTTATTAAAATTATTTTTTTTTAGTATAATACTAAACTATTGTTCTTGGAATGCTTATCAATATATGCACATATTTTTTAATTTGATGGTAAAAGTAAACAAAAACTAACGAAAAATAATAGCAAATATATTTAAGAGTTTTGACTTTGATTATATTATTATTGTCTATTATTTGGATAATCAAATTTAAAAAAAATACATTTCTTCAACTAACATATATATTAAATTCATCTTAACTAATATGTGCTAATTAGTTTATATTTTAAGTGATTTTATTTAACCAAATTTTCCAATTAAACACCCCATGAAATCCTAGAAGATCATTTATTAATATCAGTTTTTAAATATTAAATGCAATTCCCATATTCAATTCACATTTAAGAAGTGATAAATAAAAATATAAAATTAATTCAACTGTTGAGTTTATTTCATAAGTTTTCAACATATTCAAGCTTCGTTTACTTTGTAAGTCAGTAAATATTTTGTAGCTGAGCTAAATGCGTAAATTAAGGGGGGGAAAAAAATAAAAGAAATACATAAAAATACGACAAAAATGGGATTTTGATAAAAATGTAGTTAATAGCATTAGTCTAAACTAAAGTCATAACATAAACATAAACACAACATAAATTCCAATCAATGCGAAACTAATGTGCTAATGACAAGGCAAAAGAGTTGCCAAACTCAATAAATTGTGCTGTCCGACTGTCCCAAACGACAGATCCATAAATGATGTCACGCTATCTAAGCTCTCGTTAATGTGGGCGCAACACTGTTGTTGTTGTTCTCTGATTTGTTGCTGTTGTTGTTGTTGTTGTTGTTGCGTTTGTCTCACACTAACAGCTTTTTTCCATCACTGAATGTGATTTGCTGCTGCTGCCTTTGTTAATTGTTTACATTTCGCCTTGGGCTTTCAATAAAGGCACACCAAAATATATATCACAAATGACAAAAACACAGACAGAGACACTCAGAGAGTCAGACGGACAGACGGACAGATTTAATATTAATTGAAAAATCATGCAAATAAGCAAACAAATTATATAAATATATGCATAGTATAATATATATATATTGTATCTAAGAAACCGAATAGAAATCAAGATGGAAATTAATTGCCAATATCAGCGCATTTGAACACAAAAAGTATGTTAGACAACAACAACAACAACAAAAGCAACATTCAAGTAGCTGCTGTTGTTTCGTTGTTGTTGTTGTTTTTTTTTCAAAATTTGTTATTAATTAACAGTCATTTATTATTAGCCGAGAGTCGGAAGAAATCGCATTATGCGAATTCATATACACTGCGGCTGCTTTGTTGATCCGTTTAATTTATATCTGATTAATATGCAACGATTTTTTGCTAATTCGAAATATGCATTGCCAGGCGAGACAATGGAGTTCAGAAATTTGTTAGAAAATTAATGAGCGTATTTAGTGTTCCATGCGTGACAGATTGCCAGTATATTAGGTTTCAGCAGAACAAAAGAAACAATCACATCACGTATAACATGATACTTATTAATTAGGTATTCTTAAATTAGCAATGTGGTTTCCTTAAATGTATAAATATATAATAAATACTCGCTGGCACTTTTGCAATTCTAATTTTGATGCCTGATAAGGATGGGATTGTTAAACGAAGCCTGCCAATATTTATGGCATAATGCACTTTAGATCTGAGAGATATGAATAAATATATGAATATTATTTCATATGAACATGCATACATATCATGTGTATCATATTGCAATGATTATCTTCGTAATTAATCTGTAATTTCCTATGGCTGACAATGTAACTAAAATGTCTCCCCCCCATCATCGCTGTAAGCCTTTTTTATGTTTGATCTAGCAAGCAATTTATAATTTTAAATTAACTCATTTGGCTGCTGTTTAAAATGTAAGAGCCCTGATCTCCCTTCGAGTGGAGACCTGTCGATGCTTACCCACCCGGAACTGGCCGAGCATAAACTGCACTTGGCCGAAAGGAAAACAACTTGCAGATTGTTATTACATACATTGTTGCAGTTGTTGTTGACAAGGCATGCCGCATAATCGCATACCTTAATATGTTGCACCGACATCCACTCAGAAAAAAAACATTCCTATTGCGAATTGCTAAAGCGAGCGAAAATAACATATTTAAAGTCGAGCATATTCAAATATTAAGATCATAAAATTTTGCTGAATTTAAACAGGAATTTCTGCGAATTTCTAAGCCAATCTAAGCAATTTAATTGTTGAGAAATAAGTAACAAAAAATATAAAAACTGTTTAAAAAATCATTAAACCAGGATTACATTGATAACAGCTACATATAATGATTACTTTGATTCAGATAATGATATAATGATAATAATAATGTCAAATTGAAGTTGAATTAAGACTGACTCGTGCCAATATTGGCATACTTAAGGGAAGGTCTATCAACAAGTTCTTAATGTATTTCTAAAAAGTCGAAAAGAGTTATTTTGTGTGTGGCTCAATGTATACTTTTAGTAAATATTTCTTATTAGCTAAATTACGATTATTTTGTTAAGTGTAGAGCGGGTATTGCCTTCTAGTTGGCTGCGTTCGCCAGTTGATTAAAAAGTAAGTGCATGTAAGTCGCATACATCGGTTAATTGTAAATTAGAGCGCGTTTTGCTTGCTGCTTGCTGCTTGCTGCAGTTGCAGTTGCGGGCTAAATTATAATTTCATGTTCACAAGCACATTTGCACGCACTGTAATTTACTTAAGCATTCTGCCGCTATCCATATAATCACCAGCTGCCTGCCAGCCAGCCTGCCAGCCTGCCTGCCTGCCTGCCTGACTGTCTGTCTGTCTGTCGGACTGTCTGTCTGGCTGTGTGTGCGAAACTCATAATTTAGGCGACACGCCCATTAACAGCAGCCCAAGACAGTGCAACATCAGCAGCAGCCTGCCTCATCAGCTATCAGCTTTTGTTGGGTGGCATCGTGTCAGTTGCTCCATCAACAACGTGCAACGTGCCGACACAATATAAATTATATAAAACATGCATTAGCGCAGCACCAGCTTCTCTCAGAGGCAGGCAGGCAGGCGCAGTTGTGGCAGATTGAGGGGCGCTTGCTCCGTTCGCCAAGCCATCGATCGAGTCACGCACATTTCGTCGTGTGGCTCCAAAGTGCAGCTCTTTTTGTTTTCCTTCCATAAGGTGATCAAATAGCTGTGTTTTCTTTCAGCCAGCAGCTCGTTGGCCGTTGCCAATTCTACCAACTAATTAACTTGGCTCATAGCATTGATCAAGCCACCGCAACGGTTGAAGTACTCTCAATCATAAATAAGCCCAATTAAACAGAATATTTGTAAGTTTAGTAAATACATTTAAAAGTCTAAAATTATATTGAATTAAATTTTTCAAAATTAAATTGGATTTATTTATTACTACTTTTTAGAAATATTCAATCTTTCAGTTGGGCTAGTTTCCATTTAAGTTCTAAGTGCTATTTTTTAAGTTAGTTTGTTTTAGAAATATTTTCTGTCTATTTATCTTAAAGAATAATAATAATAATAATAATAATAATATTGATCCAGCTATCACTAATATACTCAGAAACTTAAGAAGTTGACCTCAAAAGTGGAAACCATTTTTAAATTGATCTAATAAATTGTAAAAGTATTAAATAATTTAAAATTATTAAATGAAAATTAAAAAAAATATATAATTTTAAAAGAATTTGAGTAAGTCTTAGAAATTGTTCCAAAATTGTAAGATTTTAGTTGCAAGTTTTGCCTTGTAAATGCTAATTGGTATTTTCCTATTTTTTTTTTTTACTTTTTATTACATTTTACTGTCTATTTTTAAGAAGAAAATTTATTATTTTGCGTTGAAAAAAATCAACGACTTTAATTGGGCTAATTGCTCTCTAAATACTAATTGGTATTTTAATGAAGAATTGAATATTCAATTTTGGCTAATTAGAATACATTTTATCAACAACAAACATCCAATTAGATTCGACACATATCTATAAGATATTGTAATAAGGTTTATCAATAGTGCTTTAAGTATCAGTACTTTAAATCAGGTTGTATATATATAAAATAGCTGGTGTTGTCAGGCATGTATTACAAACCCAAACATTTTTTTACACACGTATTGCTAACCCAAATAATTTGCTTGTGTACTCCAGTTAGAACAATATGATTCAGTTGCCAAATCGAAAGCGGAAATATATTCGAATGGCGTACGAGGAGAGCCTGCAGCGAAATGACGCAAATATTGAATAAGTGATGTGAAGTGGGTAAATCAACAGCAAACCGCATTCACAATTGACTTGCAAGCTGCGAACTGTGCCCGCCAGCCAAATCAACTGGATTTCAATCAGCACATCAAACACGCAGCTGCTGGACCGTATCCCCCGGGACACCAAAATGTCAGATGGCAGGAAGAACAACAGCAACAATAAAACCGAACAAAAAGGAATAACAACGCCAGAAACAATTGCATATTTTGGGGGAAATTTATTTGTGGGCTAAGCTGAAATTGGGTTTAGCGCGTAAAATCGCCGCATTTGAAGCATTTGCATTCAGTGGGCTCCCTCAGGCGGATATCCATGGTGGCCATCTCCGGTGAGTGGAGGCGGGTGCCGTCCGGATCATAGCAGTGGGTCAGCGTGATGACCTTTTCCTTGAGGAAACTCTCGCGACAGCAGTAACACTCCTAGCCAAAGTATTGGTTAATAAACTGCCTGAGTTAATCCCAAAATCCATACTCACTTTCAGAAACCCCGTGGGAGTTATTACCGAGGGCTGCACCTGACTGTTGCAGAGGCCCTCGCATTTGTTGACTATGACATCCGCATTGCAGGTGCGCTGCATGCGGCCCAGCTCATCGAACTCCTCCTTGATCAGATGAATCTCGGACTTGAGGGTCTCGCAGTTCTCGTCGCCGGTGCCCTGGCTATAGCGCAGGGCCTTCAGGCATTGGGGCAGTACCACGGCCACGACCAATAGCAGTTCCTGTAGCTGCATGCTGGGGCTCCAGTTTTTCACTGTTGATCCTTGCCCATGCGGCTTGTGCTTTTATAGCAGGCAAATCGAGCCTGGGGTCTGTGATGCAATTCCATTTGATGGGCTCACTGATGAAATATATGTGACTTTCTGATGGAATGTTTGTGTTGCTCCCAGCAGTGGGTCCCAGCACAAAAGTCGGTTATGTTGCGGTAGGACGTGGCAAAATAATGATGTGTTGATGTTGATGCTGTTGTTGTGCTCTTAATTTGGTGCTTAAATCAAATGACTCTGCTACAAGTGGCAAATGGCGCACAAATACACAAAAAATGGCTTCAATTGTACAGAGCGAATAAAGTTCGATGGACTCTGGTAAACTCAACTCTAATAATTCAATGGGAAAAGTTTTAAAGGAAATAAGTTAGCTTGATTTTAAATACTTATTTCTAGAATGAAATGGTGTTTATTTAATATTTTGTGTTCTTTTATAAATATATATTATTAAATATATTCCTTAAATAATATCAAGAGTTGAAGTATTAAATAATCGAATTAGTTGAATCGAATTTCAGAATAATTTGTATCACAAAATAATAAATAACATTCAATTTGAATTATTATTCAATTTCATTTCAAAGAATATCAAATAATATATTTTTAAAATAGCTAAAGGACACATTGGCCAGTGCTATAAGTCCCCTTTAAGTCAGATTGTTCATTTGTTAAAGTGCAATTTCGTTGTATTTATATATTAATTTATTTTTATAATATTTTTTATCACTGAAAAATAAAAAAATGCAGTTTAAAATATTGGATTTTCATTTATCAATAAATTATTTAACAAATCATTTTTATTTTCATTTATTTTTATAGTATTTTTGTCAAATAATGAAATTAAATAAATACTTTTAAATTTTTCAAATTTCTGGAATATCCCTTGTAGATTTAATGTTTGTCGATTCTTTTTTATAAATAAATTATATGCAACATGAAATATGAACAATTTTTATATAAATTAATTTTCATTCATAGTTATCTATTTATCTCAAATTTGACACGTTGTCTATAAAAAATAGAATCAGCAAAACAGCTGATCTGAAATCCAGTAGCAGCCACAGAATTGCAGATACTTTTGTGCCACTTGCGATGGGCAAATAAATCACGTTGTTCGTTAAGAGGCCACAGTCATGAGCTGATATGTGCTTCAGCTTTAATCAGTACTCGATATATGTTATATGTGGCTCAGACAGATTTCTGCCGTTAACACAGACACACATATGCAAAGCATCCATCTGGGCCCAGGAGGCATGCAACACAACGCCCCCCAAATCGCTTTGCTCTCTGCGTACGTAAACAAAAAGTCTCTGGATGGAAGTCGTTGTCTGAACGCCAGTTACCGTCCCGCCCCCGTCCCACTGTCCGCCCTGTCCACCCTCTCCCTTTCCTGGTCCTGGACCTCACTCGACTCGCCTCGACCCGGCCAGGCAAATGGAATATGGCTGCGCTTTAGAATCATCGACGCAAACGCAAACGCAAACGCAAAAGTCTCAATGGCGCAGTAAATTATGTTTTATTATGCAATAAAGTCAACCATAAAAATGCTGCAATAAATTAAATTAACTACTAAAAATGCTGATTTTATTTTTACCCCCTGTGCAAAAATTGCCCTGCTCGGCTCGTCCTGAGCCAGAACAAAAAAAAAACAACAACTTTTTGCTTTCGTTTCTGACTCGGCTCTGTTTTATTCGCTTTTGCACAGAATTAAATCTATTTGCAGCATTTGGCATTTGCGCAAAAAATGTTGTTATTTTTTTGTTGGTATTATTATGGTTTATTGCCATCTGACAGTTTTTCAGCTGTTATTCATGGGCTGACTAACCGAGAGAAAATACAAAAATTTGGACAAATTTGTTGTACTTGAATGGGATTTCAGTTCAATATTCAGTCAATATTTTCAATAGACTTTATTGTTAAATGTACATTTAGTTGGCGGAGAGCAAGGAAATTAAAATATTAAAATCAGAACTATGATTAAAAGTCTGTCTAGCTCAAAGTGCATAATTTCTATTATCATGATTCTGTTTTGCTTCGAGTTTGGCATATTTTTAACAGACAGTTCATAAACCAAACCGCACAATATCTAAACATCAAACGATAATAAGATATACAACACAAAATATGTTATACAATAAATGGCTTCCAGGCTTTTCAGACTTGCAGTGGACTGATAAAAAAAAAAAAAACTAAAGGAATAAACAAAAGCGCAATGTTTTAAATAAATAAATAAATATGACACATAAATACAAAGCGCCTGGCAGAAAACAATGGCTTTGTAGCCTGTATTTCAAAAAATGTGTTTGCGAAACAGGCTAACAATAATAAAAGAAAAAATACAAAACAAAAAAAAAATAAATAAAAAAATTGCAAAACCACCGCTACAAAGCCAGCCGACCAAGCGACAGGGCCGACAGTTAATTCCGCGAAAGAGGAAATTACAATTCATGCCCTTTGGCGGGACTCCATGATTATCAGATCGAATTAGTGTCTGGCCCGGACCTGGGACTGGGCATGCAACGCAGCCGGGCTCAGAGCATGAGATCTGGGTACAAGGTGCTGGTTCTGTGTATGAGTGTGTGTGTGTGTGTGTGTGTGTTAGACTATCTGTGAATTGTCCTGGGGGCACATGTGCAAACACACATTTTTTATTGCCGCACTTTTCAAGCTTGTGCCCCCCATTTGAATGAACTTAGCATTTCCATTTGTTGCTGGGCCTGCCTCGCCTTTTGTTTCATTTTTCCCTTGTTGTTCTTCTTTTTGTTTAACAAACACACTCGGCCCACTGCTCTGTCAGTTGCAAGTTCCTCTTATTCATATACCACATAGTTTTAAGAAACTGTTCCTGAACAATTTGAGCAACAGACTGATGCGAAATCGACTTCAGTTAGCAGTTAAAAGCATCTTAATTGGAGTTCATAGTCTATCGAAGTTTTATTTATTTAAGTCAAGTGCTTTTCTCTTAGTAATGTAATTTCATAAAATATTAAACTTCAAATTTTAATTGCTGATACTGGGTATACTTGGGTTGAGCACAGTCAACAAAGGTCTTCGCACACGTTCTGTTCAGGTCCAGAGATTTTGTATTTGTTTGGTTTTCACTTGTTGGGCACAGCAAATTGTGACCGACTTGGACAGATTTACTGATGAGCCGCATTTCTCTGTTAACCTCACGCGTTTGGCCTTCGGATTAGCACCTTAAGCCTTAAGAGGGCTCTCAATCGTTGATTGGGTCGCTCAACGGAATTTAAACGGGACTTTACAAAAGTTTCTTCTTGAGATGCTGCGCAGCTCAGAAATATTCTTGCACCTTATTTTAGCCCTCTAGTGCCCAAGACCCCATAAGTTTATTTCGCGCTTATTCGGTTCAAAAATTTCCTTCGCTTGCCAATTTTTTTTCTAACTTGGAGCACCCCAAAAATTGATTTAGATTAGCTGTCACACTCATGTTAACAATTGGTGAAGTTCGCAAAAAAAAATAAATATTTGGCAAAAAGTGCCATTTGCAAAATAATGCAAAAGTAAGGAATTAATTCGCAGTTGTAAATAAATATTATTATCGTATTGTCGGCAATTCTGAAACCCTAAAAAAAATAAAAAATTGTAAATGTAAAAAAAAAAATTCAACGGCCCTACATGATAAGCGAAAATGTATTTGTATAAAATATTTATTATTATGTATATATATCTATATATATATATCTAATATATTATTTGTAATATTAATATTTATTTTGATAAAGCTAGAATATTCAAATATTATACCGAAATTAAATATCAATTATGCAAGTTCACGGTTTTTTTTTTTAAAGAAGAAAACATAAGAAATCATAAAGAAATTTGGCACATTCATTATAGATATGTATTAACTAGTTTTGCCGCCCTTGGCTGGCTTTGACTGACACAACTTGAATCATTATGGCAAAGACATGTGTTAATTTATGTAACTTTCCCGAAATGCTATTGTGACGTTCATTAATCATTATTGTGTGTGTTTCTTGGCCCCGTCTGGGTCACTGCCTACTCTTTTATGTTATTTTTAGTTAATTGTTTGCGCTGTAAAATGTTTATGCGTTTTGCCAGAAACAACAATAACAACAACAACAACAAGAACAACAATAACAACAACAACAACAAAACACATCGCAATAACGACTGCCTGCTTTTATTTTTATTTTTTTTTTGTTGGCCTCTTTGACTAATGTGTGCCGCGTGCACGTTTTGGTTTCGATGATTTATTATGCACAGCGTTTTCGAAAGGGTTTTTGTTTTACTAAATCATATCAATCATATCGAAATTAATTTTGATTACATGACAAACATAAAATGTATACACGCGCCTGAACGTATTTCATATTAATTGTGCCTTACATAATACTATCAAATAAAATCTAATCAAAATCGTTGCAAATTACTTAATTCTACATCATGCAACATTTCGTGGATAACATCATTTTAAATTACACTTTCTTTAATTTTGTTTTACAATTTAATAAATAAATAAATAAGTTTTATTTTGCAATGTTATATTCATATTTTATTTAAAGTTTGTTCTTAAATTTAAATAAATAAATAAGTTTTATTTAATTTATATGTTTCTCTATTTAATTAATTTAACTTAATAAGTAATTCAATGAGCTTTGTTTTATTATATTTTATTAACAGTTTCAAGATTTTCTGTAATTAAGTATTGGAGAATATTTAAAATTATACTAAAAAATTGCTAAGAATTCAATATTTAGATAAATTATATTTAAAAGTAATATATTTAAATATTGTGGCAAATCACAATACCAAAATTTATCACAGGTAAATAAATTACCAATCAAAATTGTATTTGTTGATATATAACAATTATTTAAGTGTCTATATGTATTTATAAATTTTTGGAATAAACATAAGTGCAGCAGCGATGAAAATAAATTTTAATAAATTAAATTCTTAAATGTTGAACTCTTAATTTAATCAAAATGCATACAAACTGAATGTGTAAAGCTTTATCGTGTACAACATAAATGCCTTTATGTACATGAAATTGGTTTGGTAAGCTGTCAGTTAGGAGTTGGCTACCATTATTTATTGGCCTCTCTTAACAGCGTTAGTAAAGCGAAAGTTACAAGTCTGTAGTTAGCTGGCTATTTGGAAAGATACACTGTACAACATAATTACAGTGCGTAAAGCGGCAAAAACATTCACTGGCAAGCGTAACCCATAATCAGCATTAATGTGAGGCTATTATTATGTTGATTATAATTTGGGATAAGCAACGCTAAAATGCGCTTGGGTTATGTGTGTGTGTGTGTGTGTGTGTGTGTGTGTGTGGTTAACACCCAAATCCCCCCAAGCCAGCCATGGAAATTTAGCACGATTCTGTGATGGGATACCTCGGGACATTGACGATGAGTTTGGTTTGGTTTGGTTGGGTTGGCTGGCTGATGGAAGCCTCCAATCGTGATGCATAACTGACAGCTAGGGCGTTGCACAGTTCTCGGTTTCAGGGTCGCCACTTGAATCATAACGTACCGACATAAGTATATTTTAAGCCGACAACCCAATTTGCTAATCATTAATCATAAAATCCACTCACTCACTCACTCACTCACTCACTCAGTCAGTCAGCCAGTCAGTCAGTCGGTGTTTGGGTAGCCGTAGCAATGACCCAATGAGGCTGAGCAATGCGCATGAGCGCGTAAACAAGCATAAATTAATATGGCCAACTAATTTAATTAGCCATAAATCAACGAGTTTATTAAACAGTAGCCCCAACCCAATCATGCCAAATGTATTCGGCAATAAACTGCCGCAAATTGGTTAATGCAAAAACGGCGACCCCAAACTAATGCCCCATGTGATTATTTATCTTACGCTGTACGCTGTACGCTGTGTGCCGCCCACATACACACACTTGACACCCCCCCACCCCTCCCCCTCTACACCCCCCTTCACTCTGCATGCACATTAAAAATCAGTTAAATTCAGATCTGACACACACACACACACACACACACACGAAATGCCCATAAACAATTTTCATGCATTCAGTCGGTCAGTTGGCAAAATCCAAATGGCACCGAGACCATGCAGGCAACGTGGGGGCGGGCTGGGGAGGTGGTTGTTGCAACTGGGGGGACCCCATGCAGCGATTGTGTGGCCATCGAGTTGGCCCAGTCTCTGCACCAGTCTCCGAGCGACCAAAGCCATTTGGCATATGCATTGCAAACATTTATGGTTATTATAAAGCATTTAAGATTATTATCGTGCCCTGTGGCAGCTGTTACAATCGCATTGATTTGAATTTGGCCATTTCTGCTGCTACTGCTGTAGTAACACCTAAATTGAGTGATAAACTCGGAGGCGTAACTCTTTTCCGCGTTGCACTTGATTTCCTGATTTCTAAAGCCTTATCTATTACGATTTTCATTCGAGTTTATGTGTATTGAAATTGGATCAAGTAATAGTAGTGCATTGGAGCAGACGTCTGCATACTTCTTTCTCCTCCTTTAATTCAAGTTTTCAATACTAACAATTCTCCGGGAAACCTTTTCAACTGTGATAAACCTACTCTTATCCTTATCTCTCCTTTATTTTCTTAATTATGGTCTTACTCTTATATTTATCTTTCGCTTATTTTCTCTCTTACTCTCGACTTCTGATTTTCTCTCTGATAAATGTTTTAAAAATTATGTACATTAAATAAATAAAATAAATAATAAAAGTAAATTAAATATAAATAAAATATAAGAAATATATATAAATAATTTGCCCATAGAGCAATACTATCCAACTGCCTGTTTCTATGGATAAAATTTCGGTTACTTCTGACAAATCCGGTAATAATAATAATTACCAAAACAAATTATTTTGTCTGCAAGAGTTTTCATTCTTTGATAATCAGAAGAAGGCTGGTTTTTTCGTTAAATGTATTTCTATAGCTTTTACTTTGCAATGGAGCCCACAAGTTATATATATTCCTTGATGAGCATCACTAACCGTATCCATAATCATAATCCGAATCTGTCTATGTGGCTGAAGGTTTCTTTGCAAGCTACTCTCTCAGTTCTTAAACTACTTTAATGAAACTAAATATGTATCCCTCTTTTTGCTGATCTTTTGGTTTTTTTAACTTTTATTTAAATGAAGTCTGGAAGGGTCTGTAAACTTCGATGTGCCTTAGCCAGCGGTTCTTTCCTGTGCTCTTCCCAATTATATATAATAAAATAACTATTACCAAGTTTGAGCTTGGTCAGTCTGCACTTATGAATTCAGCTCGGAGTCGCAGTTTAATGGGTAACTACGCTTGTAGCCCCAAGGCATAGATTGTCTCTACTAATTAGTAATGACGGCATTAACATGTTTGTGTCAGCACGATTTGAATGATAAGTGGTACCTTTTTGGGATATCAAGTTTTCCCATAGCCGAAAACGAAATTCGAAATCTTGGCCGAGTTGACAAATAAGTTACGCTTAATTTTGTGGCAAGCGTTTATAAACCGAAACACGCAACACATTTGGACAGCGCAGCACCTAAAGCGAAGCCATTAAAAACGCCACTCTGATAAAAAATTCAAAGACCGACCGAACGAACTAAAACAACCAAAGCCAAAACCGAAAACCGAAAACCAAAAACCAAAAACCGAAACCACAACGAATACCGAACCCTGGCTAACTGAGTGAGTGCCATAAAGTTTGAATTTTACGACGCTGTGTGGTCTCATTTGACATATTGTGGGCTTTACGATTCCAAAATTAATGACACCGTGGCAGGTAACGGGCGCTCTTAGATTGGGGGCGCCCTGCCAGTTTAGCTCCGGCCTGGTGGGTTTTTGGTGGTGCTGGTGGTGGCGGTGGCGATGGGGTCTCTCTTGGTACTCTGTGGGTTGGTTGGCTGGTGCCATACCGGTTTTGTGTATTTTAAACGACAGCCTCATCAGTTAATAAGACACATACCCATTTTTATGGCATTAAACGACGACAAGTGAAACATAAAATATATATTTACTTCATTTTTAATGCGCCTGCGAGGCAACCAAAACAATTTGCAATGCAAATGATCAACGCGTTCGCTTAGTTTCGACTGACTAAATGACTGACTGACTGACTAAATGACTGACTGACTCGCTGGCTGGCTGGCTGGCTGGTAATAATACTTATTTGCGAGCGGGTCTGACTTTGCTACTTAAATTCAAATTCATTGCGTTATTGTGCGTTGTTTCTTTTAGGTTTCGGCAGCTGAAATAAATCGCAATCAACTTAATTTACGATCTGAGCAACTTTACGTTCTCTGCAGCTTAAATTAATAATAATTTACATATAATTAGCGCACATAAATTATGTGCATTCAGTGTCAAACACGGAATTTATGTTCGAATCGCAATCGCAATTGCATTCAACGCCATGTTCACTTTCAGCTGCACTCATTAATGTAACCTTTAAAACTGATCCAGATTACGAGATAAGCCAGACAACAAGTACTAATTACATTTGCTTTACAGTTTATTGAGTTTAATTGCAATTTATTGATTTGGTTTTAAGATTTTGATATACACACAAGTTTGTTTAAGCTTAATAGACACCTCAATGAAATTCCACTCAAGACATAAGAATGAATTTTAACTGCCATCGTGTTAATTGACGATTTAATGACTTTATTTACCTCAATCGAAAACAATATTAGCACAAACATAAAATATATAAATTCTATGAAATAAGCCAGATTACCCCAGAAATTAAGGCAACATTAGCTTTTATGCAAACAAATCAATTGCTCGTGTTTATAACTTGAATTGTTGTTGAGTTTTTAAAAAATCTACAATTGAAAATTATAATGCCTAAAAAACTATTTAAAAAATAAGGCTAAAGCAACTTTAATAGTTTAACATTTGTTGAAAATTTACCTTATTTGATTTTTAAAAGTTTAAGGCGATGAATTACTACTTATAAGAAACTTTGCAGGTGCTCCTTGATATTTTAGCAACCTTGTGGGGATCACAGGATTCTTCTCAAAGATACTTAAATCTTAAATTTTGGACATTAGATAATAGCCTGAAAAGATATTTGAATAATTGTATCAAATTAGTTAAGCAACCCATAAAATTGTTGACCGACTTACTGTAGTAGAACCAATCCAGTCTTGTTCATGGCATTCTTACAATTTTCTGATTATACTTTAACAAATTTTAAATTAAAATTAAAAAAATTAAAGAGAGATAAAAATAATAATTTAAAGCTTATATTTAGCTACAGAGTGGAATTAAATCATTTGTTGCTTTTATTTATTTAATATAAGGAAAAATACAAAAAGTAAATATACAAAAATTTCTGGTTAATTGCAAAACTAGTTCAACATTTTCTGTGTGATGGATTGTGGAAAACCCAAAAAAAAGTAAACCCAATCAGACCAAAAATAAAAAATAGAAGTATGAATAAGTTATTATTATTGTTGTGTTATACAGGATATAAGATGTCTAGGATTATATTATTTATTATACATCACTGATAGCTAGCCAGTTATATAAACACAATAAATGTGAGCATTATCGAGGACATTCATGTTTCAATCCCTCATTGGTTGGCCTTTGTAAATCATTCAATCCATGCTTTGAATTCCACATGCTTTAATCATCTAGCATATGCTGCATAAATCCTGATTTATGCACTTAAACAAATTAAATCCCAGAGTTATGTGCGTGAGTTGGATCTGACAAGGGGATAATTTGGGTCAGCCATGGAACATGGAACATGCGAGAGGCGAGATGCGAGATGCGATGCGATGCGAATATAAATCATTGTATGCTGAATGTTTTCATTCATTGGCTCTTCATGTATTACGCATCTGCTTATAACTGTATCTGTATCCGCCTATAAGGTGTATGTGTGTTTTATATTTGCTTGTTTTTTTACTGTGTAAACTTTCGAGCTATTCGCTAACGAGTTCCATAGATGATTTGTCTTTTAAGTTGTCGCATAAAGTGCTTGATGGGCCCAGGGACAATTTGGGGACTACTCGTCCCATATTCATAAATCAGCGCTTATTTCACAGCGATCTCTTTTATTTATGTATGATTGTGTGTAACTGAGTGTGTGTGTGTGTGTGTGTGTGTGTGTGTGCTACCCCCGTAGCCTACAATTTGTAGAGCAGACAGGCTGCATCCTTGCGTTATCCTGTTGCCCCGTTCTCCGCCTTGTTGCTATATTACAAATGACTGTGGAATATTTATAAGCATCATAAATTTAATTTATGTCGCCACTGCGCCCGCCGCGTTTATTGTGCGCATAATAAACGCTCCTCGCCATGTCGCACAGCCTCCCCTTTGCCACCCCTGACTACCCCAACCCAACCCAACCTCCTCACAGTTATCCGGCTATTGAAGTAATTTATTATTTTTATACGTTTCGTGTATGTGCGTGTGTGTTTGTGTGTATATATTTGTGTGGCACGCATATTATACATTATACATAAAATATAGTGCGAAAATTGCAGTTGCTATTATTTTTATTTATTATGCCATTTTTTTTTTGCGTCGCGCAATGTGAATTTGTGTGGTAAGTGATAAATATGTTTATTTTTTTTATTTTATTTTGTTTTTTTCTTTGCTGTTTTGGGTTCGCCGTTTGCTAATAGGGGTTGCTTTCTAATTTGAGTGATAGTAAATTATGCTGGCCATGGTGAAATTCTGGATTTGGCATCTTCTTTACCTTTGCCGAATTCCATTTGCAAATCGTTCGAAATGCTTTTGTTTGCGATTCTTGCTTTAAATTTACAAGTAAATTATACAAAATGCAAATTTAACCATTAAACCATTAATTTACCCATTTATAACTTTTTGAAAGGTTTTTAATCTCTTATGCGATGGTTGCTTCGATTAAGACAAGAAAGACAACAATTTTCCCTTCTATTTGTACGATATTTCTTATACAAATTTCGATTTGCTTTTTGCTTTTCAACCTTCACTAATGATGACTAAAATGACTATTTATATAAAAATAAGCTCGATTGGCTCATTAATAAATAATTTGACTTTGTAGCTGGTAATCTAACTGTAATATATATTTAATTGTTGAAAAATAAAAAAATGAATTTATATAAAATATAGATAGACACTTCAAATTCAGCATTAATAATATATATATTCAAATATTAATAATCAAATTTAAGTTTTTAAGTTAAATAAAAATGCAGATAATAATTCACTTTGGAAAAACGTTGCAAGATTTATTAGGATAAAACAATAATATTTGGTATTACATTCAACATGAGATAACAGCAATCAAATGAGTGGTTCCGATTAGTGGTAGCTGTGTTCGTGTCCGCCATAACCACCGTCGTGGCCACCGTGGTGTTCGTAGACAATGTGTGCCTCCTCGTGTCCATGTCCATGACCATCACCATGACCATGTCCATGTCCACCACCGTGGCTGTGTCCGGTGCCATGTTCCTGCTTCAATGAGTAGCTGTTGGAGCTGGAGCCGTGGCCATGACCGTGATCAGAGCCATGGGAGTGGTGATCGTCATGACCATGTCCAGAGTGGTCGGAGTGTCCTGAGTGTCCTGAGTGTCCCGAGTGCTCCTCGAACTCAACATGGCCACCCAAATAGCCGCTGTGTCCATGGTGTTCGGCTACATGGTGCACCTTCACGCGGTGCACCTGGGCCTCGAAGCCCTTGTGTTTGTCGGCCGTATAGTGGACAGTGCGCTTGTGTCCATCGGCATCGATCAGTTCGTAGTGTCCAGTCACCTTATGTCCATCACGATGTTCGCTATGCTCCTTGACATCGCCTGTCTTGGGATCCTTGACGCCATACTTGAAGTCGTACTCGGAATGCGAGTCGTGGCCATCGTCATGACCATGGCCATGACCATGATGGTCATGGGATCCCTTGTGATCGTCATGGGAGACCAGATGCACCGAGGCATGACTGGTTGCCCCCTTATGGAAAGGAGCTGCTCGAATGACCACACAGGCCAGCAGGGCAAATGCGATGCAAATCTGTGAAAGAAATATCCACAGATTGGACGAACTGCACCAGTCGAGACTCGATCTTGGCTTACCTTCTGGACCATGGTGCTGCAGCTAATTGAACTGTCGGTTGATGTCGGCTAGTTGTTGTTTGAACTCAAGACCCAAGCGTACTGTGCCTAAACTGGGTCTAAGCCCTAGTTTTTATAGCCAGATTTTGTGTAGCTTTAGCATTGCTTTTAACCTCTGACTTACTTTCGAATTGCGTTTTAGTAACGCCCATTTTTGGTTCAAGTTCGTTGGCTTTCGCCTCAGCAATTACGGACGTGGTTTTCCTTTCGCAATGATGTTCTTTTTTTCATATTATTAAGTTAAATTAAATCCACGGATAGTAATTCATTGTACGATTTATTGTCACATCGATGGCCAATTTAAAATGGCATTGTTTATGTCCCGGCCATAATCCCTGAAAGCTGCCGGGCCCCGATTGGAAGAGATGAGGCAGCAAGATTTATACGCCAGCCCGACGTTGAGTCGTTGACGTCAATCAGCCTGACAAAAAGTCATCAGAATTGCACTGCCCTGTGTGGACCTCGTCTCCACGATGATCGAACCCCGTCGGACGCTCTGCCAGATCTGCCTGACTGACTGCCTGCCTGACTGACTGCCTGACTGGCTGGTTGACTGCCTCAGTGGCTGCCTCAGTGGCTGGTTGGCTGTCAGAAGTCAATCGGCTGCCGTCTGTCAATGTCGTGTCGCCTTCATCAAAGGCGAAACTTCAACTTCAACAACGACGACGACGACGAGCTGACAATGGAATTGGATGTGCATGTAATCCAAAGGACTCGACCCGTTGACGGGGTAGGGGGGAGCTGTCGTCCCTTCCACAATTTGCATTTGATGCGTAAATTAGCTGACAATCGCATGAAAGCAGACGACAGTTTAGAAAAGGTTTCAAGACTTTGTTTCAAATTACATACAGCACATATATTTCAAATAAACATCTAAAATTAATTTGTCAAATTTTTTAATAGACACTAACTAATTTTGTTAATTAAAATACTTTTTTACTGTTAAGTTTGATTTTCTGAATTCTTGAATTGGTAATCTAAAATAGTTGTAGATAATATATATTTATTCATGATGGATAATATTGATGGAATGAATTTAGAATGCAGCAATATTTCTGATATTTCCTTATTTATTTGTTTAACTTTCGATTTTGATTTCTATGCGATTTAGTATTGCATTTTAGTTTGTCTTTCTTTGTAATCGCTTTTTTTAAATAAATCCATATTTAAATAATTCAAGATTAGTTCACATTTTGTAAGCTAGTCTTTTATCTGCCTTTTAGTTGAACTTTTATTTCAGATTAAAGGTTATACTGATTCAAATCAAATCAACTCAAATGATATGCTAATTCTATAGTTATTTAAAGTGAATTCATAAAACACTTAAAAATAATTATAAGCAGGCACAGGGTATCTATTAGTCGCACACTAACTCAGTTTGTTGTGTTGGTAAAAGTGCAAAAGTGATTGGTGCTCATTAGTTAATGTTCGACTGAAATTAGAAAGTATTTCTTAGTTTTGCCATTCGATTTTCAGTACACCTTTAGAATGCTTCCATTTACTTCTCTCGAGAAGAGATTCGCTTTAAATTGGTCCCTTACGCAGTTTTACTTTGTTGCTTGGCTGGTTGGTTGGTTGTTGGTTGTTGGTTTGCTGTCAGTGTCATTTCTGGCTGCGTTTTGTGGGCACATTTCGGCTGCTTGATTACTCATGTCAATCAGGTTTCCAAACAGCGACGACATGCTGTCAATCTTTGTGTCATGGCCGCTGAAGTGGTTGCCATTGGAGTTGGACAACAAGTACGCTTGATTGTGCTGCCCAAAAGGCAAAGAGATCCGCAAGGAAGGAAACGAAACCAGACGAAAGGTAAAAAAAAAATATATAAAAAACAGAGAAACTGATGCCACAAAGGTGCACACTGCCAGGGTAGTGACAGTGACAGTACTTGATGTTGTTGCCGTTGCTGTTGCCATTGCTGTTGTCATTGCTGTTGCTGTTGTTGTTGCTGTTGCTGTTGTTGGATTGATATGCATTGTATGTAAATTGGGCGGTCGTTTTCGCATTTGATGCCCTGTCAAGGGATAATCAACAGCAGTCGACTGACGCAGGACATCGACATCGGCAAAATGAATGTGCAACAAACGGCAACAACTGCAACTCATTATGCAGACGCATAAAAATGTTGCCGCTCCCTCCTCGTCGATGCAACGCATCGTATCGATTGATGGAAGGTCGGTCCATCGTTGATTGCTCTTACTCCGACCCGGTGCTCGGTGCTCCACACTCCACACTCCACTAGCCCATAACGAGCGTTAAGAAATATACAGCTCCAATGTACGATAATTTGCAACGAGAATTTTACTCTGTGGCACAGCCCCCGCACTTTAATCGGGCTCCCATCCACAGTCGGAGTCACATAAATTGTGCCCGCTGACATTTTGCGAACGTTCCGAAATTGAAAACGATGTTCGGCTTGTTGACAGATATTCGTTTGACGGACCGTCAACTGTCATTGTGGAGCCGCATAAACGTTAACTGAAACCCGCCGCAAAGGGGCAACAACATACATACATATATTGATGACAATCCTCATCCTCGTCCTCATCCTCATCCTGTGCTCACCATTTTCCTTGTCAGCAGCAGCAGCAGCAGCGTCATTATCATTGTGGTAGGGGCTCTTCCTTTTCTTTTTGGACATCCTTAAATGCAATTTACTGCATTACTTTGGATTACCTTGGTAGATTGGCTCGTCTGGTGATCCATTATGCAGCTCCTTATGATATATAATTTTATTTTACTGATTATGCAGGGGTTGTAATGGCAACATACACTTTAAATCGATATTATTTTTAACAAGCACTTTTCAACTCTTAGTTGCCAATGAAGCGGTGCATAATTCCTTTGCATTTTGTATTATTAATGCAATGATGGACTATCAAGGTTTATTTCTAGAGTCCTTTTGCGTGAGAAGCTATAATGAATTTGTAAACAGGAATGTAATGATTACAGCTGAATTCATTTTGCTTATTATTTTAAGAAAATAGACTTCTTTTTTCTAAATAAGTTATCTATTTAATTAAACTTACCAAATTGAATATTTTTAAAAATTCGCAAAATATTTATTTTAATATTTTTAGCTGAATTAAATATTAGTATAGAAATATTTATATTTTTTTTAGAATAAAAGACTAATTAAAATTAATAATAAACTGTCGGTTTGGCTGATTGTTAGTTTATTTTTTAAGTAAGTTAATTCGTTAATTCAACTAGTCAAAATTCATATCATTATTGTTGGAATATTTTCATATTCAAATTAATTCTTAAGAATAGAATTGTATTATTATAATAATAATCTGTGAAGTTAGTTGCTGGCTTGTTTATTTTTCTTGAGTAAGTTAATTATTTAATTGAGCATCCAAAAATAAATTAGCTAAAAATTACCACAATAAATATTAATTAAATTTCGCCAATGTTTTATTGCAATAGTTACGACTTTGTTGAAATGATTATGATTATCTTGATATTATGGTAAAATGACATAACTTCAGCTACTGCCTGGGAGTTTCTCGAAGTCGTTTATTTTTTTTAATACAGCGTTCATCAAGCTGCCAAGTTTAACTATTTGAGGAGTCGAATAAAATTAAGCAAAAAATCAGCAGGCGCAAAAAAATGCGTTAAGCAATTGCAGCAATTGCAATTGGACAGCAGAGAAAAGAAACAAGAAACGTAATCGGTAATTGCGAAAAGTAAGTCAAGAGGCAGGGGTGCAACAGGCAGCAAAGTGTTGCATGGTCTGCCAGAGGGGGGTCGCTCCAACTTGGTCAGGGGTGGAGGTGTAGGAGGATGGGAGGGGCCAAGTGTCGACAATCCTCGTCAATTACGTTGTAATGCGTCTGGCAGCGTCTCTGCTGCAACTCCAACTGCAACTGCAACTGCAACGTTCGCTGCTGCAACGTGCCACAGTTGGCATTGACGCATTGCCTGACACATTATGATGCTTGATTTGTTGTCATGGCTATTTTGCCACCATTCGCTTTCGCATGTGGCTCGTCCTGGAATGGCATTGCTGCCAATCTCCGTCGCTGGAAAATGCGAATTTTTCACTATGGACAAATGAGTTTGTCGCGGCCTTTTTGCGTTATAATTAGGCTTTTTGTTTGGTCTAGACCCAAAGAAATACTTTACAACATTTTTCGCCTTTCCAGTTTATTAATGGCTAACTCTGCACATGTTGGCATTTAACGTGTTTATCGCTATCGGAAATTGCTGTTTTTGCCATCGCTTCTGCATTTCTGCGGGTTTTTGTTTGCCATCCCATGAAAATAACGCATTGGCAAAAGTTCATTGAAGTGTAAATAACATAAAAAGGTTTTGCAACGGTATTTAATTATCTAAAGTAATTGCAAGAAATAAAAATATATATCTATGATGGGTTTTTCAACTCTTATTATTGAAATACAAAATAAGTTTTGTAATTACGGGCCTACATATTTCAGCATAAGTATTTTTATTACCTATTTCCTAACCACTTTATAATTACATTCACCAGTTTTTTCGCTTTATAATATAGTGCCATTAGCATTCAATCGAAAACCGTCAAACTGGCCACACATTTTTTTGTTATATTTCGTACACTGATAGATCGATCAAATGTGGAACACTGGTAGCTGGCAGATGTAATCAGACGTGCTCTTGAATGCCCCTGGAGGCCTTTCAATTAATTTTCGAAAAATTGGAAAAAAAAAACAGAGGGAAAATAATAATAATACGAAATAAAGACCGTACTATGCCCCCGACTATTTAGGTGCCGGTGCCTTTGTGCCAATGAAAAAAGCCAGTTACTTTAATGAAATACATCTGTTGGCTCGGACTTTGGTGGTTTGTCGGCGTTTCACACAAAAGCCAACAATTTATGATTAATCACAAGATCGATGAGAAAATTATGCTTATGACAATGGGCAAAGAAGGCAAACAGGCAATCGGGGAAACATGCAAACGGGGAAACGGGGAAACAGGGAAACAGGCAAACCAGCAAAGTCAGGCATTAATCTGCATTTTCTAGGCCCCATGTGAGATGACAAAGCGCTTATGGCGCATATAATTATTGGTTGCCGACAAAGATCAGATGCGATGGAAAGAAGTCGCGCAAGTGGCAGGAAATGCCACTTAATTTGTATTTCTTCGCTCGTTCTCCATCCTCCAGCCACCAGCCACCAGCCACAGCCTCCATCCTAGCCTGTCACGGTAGTGTCTTAAGTATTGGCCAGTCGAAATGTCATTAATGGCAATTGCTTGTAATGACTCCACGTCTTTATGGACAGCCTTTCAGTCAGCATGCATAATTTGCTGTATGTAACCAGAAACATGACACAACTGGCCAACGTTTTTCATATGTTTGGGCAATTTCTTGAACTCAGTTCAAATCAATTTTTTTTATCATAATCAATTAACACACGTTTCGTTTTGATTCGATATGGCTAAAATTTAATGAATGAATGAAGTGGGTTGAGTGAGCCATAGATGTTGGTTGAAATATACTATTAAGACCTTGTCAAAAGTTGAGTTAATAGATGAGCACTTAAGCCGCTTTTGACGTCTTATGATTTACCAAGCTACTTCTAAATTAAAAACAGGTTCGCAATTCCCATGGCTTTTTGTGGCATATATTTTATTAAAATTTAGTGCTCTATTATTAAATGCAAATTAAAATTGTGACTGAGCAGATATGTTTATCTATCTAAAAGATTGGAAATCTGACGCATGCAACTTTTTCCTTTGTTTTATCTGAACAGCTTCAAGGTTATTTTCGAAGATCAATCGAGAAAAGTTTAGTTTTCTTTACTTTAAAATTTAAGAAATACTTTTTTTTTTTGCTTTAGACAAACATTGGAGATAAGAATAGAGGTATTTAATATTTAATACAATTTGTCTATATAATTTAGAGATACAATTGTGACAAAGATTTGCGAGCAGAAGGTATTATAAGACTGATTAAAAATGCATTCATTAAATATTGTTCCCCTTAAAATATATATCTGTGAGTTCCTTTCTAGTAAAATACAAACATTCAATAGAAGTATAACATTTATCCGATCGTTCCAATATGATTCATACATTAAAGATTAGCTGGCCTTGGGTAATTAAAGTGTGATTATATAATCTTTAGAAATGGGATGCATTCCACAATTATTGTTCCCTCGGAGTGACAAAACATGCATCAATTAGCTCACACCTAAGAAAGGTGACAAAGCACTTAAGTCGCCCTCTTTCTTAAATCATGTGTATTCTTGCTGAAATGCTGGCGATTTTAAGTACAAACAGTGGTTGGGTTTGAGCATGTGTAAAATGATCCACAAAGGATGCACAAAGGAGCAGGACCAACAAAGGATAGAAGGTGATGCATATCGGGTTACGCAAAAGGTAGAGATTCTGGTAGCTTAAACCACATCAAGTTTCACAGTTGTTGGTCCGTGAAAATTGTGAACCTAGCCAGATTTTAGATTTCGGGCAGAGATTACACAGAGAGGGAACTGCCTTAACAGTTGCTTCAGCAGTTGGGCATTGTTTCGCTGTGGACTACTGGATTTGTGCGATGTTTATCTTAATTCGTTTGTTTTCATCAAATTACAAAATTGCGTGTGATAACAATCAGAAGCTGAGACCGTAGTCCCTACGCCCCTTATTTTTATTTTCTCACTTGTTGGTTTTGCCAGCCATTGTATAATATATATATATATATATATATATATGTATATGTATATATATGTATAGCTGTGCAGATGCGATGACTATTTTGTCAGTTGTCTGTCTCAGCTATGCACTCTCGCCCGGCTTATTTAATGCATAAACAATTATTTCCATCAGGATTTCACAAAAAGTCGACAAAAGCAAACAATCCCAAATTGCAATTCAAATGAAATTCCAACAACAGCTGCCAGTTAAACATTTTCAAAACTAGATTTACGAAAAGTAAGGTGATTAGCAATGGGAGCATTTAGAGTAATGAAAATTGAAAAATAGAAGGAAAAAACCGCAAATATTTGTAGTGCTCTTTCGAAATGTGTCTGTGCTTTGTGCATTGCTAATTACCTAGAAAACATGTACACAAAAGTCAAATAGGGGCATTAAGAATATATATACATATATATATGTACATTTGTGTATCTTGTTCGTTGGTGTGAGATTTCCTGTTTGAGGTTCGACCGAGAGAAGTTCCTCTTTGGATCGGATTACCTGACGCACGCTTTCGCTACATTTGGCAAATCGCTGAGAGTCCTCGATGACCACTGGGCACTGGGCTAATTAGCTGTTGGCCAGTGGACAAGCTATCAATTTACCACAGGACGCATCAGATAACACAACTTCCATATATCGCTCGCACAGGCACAGGAAAAGAGCGGATGGCATCGGGCACCTTCTGCCCATTATCATCATCATCATATGGGGCGCTAATCTCTGCTACACAGATTAACACACAGAGCAACCTATTTTGTGTGACCGGTTGACCGGTTGACTGGTGCACGGTGCTTGGTGCTTGGCCAAATGACAGCAGCCAGAAGGCCCGAATTTACGGCTTTCTGGGTAATTTGACACTCTGGACAGCAGTACAATCCCGGCTAGTAGGCCATGTCGGAATGTCGCATCGGGATGTCAATTTGTCGGGCTATGCCGTGTGCTGTGTTGCATTGTGTGGTGTTGTGCTGTGGTCTGGTTCAGCTTATATTCCCGTACAAACACTGAGGACAAACTTGTGGTTACTGTCAATTGATCACAGACGTCTGCAGTTGTCATTTAATTTTCTACTCAGACCACCATCATCAAAACCACTGGCATTAATGGGCGAAGGGTGTTTAACGCTGTGCTGCGATTCAAAGCATGCAAATGTGAATGACAGCAGCAGATTGATACGATGCCCTCGTCTTCATTCACCCCGAGCTGATTGCAATACAACTGTCAACATTAATAAATTAGTTGCAATCATAGAATACATCTTACACATTTGTGTTAATATTTTCATGGTCATAATTCAGTAATAATCCCAAGTTGGAATTGTAAGGACTCACTAGTAAATTGATCTAAGATAAAACTTAAAATTTCATGATTTTCTAGAAAAGACGAGAAATCTGTCATTTGGCATGCCAATTTAAGAACATGCATATTTTCAACTCTATTAATCACAACAAATCAAAAATATCATCAAATACCAAATTAAATAAATACTTTTTTTCTGGCATCATATAAATCGTAAAATATATTTGCCTCTCATTTCACCAACCTCCCAAAATGATTCAGCTTTAAAATAGCTGTCTCCATTTAAGTACAGCTTGGAAAATACTTTAATCTTAACACATGTTTGTTTTACAATGCAAAATTTGTTGAGCATGAAGGTGTTAAATTTGAGTAGTGACTGACCATTGCAGTGGCACTGTCAAAATACAGCATGTAAATAGTTCATACATCAATATTTATCATTCATAGGCAGTGAGTTATGCATGGACATGTACGCGGCACATGCAGCAACAATTGAGAATGGGAATCGTGTCGTGTGTGGCAGCAGAAGCAGAACGAGGCATAAAACCATTCGTCATTCGGGCATGCATCACTGTATGACTGTATTCATTCATATTCAATCATGTATTCAGGGGGGCTTACGAGTTTATTTAAATAAAAGTTCAATGTTTACGGAATACACTCTGTTCACATGCAGCTCGTTAGCTTAAGATATTGCCTCCACCAAAACCAAAATACAAAAAAAAAACACCAAAAAGAACAACAAAGTTGTTAAATATTTGCATTTATCGGGGCTGCTAATGGCCACTGGCAATGGGGGATGCGAATGGAAATGCAAATGGGGAAACGGGGAAGGGTATGTGGGGGGTGCTGCAACGCATTGTGTGCGTCAATGTGGCTGTTGGCTCTTCAATCAATAAAATGTCAGAAATGCATTGCATTGCAGACAACAACAACAACAAGAAGAAGAAGAAGAAGAAGAAGCAGCCAGGGCCACAGTCTGAACGCAAGGAGACACTGAATGACGTACTGACTGCTGGACCGGCTCGATTGGTTGTCTGATTTCTAGGCATGACTGATATATAGCTTGTATTGACATGGCCACAGTTCTTGACTTTCATTTTGTTGGGCCGACATCGCTTTCTGCACAATGCAAACGCCAACAGTCAAACAGTCGAATCGTCCAGCAACAAACAACCAGCAACCAGCAACCAACAACCGACATTCAACATTCAACATCATGTGTCAATATGTCAGTCAGTCCAACTGCCAACTGAAATGTTTGCATAAGTCTGTACGATTTTCAGATCTCTCGCGACTGCTGCCTGCTGCCTGCTACTGGCTGCCCGCTGCTGGTTTTCTTTGATCGCCTTGATTTACATAACTTTTTCCGACAAAGACCCCCATCGCTCTGCTCTGTACACTTTTTTGAGGCCTTGTTGTCGTATCCCCAATTCCCAATTGGTTTGTAAATTGCTGGCGCCGTCTGAATTTTGATTTGTTTGAAATGTTAACGCAAATATGAAAATAAATAAATGCCAAGTACGACCACAAATACAATTCTGTTGTATGATCTTCTGGGCGCGCCCACAATCAGATAAGAGCTGACCCAAAGGCAAGTGCATGTTTGGTTTTCAACTCACATATCATTTTGCGAAATGGAAATGGAGAAAATAAAAACCTATAAAATTCATATTAAATATCTACCAGTTGTGACACCATCTGATAATGCCGCAATGCCCTCGCCCATAAATTAACCTTATTGAGATGCGCGATTACAAGCAATTTACGGTTTTATGCATGCCATATAATATCCGATGTGGACTTTGGGACTTCACCTATCTGAGTATCTGTGTGTCTGTGTATTTGTGTGCCTAAAGCTCCGCATTTAATGACCCATAACGTTCAACGTCGCGTTTTGCATTCCTAATTCGAATCAAATTCGTATCGTTTTTTCTTGAATTGATTCATTCATGGCGTGCTGGGACATGCACATACGATCCATCTATCGACTCATCGCTGACCACTTGACAAACTGGCCAAATAGAAAACGATGTGATTCAATTTAACGATGGCCATAAAAACTTTTTATATTCGACTAATTGATCCGGCGAATACATCCGGGCAATAAAAAGTGTTAACACAACAGCCGAACGCAAAACAAGAGAGAGCCACTATCATATATAGTAGTCTGATTCATATCAAACGATACCAAAACGTATTTGGCTTTATGTAGTCTAATCATAATCAAACAATAATAAAATTAATAATGGCTTATGCAAATTGTACGTTTCTCTATGATATCTTAATAAACTATAGTTTTTCTAATGCAACATTTTAAATGATCATTTTATTGATATTATAGTAGTTCAGAGAGAAATAATATTCAAAAAGATATTAATATAGAAACAGACCAAAAAAAAACTTTGCATTTTATGAGTTAGCTTCTTAAAGCATTACAAAGCCAGTCAAAACATTTATTCATTTTATGTAAACCAAAAACAATTACTCTTAAGATGGTTGCAACAATTTCGATAAATATGAAATGTGCTTATATATATGTTATTATTGTATTAGAATTGGACGTATCTATATCTATTTGCTAGTAAAGTACATAGTTTTTTGTATCAAATTTAAATTATTTCAGTCAGTCAGTTAGTTCAACAATTTAAGTTTGACAGCCATCCTCCGCTGAGCTTTGAAAGTACTTTCCATGTTAATGTATAAATCAGAATTAAATATTAAATAAAATACTATAGTGCATAAGGCAAAGTCCATAATCTTTAAATAAAATTCTGAGAAAGTTATTAAATTAATTATTTATATGCATTTCCATAAAGATACCCATCGTTGTTGCCTATTCTCCTAATTAAATTTCGAAATTATTATTAAATTATTATGTTATTTTTAAATTATTATTAAATTATTATATTATTTTTAACATCTTCAAAATCAAATTTAAGTATACATATATATAAATACTTACAAAACGGTAAACCTACGCTATTAAATATTAAAAATATTGTTCATGAGAATAAAATGAATTTTTACATTTGCAAATGTTACTCAATCTTTGAGCCAAAGTGTTCTTTGCGACTGATAATTAGTTTTACATTTTGCGGCGAAAACATGTTTTTCTACTTGAAATTTCAACCTATGTCAAATGCTTAGCAGATTTTTGGCCAAAATGCAAAAGAAAAGGTCAAACTGTGTTGACAATATGACAATCTCAAAAGAAGGGCGGCGCAGGATAAAACTTAAGGAAATCTCTCTATTGTGTTGTCGCCTGTGTTTTCCCTCTTTGGAACTTATGCTTCTTTAAGAATTACGCTGATCCTGCTTAGCTGATGGGCGGGCAAGCTTAGTAATAGTTATTTTTCTGTCATTGGGGAAAATCAGCCCAGTAATTATTCCTGATTCAAATGAGAAACTGTTTTACAGCTGACAGAGTTATAGGCACTTTTGAATCTTTCGTCAGTTGTGTCACAGCTAATCGACTGACTTGCCCAGTAGCTGCCACATGTCGAGTCTCACATAAATGTAACCTACATGAGGGTTTAATTGGCTGTCTGCCACAATACGCATTAACATTTCAACGTGCTGAACTCGTTCAGTGTCCTGATGGATGCCATTTTGCAATGCTCAAACCCTCAACGTGTGGCATTTTTGGATTTCGGTTTCTTTTTGTATTTATTTTGAATTTGGAATTTGTTGTGTTTCCATTACGGGGCTGCTCGTCTCTGCAACGTCTCTCATCCTAAGAAAATAAAGAGCTGTTCCAACCCCTGGACCGGAACAGAAAAGTACTTTTGTATTTATAAACAACAAGCTGCAGTTGTTGTTTCCAATTGTTGTTGTTGTTGTTGTTGTTTCTCCTCTTGCATTTAAGTACTTTGTGAAATTCTTCTTCTCTCCTTTTTTCTTTTTGTTGTCATTGTTTATTTGTTCAAGTGGCTATGTGCACAGTGACTATCCATTTATTTGTGTTTATCCTGATCCTTTTGCTGGTATCACACACACACACACGCACACTCACACACGCACACACACATATGTGCACATTTTGTTGCCTTATTGTCACAGTTCTCTCTGATATCCATTCATATTTTCATTATATGAGTGGTTTCATTTATTTTGTTTATTTAGCCTGCTGTCTGTCTGTCTGTCTGAGTGTCTGTCTGTCCATCCTTTTCTCCATTCATTGTTTGCTTAGTTCAAGAGTGTGGTCCACACTACTTTCGTCACATGAAAACAAACCAGCTCCAACGGAAGCTATAAATTTCGAACAGGTTCTTAGCTGCTGCAAACACTTTTCAACTACCTAACTGCTTGGATTTTTATGCGTTTTCCACGAGCTTGACGACACTATTTTCAAGTATTTCTCTCAACTCAACAGATTCATTCATAACTGCCACAGCTAAATTATAACTCTTTCTTCATTTGTTGTTTGAATAATTGTTTCTTGGTACTCGTTAAGCGTGTAGCACTACTTTTATAGTATAAATACTCCATGCACGTAATGATTTGCCAGGAAAAGTGTTTTTCATGTCGTTGCTTCGACGAAATTTCTAAATTTGAGGAAGACGTAATTTCAACTGGTCTGGTTTGACTATCAACAATCTGGTTCGCTATCTCCGGCACGTTCTCACCTTTGTCTGAGAGGAAATGTTGAGGAATATCAGTGCATCTAAAGTTGGATAACAGTTGCCGTGAACAATTTTACTTGGTAACAGCCTTAATGCAGCAGGGCACATTGGGTTAGAGATGGTATTGAATTTTAACGTACCTTTTTTTTAAGGAACGCTCAGAAAATTGGAATTAGGGCAGGTTACTTAAGTGTTGGGAAATTGGCTACAGATAAATAAATAGGAAGGGAGGAAATAGAAGACTGGATAAATTATCAGACATTTTAATTATAGTTAACATTAAAGGAAAATTGTAAGAAATTTTTTAAATTGATATCCATAATCATATAATGAATAAAATAATGTAAATTAGAATAATCACTTTAAATTTTAACTAATAATGTTATATAAAATATAATATATAAAATATTCTAAATTTAAGTAAACACTTTACATTTAAAATAAGAACGCAAAGCAAAGATGTAATTTTTTTCTGCTAATATTAAGCTGTTTTTTTTTATTATTTATTTATCTATTTTAATAATCTCTTTTAATATTCCGAGTTGAGCATTTATAAGGTCTACCTGCCTGCAACAGCAGCAGCAGCTGATCGCGAGTGTTATCTGACTGATGCAATCTGCCACACATTTCATTAATCCCAAGGATCTTTTACTGTCGTAAAAACTACTCGAGACTCGGCGTGGCTGTGTCTTGAATTATTTTCAATTACTTGCGGGTTTCGGTTGTATTTCTTTTTACGACCTCTGCAACACGAGCAGCGGGCAGCATATCAGATAGATTACTTGGCACACACTCGAGCAGAGACGCAGACGCAGAGATGGGCCAGAGAAAGGGACATTTGGTGTTACACTTGAAATTTATGACATCCTCTGTGTCTTATGTATTGTCTTAATGATTAGCCTTTGTCTGCAACCCTGCTGAGCTCTACTTTCCCCTTATACACTCACGTACTCTATCTCCATCCTCTCTGTCCCTGTATCTGTATCTGTGTCTGTATCTTTAGCTGTAAATGTATCTTTTGCTGACTGGCTCTCTTCGACTGCTGCTGTTTCTGGCATTGAAAGTGTTAATTGAACCATAAGCGTAACCATAAATGGATTTTATTTCCAGCTAAGGCAAAACAAAAACCCAAAACCAAAATTTATGTGGCATCTTTTACTTTGACACTGGCTGCCTGCTAGCTGCACAATTGTTTTATGGCTGGTTCTCAGTTCTTTTGTTTTGCTGCTTTGTTTCCGATGGGATATTTCTGTACCATTCTCCCTCTCTCTCTGTCCGGGGTGCCGCTGTCACTGTTGGGTGGGCATGTCCTTGCCAAAATATATGTACAATATATCTGAGACGCTTATGCAATTTGTTGCAGTTTCCGGCAGCGCTATTCTTTAAGTCCCAACTTATATTGTTTGCCAACTCTCAAACGGTAGCTCTGATGTAGGTCCTGTGCGGTTTTAGGTAGCACTAATCGGAAATTACACAACCTTGGCATGATCCTTGAAAACTAAGCCACATGCAATGTGCTTAACCTTCCCTGAGGTGCGAGTGCATAAATTGTGTATTATTCACATAAATTACTTAGTTTCGTTGAGTTCAGAATAATATAAGATTCAAAGCGAATTATGTGCATTATTTTCTATATATGCGCCTCAGCTTAACGTTAAGTCCACTATTTGAATAATAACCGTAACTACAGTCCGTTCCCGCTGCTAATTCATTCTGGGAAACCAAGCGATGTTGGCCAGCGGTTTATGGCGTTTAACTAAGCTAAAAGCATAATCACCGAGCACAGATTCTGAGGGTGCCCTTGAGAGATGCACCTCTCTATCGTTCTCGCTCTCGCTGTCGCTCTTTTGCGCTGTTGCGTGAAGGCCTTGGGGCACTGCGTTGAGGGGTTTGGTTTAGGGAGCGCCCTCATCTCACGACACAAATGCCGTATAATCACTTGTCGAACACTGCTCAATAATTAAAGGCAAAGGGGGCGAGCTGAGTTCGCATGCAACTAGCGATTAGGGCGCTGATTTCGTTGAAACCTATCAAAATACATAACAATCAGGCAGACGCCGATGCCGATGCCGATGCCGACGCCGTCGCATCCCACGGGGCAATGATGATGATTTCAGACAGGGCCGACAGCTTCGAGTGGGTTTGCTACGTAATTATATCGAGCAAACATGAAAGAAGCGCTGCGCCCAAGACTCAACTCACCAGTACCGAAACCAAGAGCCAAGAGCCAAGACTCTAAGTTGACTTGGGATTACGGGGGAATTGGCTGAGGCGTTGCCGGAACGCATAACAATGAAAACGTTTAAGCCGACTAACGAGCGAGGTGAGCTGTAATCTTTTCTGTGGCGTTGCTGCATAAATTCGGCTTGGCCAGTTGGTTGTGGGAGGTGCCCTTATGAGGTTTAACAAATTAATATTAAATTACGTGCCAAATTGGCAGACAGGCCAGGCAGCCAGGCAGCCAGTCAGTCAGGCAGCCAGGCAGCCAAGCAGGCCTACACTTGCCAGCCCTCCACTTCAAAGGATGCCACTGGAATTCTATGCAAACAACATTTCTGAGACCCCAAAAATGAATTAATGACCCGAGACTCAGACAGCCAGCCATATGTCTGCCAGCGGAAGTCCAAATAATGAAACAGTCGTTTTTTGCAGCCCAGCTCTGTTTAGTTCTGGTTTAGTTTGGTTTTTATATATTGATATATGATTAAATTGGACCATTGGCGCCGCAGAGTCAGCGATTTAGCACACGTTTCCAGCTTGGCCCGTTTGCCTTTCACTCTACACTTTTTAATGGCGTCCTTTTTGGGATATTATGGCCAGCACTTAGGGCCACACAAATAACGGGTTTTCTCCATGGCACTGATTAAAGTGAAAGGCACTGGGTTAATAACAGGACACTCGCAGCGCTTTCCAATTAGCTGCCATTCATCAACGGACCCATGAAAGAGATTGGCCCATTGATCTAATGCGCGGACTGAAATAAAAGCACAAAAACACAATCAAAATGCGGCTGACACGCAAAATCTGTGAAGTATTCGGTTTTTAGAATAAACTGTCGAATCACGCTGTAAGAAAATTAACTATTGGTATTTTTTTTTGTTTTATATTTAAGTTGGTAATTATGCCGAGTATTATAAATCCCACGTATTTGCTCATATAATATAATTTACTCATTTTAATACGCAATTTATTTTAATATGTTATTAACATGTACAAAGCTCTAATTGTTAATAATAAACTACCTCAATATATAGTATTTATTATAAATTGAAGTCTGTTTTCATTCATACATGGAAATCTACTTGTATATAAGTTATTGCGAATATAAGCTGAGCACTCTTATCTTTAAAGCATTGCTATCCTCAGCAAAACTCAACTGACCCCCATGATCTCTTTCTTGGGAAATTCCCATTTTTTTGTTGTACATTTTTCATGTGTCTCCTTCCTTGTCGTCGTCAGTTACTAACCAGGTAAGTCACGAGGAAGTGAAGTCATTAAATTTCCATTCACTCATGGTTATGATTTCCAGAAATTACAACTATTAATTGTCATAAAAAACAAACCATAAAATACATTAGCATTTATTAAAGCAGTCAGGGAAGCGTGCCCGATGTTTGTTTGCCGCACATTGCGCGTGTGCACTCCCTGTTACGCCCTCAAATGCAGTTTATTTTAATTATGCCACGTAGTGTTGTTCTGAATTTCCACGAAACTTGCATGTAATTATTATGATTTGGTTTGGTTCTGTTCGGTTCCTTAAAGTTTGGTTTGTCAGCGGCGCTAAATGCAGAAGACGTGTTGCAGCATTATTATGTGTAGTGTCACTTGTGAAAGGCGTAGGAAACCCATAAGAAGATAACACTGGCGCCGGCCGCTTGCCGCTTGCCAACTACACTCAGAAAAAAATCACACTGAATTTTGAAAACTCGCCATACCTATGGCGCCAAATTTAACTCGTCTTATTTTGCGGAAAGTTTATTTTCTTTTCGTAGTTTAAGGGCACATTTTTCGAAAATTTAGAAAAATATTTCTAATTTGAAACTTTTTTTGAAGGACTCTTATATTAGTTATATCATATTATATATGTATATATTATATTTTATATGTTTTATTTATTCTTTATATATTATATTTGATTATTATTATCATCACATTTACAAATATATAAATGTATATAACTTAAATTGATAAATTTACAGTGAACACGGGTCTCCAAAGCAGACAGTGAGAAAATTACATTAATATTTTCCATACTTCAGAAAGAACTTTTTCCTAAATTCAAAGAATAATAATAATTAATTTTTGGAAATATTTTCTGTTACTATTCTATGTTTAAGAAATATATTTCTGTTAATTTAAGAAATTAGTTTTCGCATTGTAATTATTTCTAATAGAAGAAAAACTTTAAAGTTTTCACTGTTTTTCTGAGTGTACCAAATGCAAATGAACCGACCCCAGTGCAATCCTAGCTGAGCAAAGCCGCCAAAAGTGAAGGAGCGCGCGTGCACTCACTTTTTATGAGGATGAAGACAATCTGATAGGAATTGGGCAAACAGTGTGTCTACAAGGCCGGGCAGAATGTCGTGTGACACTCCCGTGCACGGTGTGGAGTGGATGTACTTATGTACGTGGGCTGATTATCTACTCGTTGGAAACCATATTTTTATGACTTCGCGGAAAAGAGCGCAGAGACCCAAAATGCAGCACCACAGAAATTTGTACGTAATTACAAATAAAAACCAATAAAATACGTCATAAAACCTAACAGGCAAAATAGAAAATTAAACATCTTTGCGTTGGGTGCCCGAGCAGACCAGGGATATTTTCACAAACCTAATTTATTATTATGACACAATTTTTATGCCTTGTTGTCGTGGGTGCGGAGTTTCAAAATTTATGAGTTGAGTTTTATGGCGTCTGATTTGGTATTTTTGTGTGGCAATTTCAGAACTAGGCACAATGCGCGTGTAGCGCCACATTTCCTGTCCACGATTCAAATATATATTTTCGGGCATTTATTTTATATTTTTATTATTTATTACACGTTTCTCATACTAATTAAACTTCGATGTTCATACTGAAGGTGTTGAAGCAAGGGGTAGCAGCTGCCTAGTTTTTGGGGGGCTGCCAAAGACTGTCTTTTATCTATTCGAGGAAATTTTGGTAAGCTTGTCAAGTGCATAACAAGTGGATGGATAGTCAGAAGATGTGATATCTGAAAATTAAAATAAGCCCCAAATAGATATTGTTGTATCAAATTGCAAAGCCCAAGCATAATTCAAACTACTAATTACCTAATCACATATGCAATCCACAACCAATAAGTGTATGACAGCGAAACAAATGCATAATCAATATGCTAACATGCCCCCAAACCCAAACCCAAACCCAAATGAAAACAATCGCAAACTAGCAGCCAGAGCACAGTTGAGAGAGTGCCACAGTTGTGCATGAAGTACAAATATGTATATTGGCTTAATTATCATCAATTTCGAGCAATTAAAATGTCTGCACAAGTGGCGGAGTGCGGCACGGAGTAGGCCTAAGCCAAGAACTTGTAAAACAAGCCACACCAACTACAGCAGCGAAGACGTCCTCGATGATAGTGGGGCAGATAACAACGTAGACAACGACAGGAAGGCAGCTCCAGCGACGCTTAATTAATATAAATGCAAATGCCAGAAGAGAGGGTGACAGAAAGAGAGAGGCAGACAGAGAGAGGTAGCGAGAGAGAGAGAGAGAGAGAGCAGAAGAGGCGCCGAACTACGATGACAATTACTTATAGGATTTTGGAATGCCGTCTACGACGACCATGTGAATAAGACATCGGGGAGAGGGAGGGTTATCAACGAGACAGCGCTCCCGGCGCCAATAAAATGAAAATTTCCATGCGGCCCCACACACAAATGGAATGAACAATTTTGTTAAGTAAGTAACAGGCAGCCCAGGCCAGCGAGGAGACCAGGCAGACAGACAGACAGTCAGGCAGACAGACAGCCAGGCAGACAGACAGTCATACAATGCACAAGTTTTGGGGTTCAACTTTGTTGCTCTGCCCCGGGCTGCATATATAATAAGCGGCGGTGGCTGTAGGCCAAATTAACGTGCATAATTACAAACCCCAAAACAGCCATTTTGCGGCAAGCATATTAGATTTTATTAACTGTTGTCGTATTAGTTGCCACCGCCCTCGCTTCCAACGGAACGCAAATGTGAGGCAAGTTACCTGTCTGCCAAATTGTGTAACAACTATTAAATGAATTGACTGCTGTCGTGCTTTGAAAACGGTGCCACTTAACTGCATTTCATTATCTTAAGATATATTTTGAAAATACTTAACATTAGAAACACTTCTTTTCAGATATATATGTATTTCCTAATAACAGATAATATTTCTAAGGATCAGAAATGCAAGCGCTTAAATATTGAAAATGTTCTTGTCAAATTCCTCTCGTACTGCTACATAGCGAATTAGTTCGAAAAATTTTGAGCTCTTTTCAAATTACATATTTTTAAAATTAAACTATTTAAAAAGTTTTGCATATTTGAAATCTTATATTACTAATTATGAAGAACTTAATGTAAGAGGTCTATGAGAAACACAGCCTGGAAACTACACTTATTATTATTATTTTTGAAGTTTAGAACACAGCAACCTGGAACTAAGAAATGAAAATGAAAATCCTTGGTATTTAGAGAGACTCCATTCTGAGACTCCTTAGAGAGTTCCTTTCTGTAAATACACATTGAGTTATCCTAGGCGCAAAGTGTATGGTGGTTTTCCAAAATTGACTGTGTACTCTGTTGCTGAGCGAAGCGATTTTTTAATGACTGAAATAAGTAGCACTTTGAAGGGGTTTTTATTTGTAGCGACAATTAAGTATTTCAGTCTACCCAGTCAACCCACCCTCGTCCAACCCCTACGAGCAGGCTAAGCTTGCCTCTCTGAGTCGGATAATTACAAAATCGGCTTAACCTCAAACGTTGTGTAATTCAGCGTACCTGCACATAACTGTAGAGCAGCATGTCTCTAATTGTAGCCAAAGCGAAACCTAAATGTGTTGCAAAAGAAGCAGAAGCAGAAGCAGCAGAAGAAGAGTGTAGGCCATGTTAAGTACTTAATAAAATACGGCAGGAAAAGTGCATAGAAGAGAAGTAAGCCGGCAACAAGGTGTAAGTAGTGTGATATAGAACGCGCCTTATGCCTAATGCGTTCATTAGCGGAAAAGCTACCTCAAAGTGTATGCGCTGTTGTGGAAAAATGCTAACCAAGCAATTCAGCTTTCAGCTGTGCATTGCAAATGCTAAATTCTGAGCAGGGCTCTGAGGGTGAGCTACCAGCTAACACATAGCAAAGCCGACTGCCGGCAATGTGATACTTGCCGAGTCTGCAGAGCGTGTTGAGTGCTTAAATGCTTAATGCGGTTGACTGAATTTTGGCGCGTATACTTATTCATTTACAAGTAGTATAGTACTTGGCATACAGGCACGCTAAAGACTACTTATATGCTATATACATATATGAGTATATATGTATGTATACATATACATCACACATATGTTTTTACTTAACTTAACAGTTTGTTAAGCTGACAGCCAGAGGCAAAAGGCGGTAGGCCCTTGACAAGACTCAACTGGGTGCCACCCACTTAACTGTGGCTTCTGCCACTTCCTCAGCTCATCCCACTTGTGTCACATGTGCCCTGGGACCTGGCCGGTCTGGGTTCGCGCCCCTGACTGGAACCCGGTACGGGTCTGGTCACACCTACCTTACGTAGTTGCTTACATATATTTCCTGTACCAGCTAAAAGAAGGCGGCGCCTTAGGGACAGCTCGAGTTCACGAGGTAGTCTTCTAATTTATCATGCTGATGACTTGTCGATTTTTTCTCAGCCAATTACAATGCTCTTCATTGAGTGCTGAATACAAAAACTGGATATCAATCTAAGACCTTTCTAGTTTCTTTGAATAATTTTTATTATTTTATTTTTGCACAACTCTTAAGATCCAACAATTCCATTTTATTCATGTTTAAAATAGTAACAAATTCATATTTTACAAATTTTTTATTCAGTTTTGCATGAATCAAACATGACGAACAGTTTTATTTAGTTTATTATTATTATTATTAAGTCCCAGCTAATAAAAAATTAAAATATTACAAAATGTAATTGAAATATATTAAGCCAACAAATATTTTAAATAGATTTGTTTAGTTTATTTTGCGTTTGAAATAGTAACAATTTAAATACTAACAAATTTAATTATTTTTGCACAAAATGGCAACAAATTTAAATGTATGCTTTAGGTATTGTTTAGTTAACCGGACTTGGATCTGTTAAGTTCCAACTTAATGGTAGGGCATGCAAAGGTCGTTTTCAATTCCTATGGGAATTCCATTTTGTTAGCATTCATTGTTTGACATCTGCAAGGTGCAAAAAGGTTTATTTGTTGCCTCTATCTTGTTGTCTTTGTTTTTGTGTTGAATCAGCCCTTTTGAATGTGTGAATTGCAGTGGGTTGTTCCCACTTGGCACCACTCATCATGTGCACCCAACAATTACCAATGTGTGGTTCTCGTCAGCTGCTTTAAATTGCTGCACATTAGCCCGTATCCTTTGTGCATTTCTTTATGTGTGTGGCTTTGGCCTTAACCTAATTGACTTTTAATTGCGGGTCTATTTTGTAGGACAACGCAACAAAAAATAACAGGAATACACAGGTGATAAATGGAAATTATACAGAGTGGTTCTTTTAAATTATAGAGTCTGCAACTGCATACATCTACTATTATTGTCGATCATTTTGTAGGGCTTCACCAAGCCGCATTGAATGGGAATGAGCTGCTTAGCTTGATGTGTGTGCTCAATATGCGGATGATGTGTAATTAGCGGCAAGCAAACCCTACAAGTACGAATCCACTAACCCACGAATCGATGTACTTACTAACCAGCCAATGCAATCAGAGACGTGAATAATGCGCACAATGACAATTGGCCTAAGTCGTTTCACGTACTTGGAATTAAAGAGCAGGAAAAGGGCTTATCCGGTGGCGATAAACAGTGGATAAACAGGGCTTGTCTCATTCCACAACATTCACTTAATCGATAATCACCAGAAATATACTTGTTCTATTTCAATAGTATTGCATTTTATGTCTACTCAATTTTGTTGTTTATTTTTTACACTCTGAAACTATCAAAAATTAGCTCATGCAATTTTGTAAAAGGAATTAACAGTCAGATGGAAGTATTTCCGATTCGATAACATTATTTGATCGAAACTGCTCTTAAGCAACTCACTGAAATATTATTTTCGCTTTTATTAATTAAATTAAGAACAGTTCCTACTTGAATACATTAAAAATGTGCACATATAGGGATGTCCGGCACATCTGCTGTGAGGATGAGTGGGATTTCTAATGGACGGACCAGCTCCAGTTTTGGGGCTTCTGTTGTTGCTGTCGACAACAAGTAAGAGCCACTGCTGGTGTGGCGATTGTTGTTGTTAAGGTTTTCTTGATAACTGTAGCTTTTGGTCATGTTGCCGCATACATTGCTCAAGCCATTGTTGGCAACGGTTGAAACTGTTATTGCTGCTTCTGATGTTGCAGCAAATGTTGTACATATTACTGCTGATGTTGGTGTTTCTGCTGTTGATGTTGCTGCTGTTAATTTTGCTGCTGAAAATGATGTTGCTGCTTCTGCCTCTGATAATATTGCTGCGAACGTTACGACTGTTGCTGATGTTGCTGCTGCTAATTTTACGACTGATAATTTTGCTGCTGCTAATTTTGCTACCAATGTTGCTGCTGGTCGAATCTGATTATATTGCTGCAAGTGTTGAAACTCCTGCTAATGTTGCTGATGATGCTGCTGATGTTGCTGCTAATGATGATGCTGCTGCTGACGTGGCTTTGGCTGGTGATGTTGCTGCTGAAGATGGTGTTGCTGCTGCTTGGGATGCTCTTGCTGCGTATGCTGCTATCGCTGGATGCCTATGGTGATATTGCTGTAAATGTTGCTGATAATGCTCCTGATGTTGCTGCTTATGTTGATGCTGCTGCTGAAGTGGCTTTGGCTGGTAATGTTGTTGCTGCTGCTTAGAGTGCTCTTGCTGCGTATGTTGCTGTCGCTGGATACCTCTGGTGATATTGCTGAAAATGTTGCTACTTCTGCTAATGTTGCTGATGATGCTGCTGATGTTGTTGCTAATGTGACTGCTGCTGCTCCTGATGCAAAACTGCTGTTACTCTCAACATCAAGCAGCTTGTGACACCGCTGCTGCTCCTCCTGATTCATAGCTGCTGTTGCTATCAACATCGACCAGCATTTGACATCGCTGCTGATTTTGCTGCTTGCTTTTAGTTTGTTTTGCGACTTATAAAAAGGCTCTACTACGCCATTTTCATATTTGTAGTATATGATACAGTTTATGGCTTTTTTTTGTGTTATTTCAATATTCATAAATTTGATTTAGTTGCTTTGATGAATTAAAACAAGGCATCTGCCATTTCTTTCGCCCTCATTAATGACACGCTGCGTTGTTCAAATGTAAAAAACGATAAGATTTATTCACCAATTCGCTGCATCAAATTAGGCGTTTGATTTGTTAGGTCAAATCTGTGTAGTATGTATGTATGTATGTATGTATGTGTGTTGCGGGCATTTTTCTGGAAATGCTCAGCAGGACAAACGTGCCTGTTTAGTGGAGGAGGCAAATACATCTGCTGGCTGACTCGACTGCTGCTGATGCTGCTGCTGACAAACTGGAAACCATATGAAAACAATAATTTGGTTGCATCCATGGACGAGATAGATCCTTGGCTCGGTTTCCTTACGGTCAACTGCAGCAAACGGATGGCAATAAATTATAAATTCGTTTGACTTCTGCCTCCTGCCGGGCAATGAGACCATTCCAGCTTTTGTTCCTACTGCTCGCCCTCTGTTGTCTCTGTTGCTCTCCAGCCGTTATATCCTTGACCGCCCTCAAATTGTAAACTACTCTGTGACCGTCTCCTGGCACCTACACACACATCCATATGAAATGTGCGTGTGTGTTTGCCAAGCCATAATTCAGCATGACAAGCCAAAAACCATTAGTAAAGGCAATAAAAATGACAATAGAAGCCAATTTCCATATTCTGTGTGTGCAACTGAGTGTGTGTGTGTGTGTGCGTGAGTGTGCGTCAATGTGTGTACCAGTTTCGTTTCAGATTTCTATGGCATTGCCTCTGGTTAGCCTGGTAGCTTTGACATTTGCACGCCAAGCGCATATCAAGTTGCCATCTACTCGAATGCCTTCTCCATTTGTACTTTTGTACTTTGGTACTTTGTGTGTGGAGGAGCATAATCCAATTACCGATCATGTTGTTGGACAGGAATCGAGAGCAGTTTTCAGTTGCCGGCATATGAAAAGTGTCACATAAATCATTTGCCGCATTCAATGATAATTCTCTTGTAGTTATTACGAAAAGTGCTGGCCATCATCAACAACAAGCGTTCGGAGCATATCAGAAAAACCCACATTTCCGCTTCGACAACTGCCAGCATTTAGATAAACAATTACACTGTGCAAACTTCCGGTTTGAAAAATGGTTGCTCTGACAACAGCCAAAAAAAAAAGAAAGAAAAGAAAGAATATAGAATAAACACGCTGCCCTGAAAAACGAGACCCATTCAAATGTTGGCAGCAACACAAAATGGTCAAAGCAATAATTTACAATCAGGCGACAAATCAATGTTGCAGGGGGTCGGTTCGGGTCGGTTCGTGTCGGTCTGTGGCATGGATTTGGTTTCAAATCGAATTTCGGGTCGAACAAAACATATTGCAAATTGTAACAAAATTATTGTGTTAAATACATTTTCGACAGCCAGCGAATGCGAAATGCGAAAAAATTCAAATTTGATAAAGTGCCATTTTATGCGCACAACAAATGGCATTTTTTCTGTTGCTGTTGTTGTTGTTGTTGTACTCAATAAATATTCAAATTGTACGATTTGTGTGGAATGGCACAAGAAACTGCTTATAGATTTTTGTAGATAAATAATGAACCATTAATTAAGAAATACAATTCTTTTCATTAGCAAATCTGATTTCATACTCTCTTCTGCATTTCATTAATCCTGAATATTAATGAAATTCTGAATATTTATTATATATTTAATAATGAACAACGAATTAATGAAAACAATTCATTTCATTGCCGATTCGAATATGTTTGCCTATAACTTAGCAAATGAGAAATACGAACAAAAAAAACTCTGAAAAGTCAGCACCTCTTTTGTAAAAATATATGTTTTCCAAAATGTTATGTTAAATTCGTGTCTGGGAAAATAGGGAAAGGGGATTTGGTTATTCACTTAAGCTGCCGCAACTGGTTGCCTTCGACTAATTTATGTATTCATTTTTCACACTAAATGCCATAATTTATTTCAACGGCATTTGCAATGGCTCATCTCAGCCGCAGTGCACACATTTTAATTCTTTTCGCTTTGACTATGGCGACGCCTCATAAACAATATTAAATCCCACACTAACTGAATATTTATGTATGTAGAAGCAGTCAGGCTGGCAGCCAGGCAGCCAGGCAGGCAAACACAGGCATGTGATAAAAGAAAAACGCCAAGATGCCAGACGGGGCATATTGCCTAAATCCCATAAAACTTTTGCTATGCCAGCCAGGAGGGGGAGAGGAGAGGAGAGGCCTGTGGCCCACCAACGCCTCCTCAATTCTAAATGTTGCATGACGTGGCGCTATTTTCGTCAAAGAGAATGAAAACTCTTTCGAATAGAATTCACAATGCACAGTAAACCAAAACCAAAACCAAAACCAGAACCAAAAACAAACTAAACTCAACTGCCGGTGTCTGTCTGTCTTTCCGTCTGTCTGTCTGTTTGTCTGTCTGCACTCGGCGCAACTTGACACAGTACATTTAAAATTATGACAGTTTTCATTTTCAATGGAATTCATATTATTTTTAGTTTGCATTTTGATGTCTTTTGTTTTTTCCGAAATTGCATTTTTTGAAAATGAATATTTGACTTTCTTAAAGCGTCTTTTTTGAGAATTCTAATTTGTTTACTTCAATTTGCATATTATTAAGACAAACCCAAAAATATTTGAGAAAAATGGAATTATACTGCAAATGGTTTTAAGTTAGGTTAGTTTAGCTGGAAGTCCTTTCAGGCTGTTCCCTCGCATATTTCTAACATTTTTATAGAGTTTCCTTCAGGCTACAGGATATGTGCTAGTCAGAACCAACCGACTAGAAGACGCCTCCTAGTTTATTTGATTTAATCACATACTACACAGCGCAGGCCACAAAGTCAGAGCTACGACTTGATAAGCATAGTTAATAAAATTGTCAAGAAAGGGCGCTTAAACAGCTGGATAGATATATTTAGGCAGAGCAGGACCTGGACCTAAGGGGTCAGAAATGGGCCCGAACCTGTGTGACACGCATACATAATCAGGAGAGAGAGAGAGAGAGAGAGAGAGAGAGTGCGGATAAGGTATACCCAAAGAGGACACGCTGGATTCTGTGTGAAGCCAGAAAAATGTTGTCGAAAGCCGTAATGCAGCCGCTCTGGAAGATGGCCATAAATTAAAGTTGACTCTATTCACTATCGCTCAATAATAGAGGACAATAAAAATTTATTACAGTTTGACCACCATGAAATCATCGTTAGGCACTTTCGAAGGCAACTCCTACACGCCTATGTAATAGATAAATATATATATATATATATACACACAGATATATATTAAACATGTAAGTAAAATAGAAAAGGTCGTCACCTGAACAGAGAGAGAGAGAGAGAGAGAGGGGTCAATGAAAAATGACACAGACTCTCTCGCAACAGGGGAGTTTGGCGGGAAACTTGACTCTTAGATCTCTTTAACCGAATGGCAGTCCGCCTGCCCGCCTGCATCCTTGCCAGGCTGTCAAAGACGGCACAGCTCGTTTGTCACATTTAACAGATTTGTTATCCTGTCGAGTTAATGTCGGGCACACAACAAGCACACACACCCAACACACACACACACACACACACACATGCGCAGAGTCAGTCAGCACATGTCCTTTTGGGCGTTCGTAAGAAATGCTCGACGGGAACCTTGAGGGAAACGAGAACTGAGACGATGCCGATGTCGATGTTGATGTCGCTGCTGCCTGGCAATAAAAACAAAAGATTGATGGCATTGGGCACACGTTCGATTTGTTTTCCTGTTGCTGTTGCCATGTCCTTGCCTTTAGTGCTTTGTAATGTCTTAACATTTGACACATCACTTGGATTTTTGCCCGACCCACATCGATATCGACGTGGTCCGTTGTCCCTTCGCACTCCGTCCCCGTCTCGTAGCAAGGATATTGCTCGTTAGTTAGGGTTTCTAATAAATTTGTGCAACACATTTCTTGTGTTACTCGGGTCCACATGCTCAGTCCTGTCGTCGCTTGTAACATTTTTATTTGATAACATATTGCATTTGGCCTTCATCGTCGTCGTCGTCGTCGTCTCTGCTCGAAATCTTTTGGGCGGTTGGTCGGGTCAGCGGGGGTGTGGGGAGCTCTGTAGCTCGATTCCCTTGCCGGCTACCACTAAAATATTGGATGCTCCTGGCTCTGCACATGGTGCTCAACGCTTCCACATCCACATCCGCGTGCGCGTCCGTCTGCGGCTCAACTGGGCAGTGATTTATGGCGTCTGTGTTGGTCATTCAACTGCATTTGATTTAGGTTGTAAATTGTTGTATATTGTGGCCATGTCTGCGTTTCCTGTACGGCTTTAGTTTATTTTCTTTCTGCTCACTGATTGTTGCCGTTGTTGTTGTTGTTGTTGTTGTTGCTGTTGCTGTTGTTGGCTTTGTTTTTTCCATCACTCGGAAATTTTTCGCTAATGAATTTATTGCATTTGTTGTGCTGCTCGCCGAGTTGGGAATAGTTCCGAGTGGATTGATTTACAGTGCTATTAATATTAATTACATATATACTTTATGTGTGTGTGTGTGTGTGTGTGTGTGTGTGCATTGCAACTGTAATACAAAGTGCAATAAAGAAGTTGAGGCATTATGCAAAAATAGCAATCGAACGAAGTAATCAATGTTATAAATTAGCTTGTATTTTTTAGAGTGCACAGCTTGATATTAATTACCAACAAAGGCAATTAACATAATCAGTTAATAACTGTACATAAATATCTATTCATATCTGAGTATATATTTGGAGCACTAAACAACATTTTTAGTTATTGCAGCAATTTGCAACAAAGAAGTTTTCGCAAAAATAAACATCGATTTTTAAAGAATGCAACACTAATCAGTACAAGAGGTAACCAAAATATTATTATTATATATGGATAAATATATTAATTTAATTGGATCTTATCTGGGTTAACCCAATCCATACAACAACTGTTGCAGCAATTTTCTAAGTTAATTAATATATATTATTTGTTTTTACTTTTCGTATTTTTTTTGTGACGACAGAAGTTTGTCGACATCAAATAAATAAATGAAAACAAATACATTGAATTCGTTTTTCTAACAATAATAGTTAATATACTTAAACAAAAGTTTTGTTTATTGAAATTTAATTTTATTTTTGCTTTTCGCTACTAATTCAATACTGAAATTTACATAATTTATCGCTGGTTAAATAGCAGATTTAATTACGTTTCACATATATATATATATATATATATATATCAAGTGCTTATATAATATAATCCCATCAAAAAATGGTTTGGTTCTATGCCAGAGTAGTTGGCTGCTTTTCTTTTTCCAGCAACCTGTGAACTTTTATTCGCAATCATAACTCATAAAATAAGCGAACAAAGTGCCAGAAGGAAGAAAACAATCGAATGTATATTGTGTCATGTCATTGCCAAATAATATTTCACACGTAAAGCTACCAAAGCAGCCAAGCTGAGAGGGAAACCCACAGAAATGCGGAAAACTAAGAAAAATTGGGAGAGAGAGTGAGGGAGAGAGGGGAGAGAATAGCAAATGCTGGTTGTGGCAAGTGGCAGGGGGGAGGTGGACAGGAGGACAGACGGAAAATCTACAATATATTGCCAACTATTATGTTATTGTGTGAACGTGCACTGATTTCGCCAGCAAGGCTTTGTCCACGTGCAATATTTTTCACTTGCTGGCAAAGGTTTTTTGGGGTCTGGTAACGGTAAAGTCCAGGGGCGTAACTAAGCGTGGGTGGTTGCTGAGCGTCTTATCGGGGCGTATAACATATATCATTGACACTTTGACATTGGCGAGCAACTCGGGGCGGGGAGTCAAAGTGTGGGCCATGACCGACCGGATTTTAGTACTTTTCAAAATGGCACTTAATCATGGCAGCCGCCTGGCACAGGAAAATGCGGAAACTGGCACACACACCACGCGTAATCGCATGTGTTCACGCTTGAAAGGATAACGACGACGACGGCGAGGATTGCCGAGGATTGGCAAGGACTGGCAAGGACTGGCGAGCACTGCCAGAACTGGCCTCCTGCCGTCGTACAACCAAAACGAAATAAGATTAATGACTTGGCAGCGGGAAGCGATGCGTTGTTGTTGTTGTTGTAGTTGCTGTAGTTGTTCTAGTTGAGACACAGGCAGCACAGGCAGCACAGGCAAAGGCGCAAAAAGGACATGCTGGCTGGCATTGGATAAATTGTTTGCTACTTGGACTGTCATTAGTCGAAAAGTTTGTTTGTTATTGTGTTAAGTGTTATTTGTGCGCATATCCAAGTGTCAGGCTGCCAAGCTGCCATTCAGCTTTCTCCTTTCTCATTACTCCCCTGTCCCCTGTCCCTTGCCCTGAGTCTCTGTCTTAGTTACTCTCTGTATCGTTTATCACTTTCGTTTTGGACACATCCCAGAAATTCGCATGTCATGTTTGGCGTGCATTTTATGTATGGCCATCTCTGATGTTGCTTGAAGCCGACACAAGCCAAACAAAACTAATTCCCAATGACCACAAAATTTGTGAAATAAATTGACAATCACCGGAACGCGAGGGGATGCGGGTAACACATACGTTTCATGTCCTTAATATGTGCATCTAATGGTCGATGCGTGACTTTGATCTTTAATAGACTTATTGTCTCAAATCAATGTGCAGATCAGACATGGAAGTGGGCCATATGCGTTAGGCTCATTAAGAAACCAGTCCAAGCTTAAGGGTAGCTTAAGCAAAGCCCTTGAGTACTGAAATAATATTTGCAATATATTTTTAAATTTGTGAAGTACGATTGTTAAATGGGGAAGGCTTAATCCACATTCGAAAAAATAGCTAACTATTATATACAATTCAGAAATACTGTTGATTTGTAGGAGAAACTTTGCTGCAATATAGAAATGCAAGCTCCTTACAAGAGATAAAAAAACAATATTTAAAAACGTAAAAAATACCTTATATATTGTTGTAAATTATAGCTCCTCAGAATAATTAAATACATTAAAAATATGTATTTTTATTATATTTTTTAAAAACAATTAAAGTTGTTAAAAAATATATTTAATAATGTGCCTGAGTTTAGTAATTTCTGTTTACTTGGGTTCAAATGTGTAATATTCGATGATTGACTTGATCAGTCCGGAATTCTGGGTATTGTCTCATCTGAGCAAATGCATAACAAACATTCGTCGAGCAGACAAACACACCTCACTCTGGAATCTATTTACAGATGGATGTATGCTATCCATCGGCAAAGCCAAATCAATGATCAATCACAATCAAACAAATTTAAATCAACAAGAAAATTCCGCATAAATTCCAGGAAATCCACTATCCGTTTTATGTACACCCCACAAATAAATGAGAGGTGAAATAATGCACACAACTCTCGACATCTTACTCAGCAATGCGAACAACTGAGAGACTTCCTATAGATATACATACATAGTCATCCATCAAATGCGATTTCAGATGCCTGCTACAATTATTTCGTCTATTTTATTTTTAAAACAAAATTAACGTGTTGTTACTCGACCTGTTCGTGTTGTTGTAGTTGTTGCTAATGTGTTTTTATTACGTGAAAAATTGGAAGCAAAGAACGATCGCATGCCAGAGTTCTCAAGATCATTTTATGGGGCCCCCGAACCAAATACCACCGAAAAAAAAGCCAAACCCTATCTCTGACAGGCTCCTGCTGCGTCGCGTCGCAAAGTAGTAGGCGCTGATTGATAGAACAAAGTGAAAATCAAATAAAAAACAAAACATTAAACTATGCACGGCCTCTGCCACATTGCGGTGCAAGATCAAAGACCGCCCCGAGATCTGTAATGACAGCTTTGATCATTGTTTTGCCTTTGATTTTTTCCGGTTCGCTGCTCAATGTGGAACGCCCCAGGGCATCATCACCGTCTCTCGGCCAACTTGGGCATCTCTCGGGCATATCTCCGGCATCTCTCGTGCCTCTCCGGCTGTATCCACATCGAGCACTCGCATTCGTACCGTTTTACGAGCAATTTCGCGCCTACTTAAGAAATTTCTGTGCTCAACTCTTTACGGTTGTGTTAAGATCGTATTATGGCACTAAATTACACAAAACTCTGATTCTTTTTAGCTGGAAATACAAACACGATCAATTTTGAAGATTGCTTCAGTCTGATGTTTGTTATAGAATAATCGTATATAGATGGTGGACTATCATTTTTATGAAACACATTTTAATCATTTTTTTGTTTGTGCTGAAAGAAATCCAAATAAATAATTTCTCATAATGTTTTTATTTATTTAAACAACACTGCAAATATTTATAATATAGAAGGAAATATCTAATTTTATAAGATTCATGATTGATTAAGTGTAAGGTGTTATGGCAATTAATTATATAACACCATGATTTTTTCAGCTACAAATACAAACACGATAGAGTTTGATGTTTGCTATCGAATAATATAAAAGTGGGTTTATAAGGAATGATATTTTTATTTATTTAATGTAGACTAATATCAGTCGAAATGGAAAACTATAAGGAAAAATAAACTAAACTCAAGTAAATTAAATCAAGTAAAATCTAAATCTAAAATGTAAGATAGAAATTTAAAAAAAGAAATTAATAATAAAATAACTTTTTATAAAATTTTCTTTTGTGCTGCTGAATGAGAGCCTAATAAATATATTATATATATTTTCATTAATTTACAGAACACTGTTATTATTTAAAACAATACAACAGAGGATCATCATTGCATAATCTTAATGATTGATTACTAATTTCATGCCAGACTATAATTACTTTATTTATTTGATTGCTGTTCCTCATTTGGGGTTTCTATTTGTATGGCCAACTAATCTGTGCAAAGACCACAAAATGCCAACATAAGCTGAGTTAACAAAACAGCTGCAAATATCCCAAAGACATTTACTTTGGCCACCACAAATTTCTTTAGATTGTCGCCAACAATTTATGGCATTTTAAAACCCCTTTCGAGTTCTGGTAAACTACGCGGCCCGGCTACAAAATTAGAAAACACAAAAACTTTTCAAATAAAAATCACGTAAACTGTCGCCTCGATTTCAAATGAATCGAGCGATGCACACTCGGCATATTTGGACTTAGGCACGATTCTCTGCCCCTGCCACTGTCACTGCCACTGCCCCTGTCCCTGTGCTCAACCATAAATAATGGACGCTGTGAGCCATGCACTCTATTCCGAGAACCCTTTCTCTTGGCGAGAGAGCAGCCAGTAGAAGAGGCTATCAATTTATATTTTATTATTGCTGGAACATAAATTCTAGAAAACCACACAATTGAAATTTATGTAATGCCTTCGCAGAAGAGCAAACAACAATGATAAAGGTTGAATGATCTCCCTGCTACCGCTCCAAATGATATTTCAGTCTAACAAATAGTAAGTGCTTCTGTTCTTAACACGGCCAATAAATCAGAGTTCGTGAAGGCTGGCCTTGTCAAATGGAGGTACGATTCTTGTATAGGTGTTTTTTTTTTATATTTATTCTGTGGTTTTTTTTTAGAAATCTGTAACACGGCCCTTGGTCTGCCAGTCACCGTAGCGCGTGGGCTCCAGTCCGCGTGGGCCACCAATTTCACCTGTATGTGGATTGGTATTGTTTGGCCAGGGCAAGAGAGGCTCCTTCTCGTGAGCCGGATGTATCCAGCCTTTGGGCACACTGATTACGGGTGCATCCGAACGCAGTTTCTCCTTAAATTTCAAATAACGTTCGCTCGGTTTCGTCTGATGGTCTTCTTTGATATCCTTTGTTTGCTCCTTGATCAGCTCCTGCTCTTGAGTTTTGACATAGAGCTCTGTTGGCTTAGGATCGACACCAGCGCTATAAAAACGAAGTGAAGCAATTGAACACCATTTGTGGAGGACAAGCAAACGAATCATTTTTGAACCAGGTTTAAATTGCCAAAATAGAGATTATTATTTGTATTGTTTTAGTTCCTTCCTTTTGACTAGCTAATTTCTGATTTTCTTCAGGTTTTCTATGTATTTTGCAAATGCCAGCTTTTACAATCTGTTACAAATTTTCTATGCGCCTACTGGAACTCGGAAAAGTTTTAATACGGTTTCTTGAATAAGTTTTAATTTTAAAATATTTTTCCAAGCTTAATCGATTTTTTTTCTTATTCGGGTATTTATATTTAATTTGACTGAAAGTTATTTTAAGCCACAGGCACCAGATTTTCATTAGGAAACAGACTGTTTTTACTTGCAAATTAATGCATTATATTTTGAGCACGATATTTGAAAATTCACAAGTTATTTTCCTCACATTTTTATTTATTTTAATGTACAGATGTGCATATAGTCAAATCATTAAATTGGTTGGATTGCGATTGAAATCGGATTTTGTTATTTCAATATTTGACTTTTTTAAGAAGCCATTTTTAGCTAAGTAAAAAGAATTAGATTATTCATATTCTGATAATCACATTTTTTAATTCGATGGCAATTTAAAATGAATTATGCACAATTTCATGAATCTCAGGTTATTTATTAATTTATTATTATTATAGTTGGGGAGAACCAGCACTGCGACCTATAAGGTCTATTATTCCCCCTTTCTGAGCCTACAGCTCTTCCATCTACACCAGCTCCTTAATTTATATTACTATCATTTATTTTATAGAAATAATATTACAATTAATAATACCAGACAGAGCATTAGCTACCAGGCCTTCAGCTATGCTCATAATAATGTTATTTAAAATATGTTCTAGTAAATATTTTGTCGATGTTGTTGGATAAGATGGATGATATTGGATATTTGTTGGGTGAATGGAGTAGCTTGGTAAAATGGGCTCTTCGGGCACCATTTAGTTTCTAACTGCAGGGTAAAAAGTAGCTATTGAAAGACATTCAATATTTTCGTAAATTTTAGAAAGATTTCAAATTAATCTTCTCAAAAAAGCTGGCCTTTATGTATTCCAGAAATATGCTTGTTAAAAGTCTAAATAAAGAAAACACATTTTGTATTAAATCGATTACCCTCAGCAGCTTGATCTACAAGGAAATCAGTGGATGGAATTAAATATGATACGCGTTAACAAATTTGCTTGAACGCTTCAGCTACTTACGAGCATGTTGCATGTTATGTATTACATGTTGCATGTTGTGCTGCTGTTGTTGTTGTTGTTGTACTGCATCTGTTTGACATTATGTACTCGAACAGCTTGTCCAAACAGTTTGACGCGAGTCTAGTTGACAGCTGAGATCAAATGTCTGCGTTTAAAGCCCGACTGCTGGCAGCCAGAGACTTGACTGACAGCGTGACAGAGTCTAATGTCGTTGCAGCAGCTGCTATAGTGATAAACTGCGGGTTTTCTTTATTTCTTTTTTTTTATTTTCATTTATTTGCAACTTCCGGAAATGAGTAGCTGACTGGCTGGCAGTTAGCTAAATAGCTAGTCGGGCAAGCAGCAAGCAGCTAGCAGCTAGCTGGCAGTCAGCTTGTCAGGCTGTAGTAGTCAACTGTCAAGGCGTCAACCGTTAGCTGATTCATTCATTGATGGCAGCAATTAAAACTGGACATGTGTTGCCTTGAGATAGCCAGCCTGCTCTGATCGTGTCAAGCGGACAACCATGCAACATAAGTCGTTTCGCGCCCGTCTCCCTCTCTCTCTCCGTCGGAGTCAACGCCTTGCAGCTTAAGTTGAAGTTTAGAGTTGGAGATGGAGTTGTAGTTGCAGTTGTAGTTGTGTGGCTGCCACAGTCGGTGCAACATCAAAGCATTTTAAATATGGCTTGTGTGTGCACATTCCGTGGCGGCTCGGTAAGAGCGCAAGTGTCTGTCACGCTGGCACAAAATCACAGCGACATTGCAAATTTGTTCTGCCATCAAACAACAACCCACTCGGAATTGGAGGAGACTCTGTCTTTGCCTGGCATCTTTTATTATGTGCCTCTGTTTTTTCTTCTTTTTTTTTGAGTGCATTTCTTATGCTGTTGCTTTCGCGGGGCAACATTAAAAGTTGCCGGCTGTCAAGATTCGCATGCGTTTGCATCGTTCTCCTTGTCGAGTGCAACTTTCTTTCTTTTCAAGCCCCCGCCAATGGTGCCCCACTTGGAGTTGCAACTTGCGATTGAGGTTGTTAATTCGCTCCTGTCTCTCGCAGTGTGTCAGCTGGCACAGCGGGTTGCTCTTATTGTTGCAGTCTCTTTTTTGCTGCGTTTGTTTGCGGCAAAATTGAAATTGTTGCTTTAACGTCGGCATGACAATAATCTCGCAAATCTGTTTAAATTAAGCGAGACAAATGTTTCTTTTTGCTCCATGCACTCCAATCAGACAACCAGACGGGCACAGCTTGCTGTTGTCCTCCACGCTTTAACAACCATGTCCAAATGTGTGAGAGTATTTATCTTGAGTATTTCTTGATGCGAGCCAGACATTTTCAGCGCGCATAATTCCTGAAAACTTTGGCAATAAACGGCCAGAAACTGAAGGAAGTTTGGCTCGCAAGGATGTTTGTGCAACTCGTATAAAATATTTCGTTTAAATGGATATTTTTATTTGCAAAAATACTTGACGAATTTCATTTATTACTAAGCGCAATATCAATAATACAAAAATAAAGAAAAACTTGTCCAAAAATATTGTAAACAATTTGCGCGAAAAGCAAAAACTTTGCATTTTTGGAAAGCAGCAAAAATACATATTTTATGAAAATTACAACCTGCTCGTACATTAATTAAATCGTATAAAATACGCCGACTGAAAGTTCCTGTGGCTTTGATCAGCCGTCAAGTGGTTTGATCGATTTCCAACAATAAAAATTCACCGACAACTTGTTCATAATGAAGATCGGATGATGTTAATGTTGTTGTTGTTGTTGCTGCTGTTGTTGTTGCCAGCATCTTGTTGTTTTGGTGCTCACAGCGCATCAATCACTCCAAAGCCGCATCGAGCTCTCCACGTGTGTGTAGATATATATATGGATATACTTTGGTATTGGTATGGGTATTCGTGTTGCTATCGGTGTATATATGTATATCGCCCGATTGCCCACCCATAAACTTGTTTGATCCTTTTCTTTTTTTTTTTCATCGTTTTTGGTATTTTACGGAAGAATCAAGCATTTTCACACCGCAATAAAAATCTCAAACATGTTTGTAAAGTTGTTAATGCTGCTGTGCTGTGTTGTGTGTTGTGTTGTGTTGTGTTGGGGGCATGTGTAGGTGGCAGCAACGTATAAATTAACATTTTGACTGCCAACTGGCGCGGCAAATGATCAAAGACACTTTGTGCCGTCATCGTTCCGTTGATCATCGTCATCGTCATCAACGGAGTCGGCTGCGTAGTCGGAGGCGGCATCGCGAACATCATTTCACGTTTACGATCCATCAACACGAGCCATCAAATTGTATACAAACAAACGCAACAAAGATCAAAAGCCGTGTACCTACACACACTGGCACACACACTAACACACACACACACACACACACATACACGATTTACAGCCGGGTATGCTCATTTCGATTTTCAAATTCATTTAAATGAAATCGGGGACCGAAGAACAGCCACAGAGTCACGGTAATATGGCAATGGGAGAGGGAGTTTTGATAGGGAGTGGGAATGGAAATGGAAATGGAAATGAGTATGAAAATGCCTCTTCAGCTGCATATTCATTTCGGATTCTGTTCGCCCAAACATGCTCAGCTAATTACTTATGTGCCGACGACTTGGGCCAAGTGTAATGCATTTCTCGTGTGTGCATCTGTGAGAATTATTTTTTAATCCCACACGGAGTGAGTGTTGTGAGTGAGTGTTATGTGTGGGATACACTATTCCTTGTTTTTTATATTATTTGAAACAATGCAAAGAAATATACGATTTTTCAAAGTTACTTTTGTCTGTTTGTATTTTTACTTGTTAGTCACAGGCTTATGGACAAATTAGCGTGATTCCTCTTTGAATAATGTCTGATTAAATAATTTAACTCTGGCAAACTTTTCATTTCTTTTTTCTTCAATTTTTCACTCTCTCTCTCTTTCACTCTGCCTTCTTAGTAACGCTTCACAATTTTTGGTCTAATTGGGTTTTTCCTGTGTTTCGCCAAATATAACTTGGGGCATTTTAGATTTTATTACACCCAGATTTATTATATTCATTATTTATTTAGTTTTGTGTTTTTCATTTCATGTAAATTAATTTATAAATTTAATTTTAATTTTCATTTAAGTGAAAGTATAAATTGTATATAATTGATAAGTATTAAATAAACAATAAATATACAAATATATATATTGTAAATAATAAATAAATTATATACAATTCGCAAATACTAAATAAATAATAAATATTGTTAAGTCTGTATAGCCTTCAAATTCGCGGATTTTATAACAATAATTGCAATAATTAAATGGAATCGAATAATAAATGGCATCACCTGCTTGAGGAAAGCTGCATTTATCTGTTCTGCCCAGCGAAAAGTGAGGGAAATAAGGGAACCAGTGGCAAAAGACCATTAGCCTTATCAAATGACAGCATCGTCAAAAAGCTGAAAATTTATATGTTGCCCGTTTGTCAGACTATAAAAATGTACAGATTTAATGCCTATGAGCGGCATGTCAAATTCAATTTTACCCCTAAGATTGATGCAGAGAACGAGGACGTAAGCGAGAGACCCCAATAAAGTGCAATTAGCCAGATTTATGATTATCCCTGTTATGCACAAATAATTTTTAGGCATTTCTAGATGGGTCTACGACGGTCGCCGTACGTTTTGGGCGAAAAGCCGACGCAAAATTTATAACACCAAACGTAAACAACAAAGAAGACAAATCGCTTTATTCACGGCATTCATTTCGCAGCCGCCACAAAAACACCCCCCGGGCAGGGCAGGGCAGGGGTGGACTGGGCTGGGCTGGGCTGGTCTGGTCTGTGCCCGAGCAGAGCAAGACCAAGGCAAACACCCCTTTTGTTTGTGATCTTCTGGCTGAGAAATATGGGCTGACAGCATTATGCCCATAACATGGCATGCTGGGCTGAAGGGTCCATGGTCCTTGTCGTCACCGGAGGCACATAAAATCAAATTGAAATCTGCTCGAAATTTGTGTGTGTGAGAGTGTGTGGGGAAGTGTGAGTATGTGGAGTTACCCAAATGATAGGTTTGGTAGCACTTCCCCAACACCAACGCCTCGCGGTTGTAAGGTGTTGATAGTTGTAAGGTTTTTGAATTTTTTTTTGAAAACCTCAAAGGATTTAAATATGAAATGTTGAAATATGTTCAGATTCTAGTAAGATATAACTCTTTATTTTTAATAATAAAATAATAAATGTTTCCAATAGATTATTATTATTATTATTTTCTTGTTTTTAAAAACATTGCGAAAAATAAAATTCTTAATATTAAAAAGGTTATTTTCTCTTTTTTAGAAATATGTTTTTTTAATAATGGAGATTATTTGTAAACAGCAGATATACAGAGACTTATTTGTATAGTTCTCGGTTGCTATTTTAGAGATTAGTCTTTAACTTAGACATATTTTCCAAAGTTAAATTAATGCATTCTGAAATTAATTAAAGAAAACCTGTCATTTTTTAAAAGTCACAGTCATTAATGAACAATATTAAGTAAGCGAAGGAGCATCATTTCTCTTTTTTGAAACATGGTTTCTTAGATAGGCAGTTTTTTTAATAAATTAATGTAATAATATATTTAAGAGTTAAAGTTCTAGCTACATCTAAGCGAAAAGTTCCCGTCATATTGCAGCATAAATGTATAAAGTCGGTTTGTTTTTGGCTTGGGAAAGTGGCATGCAATCGAAAAACTTTTTGCTTGCCACGTCATAGAAAAACCGCACACCATATGTGAACATTGCTCATGCCCCAGGGCATGGGTGAGGAGTGTACGCGTGAGGTCCTCGCAGAACGCCTTCGTGTGCAACCCCAGACATGGTCTATGCCCGGTTTGCCCTTTCGCGAGGATAAGTACTTTGGCTCAGTTGTTGTTTGTACATGTTATTAATTTCGCGTAAAGGCGTCGTTCTCGCCAGTGAAAGGGGCGAGTGCCGTCAATGTCGACGTGCTGGATGAAAGGATGGATAAATGGATGGATGGATGGATGGATGGAGGGAGTGAAAAGATTGCCAAGGGCAACGCGAGCGGGCGTGTGCTGTCAAATTTGACAAATGTTGACAAATGCTTCGAAAATAATATTTGTTTGAGCAGACGCAGAAGCGATTCCACAGAGCCGCGAAATAAATATTATTTGCGTTCATTAGTGCGAGTAACCTGAGGCGCCTCCAAATGACAACAGTTTCACTTGTGGGTTATGCTTGCTTCAATACACCAATCCATAAATCCATCAATCTATCCATGCATCCATCCATCGCATGGGATCCATCATATCGTGTCGAACCGCGCTCTACCACGTTGTCCTGTCAAATCAATCATTGTCTCTGGTTTGGCTGGCTTTCGGTTTATTTTTTCTTTTCGTATTTGCCTTTTGTTATTGACATAAAGCCGGCCCATAATTTTTCATTGCATTGCACACGCATGACATTAATTTAGCTGACAGTTTTCTTTTATTTTTGCGTGTTATTCTTTTTTTCATTTTTTTTTTGTTGTATTTGGCCTCTTTTGTACTTATTTCCCCTAGTGCTGTCAGCACGCATTTACATGTGTCACAAGCTTGTAGACCGGGCTCCGGTTCCGGGGGGCCTTCAGGGGTTACGTGAGTGCGGATTTTGTGGTTGGCACATTTTGCACTCTTTTCAATTGTGTACATGTCCACTTGTATAAATATCTTGTACGCTTTTCGCAACTCGCATTCAATTTACTTTTTAGCAATAATTGAAGTTGTCATTGGTATTTGTGAGAGTCACTTTTTGGATTGATTGCATTTCTTATGAATTAAACATGCTGCATTTCATGGCATATCTGCCATGAATAATGGCCATCATTTGAATCAGGATACTCAGTATACTTCGGTTGCAATGACAAAATCATGTATATATCATAAGATCAGCTGACACAGTCAGACAGTCGCTTAAGCAGAGTATTTCAGCTTCGTTGGCCGTAAGTTGCGCAGCTTTTCCTTTGCATTTTCCTCTTTTTGCTGCGAAGAAATTCGTTTCTCTTACGGTTCTTTGCATATGAACAATTACGAATTTGACAGTTATGTCATTTTGGGCCATTCGTTTTATTTATTTTTGACAAGGGTCGCCACTCTCTGTACCATATGCCAGATGTACATACTGCGGGCTAAACAATGCACATGAAGTCAGCAAAAGATGTGTCGTCGTTAGACTATTGCAACTAATGTTCGAATTAACTAAATCAGACTAGGCTATAAGTTAAATATCGGGGAGTATTAGCTTATGCTAATAAAACTGGGCTAAGTCAGTTTAGCTATCTTAAATAGGAGCATGTATGAAATGTAAGCTACTTACAATTGAAAAGTTGCGTTTGCTATTTGCTAGTTACAAAATACACTCCTCAACCGGTGATTATTTACGGATGATTATTTATTATTCGAAATCTGGGTTTTTACGAAATTGCCAAAACAAAAGCAAAGCACAACAAAAAAGTTATTAAATGTACATAAGTACTAAAAGCCATCTGCTCAGCCGTATGTCCTTTCTTCATTCCATCCATTGTTAGCTATATGTTTGATTTGATAGATCAATAAGAAATCCTTTAAGCCCTTCTTTTCCGCTTTCCCAACTCAAGTCTATAAAATGCTTTGAAAATACAATATAATCAAAGTATTTTGTAAGTTTTTTATGTTATCGATTCAACACATGCTATATTCAGGTTGGGCAAACAAAATGCATATGCGCCTAGCTTTGAAATCGAAGCTTACTTGAAACAGGTTCATGGAACGCCTACTTGAAACTGGTGGTGCCACCAAAAAAATGGACTCAAATTGTGCTCGGGGGAATAACGAAATAACTACATGACATCCGACATGCATAATTTACAAGATTAACGATATGAAAATTGATTTCGATGCCACTAAAAATGTCGAAAATGAAACTCAACAAAAACAGAAAAACTTTTTTATTTGTTGGTTATTTATGGCCAGGGTGTGTGAGTGTGTGTGGAAATGGAAATGGAACACCATTTAAGTCATTTAAATTTAATAGACGAATAATTTTTATGGGATTTGGAAATCAGGTATTTATAGGATTAAGTGGTTGAACTCAGGGCGCAGTACTAGTAAAACCTGCAAACAGCTCCATAATGAGTCATTAGCTGCCACGACTATAAAGTTGTATGCACCAAGCCCCCTGCTCTCCACTCTCCACAACGTGTCCAACTACATACTTTGCTTTTGGTTTTTACGACTCTCCTTTGTGTCAACTGTCCCCAGTAATTGTCACATTTTGTCAGCTTCCCATATTTGATTTGGGTTGCTGCCTCCGCACCAGAAACAGCTACAGAGACACAGAGACACAGAATGACAGCCGCCACAGTCTCCCCCCTCTTTCAGCTCTTTTATGACAATTTTAATGCAATTTTCTAAAATAAAATGTATTTTTTATGGCTCTGTTCAAGAGTGTGCACCCTCGGGAGACAGACAGGCACAAACAGGGAGAGGGACAGGGAGATGGAGAGAAGTGGAAACCTGAACACTGTTTCGACCTGACAGCCTTTACGATTGGCTTTCATTTGTGTGTTGTCTATTATGGCTGTGTTTGCTTTTATCTCTCCACTTTGATTTTATATCTATTCTGCTCTATGTGTGTGTGTGTGTGTGTGTGTGTGTGAGTTGCGTGTCTGTGTCAAAGTTTATATTTTTATTTGTTTCGACAGTAAAGTTGATGTGTTTATGACACGTCTTGACACTAAGTAGCCGCCGCATACTGTTGGCTACTGTCCGTGCGTGTTGACCTTTTTTTATGCAGGCTAAAGCGTCCACTTACCAGCTGATGGGAGGAACCATAACCAAACCTTGATTGAATAACTGAGTGCTGTATTTATTAATAATTCAATAAAACTCAAATGCTTGACCGGTTAAGAGATATGTAAAATACGATAAAAATGCCATTTATTGAAATAGTTTCAAGCTGAGCTAATATTTACAAAGGGTTCACTGTCAACCCGATTGGGAAATGAAGGTTTCCAATGTGAATGCTGCATATAATTTAGAGATTTAGGCGAGACTGTGAAGAGGTCTTGGCTAAGATTAGGCGGATCCTTTGCACCAATGCCTTGTGGTGATTATTTCCATATATAAAATTATAAGAAAGAAATTAAATTAAAAATGCATAACCAAAGAAAAAAATATATTTAAAATAATGAATATGATAAATAAAAATGTTCTAAAACATTTACAACTCATATCAAGTTTCTAGAAATATTTTGTAGCCACATAGAAAGTTAAGAAAATCGTCAGTACTAATCACAAATATGAACTTCCTTTGATAAATTTAAAAACTTAATTATTTTATTATTATTATATTGTTATTATCATTTATTTATTTATTTACTTTTGTAATCATTTGATAGCTATCCCATCTTTCAGTTTTTACGTATACTTGGCATTAAAAATAGATTTTAAAATGTTTTTACTTTATCTTAACTATATTTTTCGAAATATCTTAATATTATTATTTGACCGCAGCTGTATATACTTACATAATTCATGATATTTAATGAAACGAGTTTGTTTCCGGCAAACCAAATCGATATAAATGTGATGGGCATGTCAAAGCTGTCAGGCAGTAAAAAATCATGCTCGAAACCTTAACAGGCAGACAAAGACTGACTGTTGTTGTTGTTGCTGTTGCTGTTGCAGTAGTAGGTGATTTTGCTGGTTTCTGCACAGAAGTTGCAGAAAGAAGACCAAAAGGAAAAACCGCAAAATTGAAAATACATCAAAGTTGTCTGCGGCAGCAGTAGCAGCAGCAGAGCAGCAAGAACAACAACTGAGAAATCATAAAAGAAATATGCTACGAGACCCGAGGACGAGCAACAACAACAGCAACAACAAGAGGCAAACACATTCAATAACGAGGGATGTCAAAAAGCCATCATAAACAGATGACATTTCCCATATTGAGTGGCGAAAGTAAAATTTAATAATAATACAAAATACGGCGACAGCAACGACGACGACGACGACGAGTCAAACTCGGTGGCACGTTATACGAGACGGATGGGAGCAAAAGAATACAAGGACTGGAAGGGCAGACAGGGCGGGCGGGCGTACAGACAGACGAGTGGGCGGACAGACAGACGGGCGGTTAGTCGAAATAGGCGGGGCTGGCAACACGTCAACAACGAAAATTGACACGCCGACATAAACACTCACACATGTTTCGCTGCTGTTGTTGTTGCTGTTGTTGTTGTCGGTCTCCAAGCGCTGTCTTTGGAGAATGGGGCACTGACTGCCTGCTGTGCGGAATGTATAGCAAAAATGTCAATATGTTGTTGGGGTTGTCAGGCCTGTCATGTCACACTGGCGCTTGGCAGCTGCCCTGCCCCCAACTGGCCCCCGCCGAGTGCCCATGCTAAACGTGTCTTAGTTTCATGCATGAATGTTTGTGGCACATAATTGAAAGCTAGCTAAATTAATTTCAATGTGAGACGCCAACAACAACTAACACAACTTATACTAGCCGGTTAGTTGCCCCTTTGCGCCCAGCCAACCCCGCCTAACTGTTCGCACATGAGTGCCTCGTGGTGTGGAGAGGTGAGTTCATAGTGTGGGGCACAGCTCGTTAACAGGAGCTTCACAGCTAGTTAGAAGTCACCTCATCATCGTCAACGCTTCCACATTTTCCATAACATTTTTGACAGCTTTCGTCTAACATGCAATAGAACCCACAACACACACATCGCACACACACACACACACACACAGTCGTGTGTAAATGGGCACCGCCCTTCAGACACCTCACGCCCCATTTGACATACGACGTTTATCAATGACATTTTTTGGTCAGCTGGCCTAATGGCAAATGGCATTGATTTAAATGAGTTTTGAGTTTTGGCCTTGTGGCCTTGTGGCTCTCAGCCAAACACCGAGCAGTGAACATGACTAAGTTATTACTTGTCTGCTGGTTAACTTTGCATTTGACTTACAATTATTTTGGATTTCACACGACTCTTAAATACCGCAAGCAAACAAAATGTGTCAAATCCAGCAGACCTTTACCAAAGCTGTCTTTTTCTACATATTTACAAACATTTATTTAAATAGATGCAAAAGCTGACTAAACAGACTAAGTTCAATGGGATCACAAATTCAAATGTACAAAATAAATAAATTTTATTTTTTGATTTATTTGAAACTTTGTTGAGTGAACGGCTGGGTACTTTTACCCATTGACAAAAATAAAGCATCAGTTATAAAAATACAAAAAAGCTTTCAGATACTGATAAATTTAATTTAATTTATTTATTTAATATTAAGCAACACATTTCTTTTCCAAAACACCAATTATATATATCTTTATCTAAGGGATGATTTCAATTAAATTTGAAATTTTTGCTTAATATGTTTGGGAAATTTCAAGGACTATTTAAGTACGCTTTAAATGTGCCTTCATTAATTACGAACTAAAATGTGGCATAATCTAAGTCAATATGTAACTATAATAATAATTTTAAATTTAATATTAAATTTTTGTGAACTACTTTTAGTCGGCATTAAACAAATAATTAAGTTAGAGTATCAAATAACTAGACACCTCAAATATCAGTATTTCATAAATATGCTGCGCTTATCTGGGACACTTGAACAATCCTGGCACAACATTTAATATTGTGCATAACTCGTCTGTGACTGTACTATTTATTTTCTTTATGATGCAACTCCAGCTGAGCCCTGCAGAATGCTCGGAATGGACACACAGATAAGTACAAAACGTTGCCAACTATTTTATATTACATTTATGCCCCTGCGTGCTGCGAGTGCCAAGTGTAATAGAAATAGTTATTAAAAGCCTTCAAGACGACATCGTCGACGACAGCTGGCGACTATCGCAGTCGGAGTTTTATGTTGGGCAGATAACTAACAATGCGCAGCGTAGCTTGTTACAATTTATGTCCTTGCCACACATAACACACACACACACACACACACACACACTTAGACAAACATGATCCATGAAATGTCATAAAAGCGCAATTGCGGCCAAAATTATCGAACATTTAGCAAAAGCGTTGGGGCTCAGCCATGGGTGGTTACTGCTTTTATATCCCACAAAACCTCCTAACTCAGCTCCCCCCTCTCCACCTCCCCCCCCCCCACACACACCGCAGCAGGACCTTTTGTTTTTTACGACCATCAGCAGGAGTCAGCCCACATTGACAACGACATCAACTTCAACGTCAGCATCCAGAATCCAGCATCGCCTCGTCGAGCAATTCACACGTACCACATTAGAGGCACTGATATACATACTTTTAATAGAGCGTAGCCAAGAGTCACTAACGGAAGAGCAGGAGGCAGAGGAGCAGGGGGGATGAAGGAGGGAACAACCCCTAAAGAGACATGGCACGTTCAGTGGATGCTCGTAAATTTGGACGTATCATTTGGGCCCTTGGTTTATTAGTGTCAAAAAGTGGCTGCATGAGAAGCTGCTCAAACAGGAAGCAGCATATGGCAGATCCTTAAATGACCGCACGGCAGGGTTGGCAGGATGTGCACACTTTAGGACACGATAAGTGGACAGACACACTTGGCAACCGAAACAATGTCACAAATAAAAGATACACTTCACTTCTCCCAGTTGGCCACAAACTAAACAAACGATTACTTCCAAACACCGAAAAGAAATGCTTTCCTTAAAAGCGACAAGCAGGAGGCAGGAGGCGAAATGTGCTGACCCTGAAGCATATGGTTATCAAATAAAAATAATATTAAATACTTTATTAAAGCCAAAAACATTCAGTTATTGACTATATATCGAAAATTCCTTTACAAAAAAATCATGGTTTCAGTTATGAACAATTACTTTAATATTTTATTATCATTCTCAATAATTCGATCTGATCGCACATAATCCAACTCTGAAGTTCATAAAATAATTGATTGTTTCATAATAAACATATACGACAAATTCAACTCTATACTTAATGCTTATAATTAGTAAACATAAGAATGTGGATAAATCAATTTGATTAATTGTAATTCTTAATAAGAATTAAATAAACTTAGAATCAGTAAAGTGCAGATTCTGATATTTACAATCAAAGCTACATCAAAATTAAAAATAAGCTTTTAATTTTTTTGACTACCAACTGAAATAAATAAAGACAAGAAATTATCTTTCGTATTGGATTAATTTACATAAATTTGCTGTGTTTATTTCATAAGTTTATTAACATTTAACTGGCGACTGTAAAGATTGAGCAAATTTTAAGTTCTAGTCAAAAAAAATGTATTTGTATTTGAGGCTGGCGCTCTCTCAAATGTTGTGCACTAATTGAAAATAATTTATAACGGTTTTATCATATAAATCAATCGAGGCATAATCCATGACTTACTGCTGCGACGACTGCTGCCCCAATCTCCTAAGACTTGCCACTGCAGCCGCCGAGGCACACAAAGAGCTTGACTCATGTCACTTGAGGATTTATTTCTTCCTTTCTTTGGGATCTCGAGCGCGTAACTTGGTAGAATGAGGGCCACTTCCAAGGCGGCCTTTTGTTGTCTCTCTCACTCTATCTATCTATCTATCCCTCTCTCTCTCTCTCTCTGTGTGTGCGCATGTGCGGCCCTCTTTGATGTGCAAACATTATTAAAAAGCCAATAAAACATTTAAAAACAGCTTGAAATTTTTCATTGTTGGCGTTGTGTTTTTTATTTTTATTTATTATTTTGTTTTGGTTTTTTTTTGGCAACGCACCGCAACGAAAAGATCCAAGAAGTCGGCTTATTAATGCGACAACGAACAACGCCAGACAATTTAATATCTTCAATATATCCCTTTGACTGCCGAAGCGAAACCACTGCACCACTGGAACACTGAAACACTGAAACAGTGAACCACAGCCAAGGTGAAGTGCCGATGCGAACGGTAGCACAAAATGTCAACAATCAGCGAACAATCACATTTTGTTTGCTGTCAATGTGACAGCCACCAATATTTATTTTAAATCACCGACAACGCTGCGTGTTTTATAAGAAGTGGCATCCCCAAAAAAACAAAAAAAAAAAATAAGAAACCACTCTTCACTCCACTGCTCTTCTGGCAGCCTCCCTCAAGCGACTTCTATTGCCTGGTTGATTGGCCTGCGTTTATTTAGGCAGCTAGGCAGCTACTGTGTTTGTTTTTGGCTTCCAATTCGTTTGAATCGGCTCAGCGACTCAGCGACTCGGCGACAGTCAGTCAGCCGCATGCCATCATCAAAATGAAATACAAATATCTTTGACAGCTACCACTGGAGTGAGCACAAGAGAGCCAGGTAGACTGAGATTGACAGAGAGGGAAGAGACGGGCCGACTTTGAAGTCCACTGACATGGACGACGACAACATGCCCATCATTCGTTCGTCTTATTCGCTTTTGTCATGTCAACGCAGCAGCAGCAGCAGCTTCAGCAGCAGCTTCAGCAGCAGAAGCGGCTTCTTCTTTTTTTTTAATTTTTTTTTGTTGGTAGCCAGCTTAAATCTCAGCCAGTCAGCCAGTCAGTCTTTTAGCCAGTCAGCCTTTTAGCCAGTCAGCCAGTTGCAGTCAGCAGTCAGCAGTTTAGGCTGGCAGTCATTTCCTTTTTCGCTTTATTTTTTTGCCCATTCAATTTGGTTGTGCGTGTGTATGCATGACAGCATGTGTGTGTGTGACACACATTCCTTTTTTGAGCCAGGACCCACAGCGAAACGGCGCTACTTCAAAGGACATGTTTGCAATCGGCTTGCGGTTCTCTTTTTTTCTTTTGGCAGTCAAAACGCAGAAATTGCCACAAAAAAACAGAAAAAAAAAAAATGGGAATTGATTGTTTGCTCACATTGTTTCAATCCCAAGACAATAGACAACAGGCAACATTGTCAACATTGACCTTGTGGCATTTCTGCGTATCTAAGAAACACATGTAGCATTTCAAACTAATGCTAATGCATTCAGTAACAATTGATTTGATTTTTGATGCACAAATCAAATTTACATTATTTTTTATATGCCACAAAACGACAGGAAATAGTTTATAATAAAAAACGACATAAAATCGTTTTACTCTCAATAACAACATTGCACACGAGGCAAGTTAAACAAAAAAAACTATAAATATATAATTTAGCAGCTCATTAATGGATGTCCGAAAAATATTAAAAACTTCTAAACACACCCACACAACCAATCAGACACACAGAAACCCACACACTCATTTGAGTTTTGGGCACACCCAAGCGGTAATCAAATATCACTCATACGCCACATGAATTATGCATTCATTTTAAATGGGGCTCGGATACGAAATGCAAATGCCCATAAAATTATACAATTACCAAATATTAAAACAAAATTATGGTTAATCATTTTCAACGCGTATGCAGCAAAGACCCAGTCAGCCAGCCAGCCAGCCAGTCAGCCAGCCAGTCAGCCAGCCAGCCAGCCAGCCAGCCAGCGAACGAGCCAGCCCCGCAGACATATTATTATTTATACCTATTTACATTGATATGCAAAATATAAACAGACATTTCAACGAACCGAAGCGACGCCCCATCAAAGTTAACAGGCCCAAAAAAATAAAAACCAAAGCCAAAACGAAAGTCGAAAAGGAAAGCAAAAATGTGCCGACAAAGTGGTCGGTCCGTCGCTTAAAAGTGCCTGTCTGCCTCCGATAATTTTCATATATCAAAGGGGCATACAAAATAAAATAATAAAAAAAAGGGGCACATTTCCCCCAAATACGAAATTCATTCATTTCTATGCGCAGAGCGGATCGGCCCATAAAGACGGGCAACAATTTCATAGTTCGACGCTCAGTCGATGGCATTGTTTATGATTATTGCAGCGAATCCACAATAGGCGACCTGCCAGCGATTACTGGCGTGCCCTTTGAACTTGCGCCGCGCCAAACTATTATGCATTTTTAATTAGCGTTGCGGGCCAACGTGTTGATAATCATTGAATTTATCACCTGTGAATGCAATGCTACCAATTTCAAAACACATTTCTTACCTCGCCCCCTCCTGCTTGAATCGACCAATTAGAGTAGCATCTAACTAACAGTTTATCTACCTGCTGACTAACAGCGCCTTGTCAACTTGAAAATGTATCTCGAGTCTGGCAGGAGAACCCGTGCAACCTGTCTAGGCACGCCGCTCCTTATACGCAATGCTACACAAACGAATAAATAATGCGATTTCGGTTTGAGTTTGAGTTTCACTTTGAGTACTTGAGTATTTTTTGTGACATTCATTAGACGTTCGCATCATCAACACATTCATTGTTGCTTGCACAAAGTCGTTGTCAAACTGTCTGTCTGTCTATCTGTCTGTTCATCTGTCCGTCCGTCTGTCTGTTTGTCTGTCTGTCTGTCTGCCTGTCATACAAACTTGTGTCTGTCAGCCTGTCATTTAATGTCGCGTCAATCACAACAGTTTCACATCACAAGTTTTCCATATACCAGCATCATTTGGTGGTTGTTAGTTTTGCCTCAAAATGGTTGTGACCGGGGTTAATTTACACACAACTGCACACAGCACAACAACTCTGAGTAAGAGGTTATGTTTGATACCCTCTCTTAACTCATCGTTTAGGCCAAGTTTGTACAAATACGATAGATCTAATGTGCTCAAGCGGGTTACGAAATGCTTTGCTCGTTTTTTTTTTTATCATAATTGAGATAAAATGTAAGGAGACGGATTAAAATCCATATATTCAATATGTTTATATTAATTTTACAATATTATTAATTGAAAAATAAGTCAATATAAATATATTACATGTAAATAATGTGTTGCTTACTAAAGGCTAATCTTAATCTATATTCAAATTTATTTGTAGTCTAAAAGCGTTGCTTAATGAGAAGAATTAAGAAAAGATTTTCAAAGCTACGTTCGCATCGTATATATTGCAAATTTTAAGCGATATTATTTGGAATGTGTTGCTTATTTACAAATTAATTCGTAGCTTTAAATTATTATTTACCAAAATGATTTAATAAATTGAAAATTTACTGCTTAATAAAATATCCTAAACATAGGTAAATCATAATTCAACATAGAAAAGGGATAGTGGAAAATGGATTTCCTAGACAATAAATTTTTATGAGTATCTTTGAAAATGAAAATGGAAGAACAACTTTCACACGACAGTCTTCCATAGTTCATAGTTTCACACCTATCTGGATCTACATCTAACTCCAGCCCAAAAGGAAGCTAAGCCACCAATAACCAATCTGTCAAGAATATAGTCAGTCAGGTAAAAACTGGTGTATTTATATAGATTAATTATCTACTCCTACGATTACTGTGTAAAATGTGCAAATATTCAAGGCTAACTTTATTGTAAGTTCCGCATGACAAATGACAGTTCTATTGTTCTCAAATGCGTACATACATATATAAACAAGGATTTGTATACAATTGGCATTTCACATGATTTGAAAGGAAATGCAAACTGTTTACATTTCTGTGGAAGGAGCGTAAGGATACTCGCAACTATGCCATTTGGCACGTTCATTACTTTGACGATCAGGGCAATAAAAGTGTCGGCCGATATTCAGGCATTATGCGTTTATTTGACAACTTGTATGGTCATTATCCCTTGTTAGCCGGACAGGGCTGCCACTGCTGCTAATTTGTGTGTGTGTGTGTGTGTGTGTGTGCCACAAAGGAATCACAGAAAAAGTGCCGCAAAAATTATGAAGAAATTGTCGAACAGAAATATTTGCAAGCCCATGAATGAAACCAAGCAGCCTGTGCCCAGTTCCTTATTTTTTCATCGTTTCGGTAGGTAGGCGACCGCCTTTGGCTTTGCCGTCTTTGAAGTTCTGAGTTCTTGGTTCCAGTTCGATGGAACCATGCTGGGTGCCTTCTTCTTTCACCTTGTTGACAAACGTTGAGCGCCCAAGGTTCGACACGAACTATTGTCTCGAATGTGCCATTTATAAGACTGTGTGCGCCTTATGCATATTTCTGGGAAGCTTCCTTGAACCCAATACCGATTCGGAAGTGGCATTAGCTCCGTTTGACAAAGCCGACATCGAACGATGACATGATCAATAACACAGGCCGTGGGAAATTGGTGAGCAGAGCGGGTGGTGCAAACACCACTTTTCACAAATAATCCCAGCTGGGGCGCGTTCTAATACAAATTAAATGGCTAAGAGATTAGGATGCCAACCAGACAATGATAACAAAGGGTAAAAAAGCTATGACGACATATCATTAAAAGCGGACACAAGCACATCTGCTGCTGTTAGGGGTATACCTTCTGGGGTTGCAGATACACGCACAGATAATGCGACACTTGAGTCTGAAAACTATGGGACAAGCAAGTCAACTGAAGCATTAAGGCATTGTTAGCGGATTTATGACATCAAACATTGCGCTGATTTATGCGCAAGCCAAATATTTTGTGTCTAGAGTTTAATTGTTTTCACAGTTGCCAACTCAAATGCTGAAATTGAATCATTGCCTAGCAGCGTTGTCAGTCACTTCAGTCGTTGAAAACCGCGCTTAAGTGGCGGCACTCTTTATACCCTCAGTTCATTCTAAAGGGGTATAATGGTTTTGTGCAAAGGTATGTAACAGGCAGAAAGAGGCATCTTCATGTGTCTATTCCTGATCAGGTTCAAAAGTCTATTCGATGTAGAAATGTTCGCCTATGCATCTGCTAGCAACTTAAGATTTCGCACAGATCAGGTTCATTGCAATTTATCGATAACTTCTGCTGTTTGGCGAATATCGATTCACATAAATGTCCGATTGCATTAAGTGTCACAATTTTAAAGACATAGCCTTCCAATTAATATGTAATAAACCTCGTCAAGTTTTGTTTTAAATGATCAAATAACAAAATCGGATAAGAAATATATTTAAGAGCTGGGCGAATATCGATATATATCAATTTTCGATTGCATTAAGTGCCACAATTTTAAAGACATATTGAATAAATTTGTAATAAGCCTTGTCAAGCAATTTATTAATTGTTAAAATTTGATCGAAATCGAATAAGAAACTTCCCAGTATATTTATACTATATTTAACAGCTGATCTTAGGGTATATCGTAGTCGAGCTCACGCAACTGCAGCATTCTGGTTTTTATTTGTATTTCGCTTCTGCTTCTGCTGGTTTTCTTTTTTTGTAACCCTTATCATGGGAATGCTTTTGATTTGATTTCAAGTATGCATTTAAAAAGGGTGTATTGCGTTCGAGTTTTGGATGGTTTTCAATGGGTTCTGCTTTCTTTGGTTCTGCAGTATTTGCGCAACTTGACACAATGTTGCCTCGCCGTATTAACGTGCAACGTTCAATGTACAACGTACAACGAATGCCGTTGGTCGGGCCAACCGGTGCTTTGTTGTCGCGGATGTATGAAACCCTCTTTAAAGTCCTCACCATGTGCCTGATAATGCCCCTCAAGTGAGTGTATATCATTAACTCGAGAGCCGCCGGCACTCACAATTGCGATTTGGTTGCATGTGTTTCAGCTCCTGTTGCTTTTTGTTGCTGTTGTTGTTGCTGCACGGTTTGAAATCCGATTTGAGCACATCTCGAGTGCCATAAGAAATACGGAAATTGCTTGCTAGCCAAAATGCCAAATGCGTTTTATTTTTGCACATTTTATTCATTTAATAGCTACATATCATATATGTACATACATATGTATATGCCTCAGTGAGTGCGCACACAAAGCTCTTTGATATTGTATGCCTCTCAAATGGGCCGATTCTTTCTATTTTATTACGTTCGCTTGTCAAAAATTACAACAATTTCTTTTAATCTTATTTTTGAAGTGCACCTTGTTGCGAACCATTTCCGAAAATGCTTACAAATTTGCGACGGTTAAAATGTTGATAATCTCTCAATAACACAAGCATAATGTTAGAAGTATTACTAAGTGAACAAAATTGAATCCAAATAAGCTCAAGCAATTTTAATAATCTCTATCTGAAATTGATTTTTTTTTAAGATTCTAAAATTTCTGCTTGACTGGATTTATCCGTGAAGTCGGCTGATGCATGTAAGGAAACTAAGTTATAGATAAGGAACACAAGTAATCGAAACCATTCGTGTAGACGATTCCCTCGATACATATTCGGCTTGCTGAAAATAATCTGTAGAATATAAAATTAAATTTTGCTTAACAAAATCAGCGATTCTTATATGATCTCAATGATGTTTTATACAGTTAGGGAATATATATGAAATATTGAGTGTTGCTATCGGAGATCGATATTTTGCTGCCTCTTACGCAATAAGGACCCTCTCCCCCTTTTTAATCGGCTCAGTTTGTAATTAATTTTTTCAAGCCCTAAAACATGCCTAATGCATCATTAATATGTATTTAATTCCAAAGGAAAAAACCCTATAATTATTTCGGCACCATTTGATTTATTATGTTGAACACAAGATGCTGCTGGATGCAAAGCTTAATGCAAATATTTAGCGAAAATTAATTTCAAAGGAAACACATAACTTATTATACAAATATATCTGCTGTGTTGCTGTGGATATTAATCGGTTAATTAAGCTCTTTCGATAAGCGCATTAACCTTTCGACGAGATAGCTGCGAGTGAGAATATAAACAGATTCCTCAATTGCACCTGTAATTAACCACACCCCGGGCAGGCTGTGCTCGGATGGGGACTGACGCGAAGCGCACCCACGTTTGCCATGTACATAAACTGGGTGCAATCTTGCCCAGGCGCAGGCCAAACAACTGCAATAAATTACACAGCTGCTGATGGATGTCACTTGGCGACATAATCACTGTCAGTTGTGCAATGGGACCCCAACAAACAGACACAGATGGAGCTGGAGCTGGAGCTGGAGATGCAGATGGAGATGGAGAGAGAGAGTCTGAATGATAGATACATGCAGATAGTATATGGAGGAGGCAGCTCTGTCTGAAAATACAAATATACGTTGTGCACTGGGGCAATGAAGCAGACAAGCAACTAACGAGCCTCGGTCCGAGCATTGTTTATAATTCATAAAGCAATTTTGCATGCCGGGCCACAGAAAATGCGAGCCATATGCAAATGCAGCTGACAGACGGTTCTGCAGCTCTGTTCGCATACACTTGGAAAAACAAACGATGTCATCAATCACACTAAATTTAAGACATAGTTGTTGATTGTTTAAAAGGCATTGCTTACTTTGCACAAGTACGTAGAAGAATTTTATCGGAAATAAAAATAAATACTGAAATACGCAGATGAATTTTAAAAAACAGAATTCATAAAATCGTTGAAGAATTTTATGGAAAAAGTTAATATTTGGATTTTTGTTATTAATATTGCTAAGCATAAATTATAGTTTAACTAAAATCATAAAATTTGGAAATTGCTTTGAGAACTACAATCATGTTCTTGGTTTTAGAAATAATCCTTAAAGATTCGATCAAAAATGTTTCATGATAATTTTTTAAAGAATAATATAACCTTAAATATTTTTTAACTCCCTCCATTTACATTTGACAAATATGAATATTTTCTAAAATGCAGTTCGAACTTTTTCTGAGTGTAGCCATCCCTTTTGCCAGTTAGCTGGCAGGACGGTTGGTCAGTTGGCAAGGCAACTTATCACGCGGTTGGCCTCCACTCTCCACGTTTGTGCTTGTGCCATCATTGAACGTCATTGCGTGCGTGGAGTCCAACTATGAGTACGAGTGCGACTACGAGTTGGAGTCAGAGTCAGAGTCAGAGTACGAGTATGAGTACGAGTACGCGTTTGAGTACGAGTACGAGTAAGAGTCACAGCCACCCGGCCCGGTCCAGATGCCTGCCATGTCATTCATTCATTTTGCAGGCTGGCTTTCAGGCATCCATCAGTTGCTGTTGCTGTTGCTTTTGTTGTTGCTGTTGCTGTTGCTGGTGGTTGCCAGTATGTCAGTCAGTCAGTTACTACTGCTGCTGTTCCTCTTACTGCTGCACAGAAGAAGGAAAAACCATATATTCCTCTGTAGTGCGTATCTACAGAGTCAACTCTCTCGTTCTCTGACTCTCTCTCTCTCTCTCTCTCTCTTTCTCTCTCTCTCTCTCTATCTCTCTGTGTCCATCTGTCTCTCAGAGTTGTTTTGAAATGCACGCGAGATTAACTCTTGCTACTGACATTAACGAATGAGAGCCAACAGCATCTGACAGTCAAATGTCAGTTGGCTGCTGTTCTCTGACTCGGCCCCGACTCGAGCTTTGTGGCTCCGACGACTCCTCCAGTTGGGCCACTCAACAACGCACAGACTTAGGTAGCCTCATCCACAATTAACATGAGCAACAGCAACAGCAACATCCAACTGCAACATCAACCACATCATCAACCCATCCGCAGCTGCAGCTTTTGGCCATGCCCGTTGAGTTTGTTGCAGTTTGTTGCGAATGCAGTTGACAGTTGACGTCTTGGCTCATAATTTACAAATCGGCCAGCAAAATTATCGGTACTCCCAATTTCAATTGTGTAAGAGGCACTAACTGAAATATTTGCGCACATTAGATGCGCCTAGCGAAATACCCTGTAAAATTGTTCAACATAATTATTGACGCTTAAGCAAAGAGAGCTAAACTCCATGGCGTAAATAGTATTTAAAATAATTTAGTAATATAGTCATTAGATATAAAATAAATAAAAATATATAAATATAATATATTAAAAATAAAAATATATTCAAATATATTCAAATATATAGAATACAGCTAATAAAACTAGAAAAAATAAATGTAAGTTTTTAGTTTTGATTTAAATTGTGACAGAAGTTGGAGTAACTGCTCAAAAAGTAGTCGCCAAATCATTTTGAAATCACATTTAGAGCTGAGAGCCTCTGTGTGTTGGACCAGTTAACTGTTTAGCACACAGACTAATAACAATTTGAGCATGCGATGGCATTTTGACGTATTTACGCTCAACGCATTTGGCCCGTGGCCTGACTTTGGCACGACTTTGACTTTGGCCCATTGACTGGCTGACGCTGCCTGGCTGACATTTCAGCTGCAGGCCAAATACCAACCAGGCAAACACTGAATCTGAGCCACAAACCAAGTCGGGGCGTGGCAGAGGCATGGGTGGGGGGGGGGAGGGGCGAGGAGTAGGTAAAAGACCAAGACATAGTGGCAGCGTAATTTGAAATGAAAATTAATGGCATGCAATCAATTTTGGTAGTCGTCGTTATTTGTTATTTTGATGACTTGCCTTGTACACACTCGCTCACTTGCAGCAGTCAGTCAGTCTCTGCTGGTGTCTCTTTCTGCAGCTCTCTCCCTCTGTCTCTCTCTCTCTCTCTCTCCCTGTGTGTGCTGCGTCTAGCTTACTCATTTGTCAAAAGCAAAACAATTGGGAGCATGAAAATGAAATATGGCTGACGGAGAGTAGCTGCCGTTAGACGGGCAGACCGGGCAGACCGGGCGGAATGCCGAGCTGAGTGTCAGAGGGTTAGACGCTGCTGCTCCTAGCCGCAATATGCTTAAGTTGTGGTTATTTATTGTCGGGCATTTATAGTTCAGTCTCAGTGTTTTGGGGCCAAAAGGATAAAAGACTACGCGAGCTGCCAGCTCGAATTTTTCATATTTTACCCCCCTGAAACATTTCATCGATTCATTATTGTATGGCGTGCAATAAGAAAAGAGAGCAGAAAATACTAAAAATTGGAGTTGAACTTTCGCTTGATTCGTATCGACATATTTCGCCCGCATTCTGTATTCCGGCTGTCAACGCCAAAAGTTCAAAGCCCAACTCTATCCTTTTTCCATTTACTCTCTCTCTCTCTCTCTCTCTCACACACACACACACACTCACTCTTTCTCTCTCTCGCTCTTCGAGCTGCTGAGTGAAGGACTGTCTGGCTGAGTGACGTGAGCTTACGTTTCCACCCCAGGCTGATTGATGTGCGCCAGCAAAAAAGTTGGCACTTGCTTTACTGTTGTCGATTACACACTGAGTTCTGCAAAAAGAAAAAACTGTTCCTGTTTCTCTTCCTCTTCCTGCTGCTCATGCAAAAAAAAAACAAAAAAGGAAAAAAGCACTACCCGAAATAAGTCATCGCGTGCAGCGCAGACATCAAGTCAAACTTAAGATTGATTAGTTATTGAAAACACTGAAACGATAACAGCCATGCCCAAAAGCCAGCTGAAATACTTGTCAATCACGCACAGATACCCTGTAAGCGCAACAAAAGAATACCCAACATTTTAGAGACATTGCATATAAATAAATAAAGTTCGAGAATAATGAATATAAAATATATATAAAGGAAACAATTTTAAAATATAGAAATATTATAGATTTATATATATTATATATTGGAAATAGTCAGTCAATCAATCAATCACCACAGATATTCCCTAAATGCAAAGCAAATATCATTAAAATATAGAAATATTATCGAATATTACTTATAAATATTGTACTTACTGTCCAAAACTAGACAGACTCAAGGGAGTATCATAGTTAACAACGAGTAATCAATTTGAGCTGTTGCGCAACATTTTCCATATGCATTGCTACCACATAATTTTGGCGAGTGTAGTTGAACGCCACGTTTTCTTATCCACACAGCCCCAAATAAGTCATAATGATTTTTGATCGATGTGTCAAGTCTAAGGCGTCAGCGAATCATTAACAAAAAAAGAGGGGGAGGCAGAAGAGGAAACCACCTACCAACCACCCCCAAAGAAGCCACTGCTCCATCACAGAGCGGGTCTCCCTGTGCATAATCATTTTCAATAAATAATTTTTTTTCGCCCGCTTTAAGCGTTTATTTCTTCTTCACTTTTTTTTTTGTTTGTCATAATGACAGCATGACAGGATAAATTACTGCCAAATGAATGAGGCAAAATAAGTCTTAAGCGACAGCGTGCAGGGAGAGAGGGCTGGGAGGGAGTTGGGCACGCCCATTTGGCGCTGGCAAAAGCCAAACATAATTTTTTGTTGTGTAATTTACCACCAACACAACAAACCGAGAACCGAGAACCAAGAACCGAGAAGCGAGAATTGAGAACTGAGAACTGGATAAAGGGGCAGGCAACGCCCGCATGGCTAAAATTAATAGGCATAATAATTTTTTGACAGCACACCCAAGGATAACACACTGCAGCAGGCAAGTCATCAGAGTCCTCAGACCTCAGTCCTCAGTCCTCAGTCCTTCCATCAATGTGATGCGGGACGAGGTGGAGAGGAGAGAGGGCGGTAATTTTTTGTACCCAGTGACTTGACTGACAGGCAGGTTGATGATAAATGATGTCGCTGATGTTGAGACGATGATAGAGTGAGTGAGCGAGTGGAGGGGAAGCGGCAGTGGCAGAGGGAAGCGGAAAGGGAGTGGAAGACGGAGAGGAAGAGGCAGAGCTGCCAAGTCATGGAGGCAATCATTTGGACTCGTCGCTGCTGCTCTATCACTTTAACTGACAGTCGCTCGTCAGAGTCTCAGGATGATTACTTTGATGACGCTGCCACATACACATACACACACGCACACACGCGCACACACACATACACACAAACAAACAAACAATCAAACATATTCATATTTGGCCATATTCACATTTATTTTATGCAATCTCATTGGCCTATGTAAGTATGTATGTATGTATGTATTTATGTATTTTATGTGTATTTTTCCTACTCAACTTGTATAATTAATTGATGAAATGTGCGTGCTTGCAACTCGCTTTGACAATGACCGATTGGTTTCCATTTCCACATCCAATTTTGGCCCTCTGGTTGTTGATCTCTAGTTCTGGTCATTATTTTAGGTCGGCTAACGCGAAAAAAAAAAACAGGCAAGTAATATCAGCGTACTTATGTTTAGTCATCAGGATCTAATTTATCAGATATTTTTTGGGGCTGTGATGTGTCAATTTAAAGTGTGAGAAAATTGCCGGGGCTTGTCTAAAATGATGAATGATGATGATGATGACCACAAAAGTAAACAGTGTCCTCGTGCATGCTACGAATCGAAAGTGATTTTTAAAAACAGAAGTCAGTAAACAAAAAAAAATTTGCTGCGTTCGAAATTTCAAATGTAATCTGTTTGAGAATAAAATGGAGAACGGACAGGGAAAAAAACTTATATTCTGCTAAGGTTTAAGTTAAATATTTATATTTTGTATATAAGATCTTTTACTGATTCGAAAATGAGTTTTAAAAAAAACATAATCGAATCTATTTGAGAATAAACTGGAGCAAAACTTTATATTTTGAATAAATATCTAAAGCAAAGTTTGATAATTATATTTTGGATATAATAATTATAAATAAGTAGCAAAAGATCTTTAAATTAATCGAGAGTGATTTAAAAAAAAAATCAGTCAGAAAAATTGTTCCTTCTCAGTTTCAAAATCTTTAATTTAAAAGTAAAATCAAGAATGAGAGAAAATTTACATAATGTATAAGCATCCTGAGCAAATATGTATATTAATTAAAATTAAAATACAGATTTTACATGCTAACAATAAAAAGCGATATCTCTGCGCTTATCATGTGATAAATTGCCACTTCATATTGCTCAATTATAGCATAATTTAATGCTAGTGGAAATATTTAGAACATTTTGAGCAAATTCCTTGGCATTTTGTAACCGATTCCCGGAAAATGTTTGCCCTACACGTATTTGGTGCAGGGAGAGGGGAACAAATCAACTTCAATTGTTAACTTGCGACCCCGGAGCAAAGTTCACTTCCCCAAAACCTGGTTGCCACAAAAGGCAAATGGCAAAGGCTCGAACAATGCACAGTGCAAGCTCATAAATAAAACAATTGACTAAAAACATAAATCAAACACTTAATACAATAGTTTCCGCTTTTATTATTATGTGGTCGGATTTGAGAGTCGAGCGAGCAACTTCAGCATTTGCTGCGCACTCGCATAAAATTGCCATAAATTAAAATAACAGTTAAATAAAGCATTGTGAGTGTATGTGTGAGTGTACGTGTGAGTGTGAATGCGAATACGAGTACGGGTATGTGTGTGGGTATGGGTATGGGTATGGGTGCGGGAATGAGTACTCGCAAATTAGCATACAAACTGTCTGCAGAAAAGACCATTGAAAGCCCAGGTGAAGTCGCACGATAATATTAATATGTAGCGCACTTAATCATAAATGCCGGCCGACATGCAACGGGCGACACCCCTCCCCTCCCCTTCCACCCCACCAGTTGCCCCCCTCATCGGCAGGCCGAATCTGCACAACAGGGACGAAGACTGATGTAAGACTGGCGATTTCTAACTGCCAAGTTGTTTGCCAAAGCGCAGCCATTCGGCTCTGCATGTTGCTAACTAGTTAATAATACAGCGACAGCAACAGCAACAGCATGCAACATGCAACATGCAACCAAAAGTGGCAAGCTTCATGACGCATTGCATGACATGCAGTTGCAAACGGAGTTAGTTGACCACACACTGCATAACTGTAAACTCATAAAGTTTAGTCGCACCGAACCGAACCCGAAACCGAACCGCGTGGCGACCTCCAGGCTCTGACCCAAAGCGACACATGGAAAAACAGAAAAGAAGCAGTAAAACTCCCTTTGGCAAACATTTTTCATTTCATTGTGTAATTTATGACCAGCACTTTTCGAGCCGCAGGCAAAAGCCACCAGCAGCAGCAGAAGCAGCAGCAGCAGCAGCAGCAGCAGCAATCAGCCAAGCGTTAATCGTCGTTTGACTTGTTCGCTCTTGGCCCAAACCAGAAGGGGCAACTAGCGCGTGGGGGAGGGGGGCAGCAGAGGGGAAATTCAGCTCGCTGCTGAGACTGGAAATGAGACTGCCACTTTGTCGCATTGTCGTGTGGCTGCTACTGTTTCATTATTATTGTTATTATTATTGTAATTTGGCGACTGCCAACTGCCAACTGCCAACTGGCAACTGCTAACTTACCAACTTGGCCAGCATAGTCAATGTTGTAGGCCCAACCACGTTGACAGCGTGTCATTTCGTATCGTTTTGTTTAGTCATAGTTATACACAGCACTCGGTTTCCCGGTTCCGCTCCTGCCCCTGCCCCCGGCCCTGCTCCCGTTCCCCTCCACCATCTGCAGTGCGCAATTTGTAGCGACTGCCTTGCTCCCCTTCAGTCCCTCTCCGCTTGTTGCTTTGCTTGGTTTGGTTTGTTTTCCTTCCTTTGTTTTTTATTTTTATTTTTTAGCTCACTCGCCTTTGTAGTTGGTCTTTTTGTGTGGCATATTTCATAATTAATTGTAAAATTATACACAGTCATATGCAAAAGTGGTCGACAGTCATAATTTTTCTGCGCTTGTCACTCTGAATGCACTCTCCAGTTTTGGGTACTATTGACTATATATGCGCATAGGTAGTCAGGTTTTTACCTATTAGAGGTACTCGATTTGCAGCATATTTTATGCATTTCTTTTCCCGACTTATTCTACAAATTGAATCTTATTGCCATCGAATTGAAATCAACTTAAGCTGCTTTCAAATTCAAATTCCTTTTCTGTGTATTTTTATGTTGCTCAAAGTAGACAGTCACTGGCATAAGTATTTGTCAACAGTAAAATTGTTTACTAAACGGATAAATTAACTTACATTTAATGTTATATTGAATATATATATCATGATTTGAATATTATTTCAATAAATATTTTTATTTATTGTTCGAATATCTAGCCACCACATGTTTATTTAAGTCGCGCTTAAATAATTAAAAAGAAAATAAACAGTTTGTTACTTTTATAGGGACACAAGCATTGGCATTAATAAACAATAATAAAGTACATATTTAGTTGGAGTGCACTCTTAATTTATTTATTTACTTAAAGTCGACTAATATCAGTTTTCACAAAATATATAAAATATGTATTTTATGTATTTTATATATGTCTTTCACTGGCTGCAAAAATTGACAACATTTCTCATGTATAAACATTAAATTTCATATTAATTTTGATAATAGTTTGAATATTTTTTTAATTATTATTTTTACCATAATATTCGAAAATTTAAATAAATTGAAGTAAATATAATATTTTGTTAAAATGCGTTTTTAGTTATTGAGATTACCTCAAGCTATAAAAATTATAAGAAAACTATCTAAAAAAAATACGAAAATAAATCAAATTATTTAAATATGTGAAAATAAATGGAAATTAATTTAATATTTAGTTAATATTTTTAATTTAATTTTAGCTATTGAGATTGCCTCAAGACTTAACAATTATAATAAAAATATCCAGTTAAACACAAAAATAAATAAAATTATTTAAATAAGTGAAAATAAAATTAAATAAATTTAATATTTAGTTAATATGCGCTTTTAGTCTTTGAGATTGACTTAAGCTTTAAAAATTACCTAATAAAATATAAGAAATAAATCAAATTATTTAAATATGTGAAAATAAATTTATTTTTTAGTTACTATGCGCTTTTAGTCATGTAGATAAATATATTTGATATATATTAAGAGGTTATTGTGCCAATATTTTTGTCTGCTACTGTGAATCGATCTGCAACCTGCTCAAGTATCTACTGGGTCATATTCCAGGTCTTCTTGGAGCTGCTTGGCTGGTTGAAGGGCATTTGAGCTTCGAGTGCTTTTGCGTGACTGAATTTTGGTTGTTATTTATTCAGCGTTGTGCCGGCATTGCCTTTCATTTATTTTCGCGCTTATTTGAATACGAGTTTACTGCCATGCTGCATAACTAATCAGCTCAGAATAATGTAGAGCTCTCGCAATTCACACAAATTAATTGGTTTCGCTGCCATTCAATGGGGCGTGTCTGCAGCAATGGTAACAACAACCACAACAACGCTGCTGCTGCCAGTTGCCAACAACGCGTGCAACAATAAAGGCAACTCAAGTGGAAACGGAAGGAACTATTTGCGGACAACGTCGTTCGACGACTGACTTTAGTGCAAGTAAAAATCATGGCAGGCAATGTAAGTCGGAAGCACACTCAACACCTGCTAGAAAGCATGCTAGAAGGCATGACGTCAGTTACTTAACTTACACAGTTCCCCAGTCGGAAGTAGCCGAAAGGAACTGTCATTGCCTGATATCCCCCCAGGTTAGTTTTGGAGCACTGTAACGTGTCAGCTGTCAATTTGTGTTTGATATGCTGGCTGCCCCACAACGCCGCCCAACTCTTCGCACACACACTCACAAATCACAACAAATAAATGGCAATTGACAGCGACAAGTGCACAGCAGTGAACCATTCCCGCCCCCCACTTTGGGGTCACGCTCTGCAATTGAACTCTGTGTGGCATGGAGGAGGGGCAGGAGCAAGTGGATCTTGGGCTGGCAGTCATTCATTCACGTATTGGAACCCATGCGTTGCTCGGGTGCTAAACGTCCATGTCAAGACACTTTATTTGTCTTACTTATTTATGTTTATGTGCCACTCCCACTCCCACTCCCTCTCCATCCCTCCCCCAGCACAATCCCCTCAGCACGCATTCCCAAATTAGGCACACGTCCATTTGGGACGTAGGCCACCTACACGCCTTGCTTCCTCCACAACCACCCACCCATCATTTGTGGCACAGCTGTGCCTAATTTATTTCACTGGACGTGCCCGCGTTTTTCTCATGCGCCTCTCGCCTCGGGGCAGCAGCAACAGCAGCCACTCAATCCACAGTTGGAGATTTATTTCATTTTGAAGCACATTAAAATTTTACAAATTGCTTAAATCAAATAAATGGCCGCGTTTATGGTGATAAATTGGCCAAGACACCGATGTGAAAGTTTTAACTCAAGACTGCGGTCTGACATACCATTTTCCAGTTGATTCCTCAAGAATACCCAACTAAGTATCTTAATTCTACACGATTTTATTGAATACAATTACAATTGATTGAATTGAAGAAATACTTTCACCTATAATATTTCAAACTTAAAGAAACTACTTAAGTATTCCCTCTCTGTTTAACACACTATTATTATTAGATTTTTAAGATCTTCATCTTAAGTTTTTTTTTGATTATTTTCCATATCTATACTATCTTAATATTCGAAGAAATTATTGAATACCATTTCAATTGTTTGAACTAAGAAATACTTTTAACTATAATATTTCAAGTTAAAGAAATTAAATAAATAGTTCAGATTGACCTCTCCTTAACACTATTATTATTCGATTTTTTAGATCTTCATCAACAGTTTATTTATTATTATTTCCCATTGCTGCCACTGGTTTTGAGAGATAAGTACACCCTTATTTGCAAATTTGCTTCTTGATTACAATTTATGACAATTGAAAGATGAAATATGGTGCCCTGGACATATGCAAAACAGTTGCCGGCCGGGAAGAGTGTTTGTCTGGGAGTCTGGCTGGTTTGTGAGCACCGCACACCCTTTTGTTAAATGGCAATAATTGTTATTTTAATATTTATGACAGCAAATAAATTCGGCGTCTGTCAGTTGTGCAACGCATTTAGGCAATGCCACAAAAAGGGTGCCAGACTTTAGCGCTACCCAAATTTCATAGTTCATTATCAAATTTGTTATGCGTACGAGTCTCGAGTGCTTATCAAAGGAGCACTCGGCTCTCAAGCAACCCTTATAAGGCGGACAGTAGTCTTAAGTGCGGGCCAGTTCCACAGTTACCAGTTACCAGTTACCGGTTAACCGTTGTTGCAAGTTGCCAGTTGCCAGTTGCCAGTTGCCGGTTGCCGGTTCCCATGATGTTGATAAGTGGAGTTCCGTTGACTTATTTGTAAGCATTTTATTGGACGGGGTTCGTTTTTATGTTTTTTATGTTATTTCTGCTTTTTTATTTCATACAACATTTTCAGCGTATGCCTTGCCACAACAAACAACCACATTTAACTCTTTCTCTTCCCGACGTGCCCCTTTTCTTCGGTCTGCGCATAATTAATGCTGTCATCTTGTGCATATTTAACTCAATTACTTCCGCGCTTCTGCTGGAAGCGACTGGTCTCTGTGATAGGGGCTCATCATGTCGGTACCTAATTCATTTTGTTACTTTGTGATAGTTAAGGTCTTCTGGAGTGGCCGTGGCTCATTAAAAGAAATTGCTTTATTGGCGAAATTTACATACAAAGTGTTATGGTGGCCATGTTACAAAGAAACCATTTGGTTGCCTTACCCATTATACAAAAGACTCGACTCGACTCGACTCGACTCGACGAACGAAGAACTCCAAAGAGCGAGCATCACTTATACAATAATCGTAGATTCTTATCGAAAGTGTAGATTGAATCAACAAAGTGCTTCCCAAATTGTGTCCGTCTCCAAACGAACAAGGGTTTCCTAATCAGTCGAAATAGAGCACTGATTAATGGCTGGCAATTAAAATTATACTTTCCTAATAGGGGTTAGGATACAGGTTTGGAGTCCTCCTCTCAATGTGTGAATTTGTGTATATCTGTTTAATCAGCCATAATGCCGGGAATGTCAAATGTCAACGATAAGAAGCAGAGACTACGAAAACAATGCGCCACATTAATGAAAAATCAAGATAGCAATTTTGTAAAAATATGACAACAACAAAAGGAAAAGCGTCAGAAACAGGCAGCAGTTGCAGCAACAACAACAACTGGCAACACAGAATACGACGAGGAATAAAAAGAATAAAACCAAGAAACAACAGCAGTTGACAACTGTCAGTGTCAGAGAAAGCTGCCAGTGCCACTGTCACTGTTGCTTCTTGCTGTCTTTTGTTCCCACTCTACTCTCCCTCTCCCTCTCTCCCTATCTCTCTCTCTTTTATATACATATATATATATATATATATTTCTCGCTCCTTGTGCTCTGAAAACCTTAGGGTGCTTTGGATAAACGGAGCGGTTTGTATAGCCAGTATTAGGCATATTTCATTGTTCCTTTTTTATGTATTCTCATTTTGCTAACAAGCACATTCAAAATTGTTCTAAAATGATTCAGCTTTATTTTCCTTAAGATTTTCTGGTTTTTTATGTGTGTGTTGCTCGAAATAAGCATAAATAAAAATAAATTAATATATGCAAAATTGACAGTCGCTACCAAAAGTACTCGCCACAGCAGTGTAGTCTGCTAAAAAGACATATTTTCCGCAAAAGAAATCTTTTATTTAATATTATTTTTATCTATCATATTTATAGTTAAATATTAAAAATACTTATTAAAATAAATTATTAAAACCACATTTAAACAGTTCATAACATTATTTTTAAATGTAATTTTCTAAATTATTAATTATATTTTCGAAAATTAAAATAATTATTAAAATAAGATTCAAATAGTTGTTCAAAATAATATTAGCAAATGTTTTTTTTTGTACAAATTAAAATCAATATAAAATGCAAATAGTGTTGAAAAATAATATTAATAAAAGATTTTGGTTTTTGTTTAATTTGTTATGTGTGTAAAATATTGAAAGATTATGTATATTAAATGTACATGTTTTTATAAATATGTAATTGAAACTGTTCTTTTACTTTTACTTAAAACTTTATAAGATAAATGCATTATTTTTTCCAATGCTTATCCTATTAAGAGTTTTAATTTAAATAAATTAAATTGTCGTAGAGTATTTTAGCTTCTTCAGTTAAATTGAATTTTTATTTAGTGTGTTTTTCTCCGTTTTTATTTTTTGCTGTTTTGCACAGTTTTCACTGTTTGCTGTTGACATTAGCAGAAGCTTAGTCCTTGCTGTCTGTGCTGTCAAAAGTGTCCTGTCAGATGCTGTGTCACATGCAACTGTTCGGTGCGACAAAGGACTCGAGTAAAAGTCGTTTCGCCAGTTTTCAAAATTGCTGCCTCAAAGGGATGGGGCAGCAAGCAGCAAGCAGCGAGCAGCAGCTGAACCTGTGGCATGACATTTTATGATTGCATTTGCGTGATCCGCTGATGGCTGTGTGAAATTTGCTGTTCGTTCTGCTGTTGAAAAAATGTAATTAACGAGAGCTCATAAATAAAATTAACCCAAATTAAACACTGACAATTAATTACAGCCGCTGGGCAGCCAGATTTAACAGCAAATTAACACCACAGAATGTGCCGGACTAGTTGGCAAAAGGCAAAAAAAAGAAAGAAGTGAAATGTTAGACGAGCCTGACAGTTTAACTGACCATTAATTTGCATTTAAAACATGCGACAAATTCTGAGAGACCTTTTGAGATGTTTTCCCAGCATCACCAATAACAACAACAACAACAACAACACTATCTCACACACCATGTGGCATGTCGAAAAGCATTCGAGCGGAATTTGCATATTTTTGACATATTTTCTACAAATTTCGGGGCAGCTTGACCATTTTGGCTTGGGTCTCGTCTCTGGTGGGGTGTGTAACAATTTTTACTTTATGCAACAAAATGTTCACAGTTGATTTATATTGTGTATGTTTCCCTCTGTCTCTCTTATGCATGTGTGTGTGTGTGTGTTTCTGCAAATAAAGCCAGGCATGAAAATATTTCTTTTCATGTTTTATCGCACATTTTTCTTCATTTTGTGGCTCTTTGCCGTTTACAGCGCATTAAAATTTACTTGAACGCTCGTAAATTTCGCATTCTCACTGGCAAAAATAAATGTAATAATCGTAAAAATCATGATGAAACAGATTTCGGTCAGCTTTCATACAGCCATTCCATTGATTGTGTTTTTATAATGCACAAAAAGTATTTCTTCTCATAAATTGCAGCTCATAATTTGCCCTCACAATTTGCTGTAATAAATTTTATATTAATATCATTAAACGCATTTCGCATACCCAGTAAATTAAAAGTATTTTCAGTGTTGTGATTTTAATATATTTACAAATAAGTAGAAACATTTCAGAAGTCAAGTACTCTCGATTCTGTTAAAGTTTCCTGCTGTTCAGTGTTTACTTTCAGCTTCAAACAGCGTTGGAAAGTTCAGCAAAACTTGGCAAAGAATTTTTATTTAAATTGCAATATAAATGCAGCTCAATTAGATGCAAAAAAAAGCTTTCAAATGTTAATCAAATATTTTGCTATTTATACATATTGAAGTTGTTTTCGATTTTTATTAAATATTGTAAGTTTTCCATTCAACTAGGAGGTATTTATAATATGGACTAAAAAGATCACTAAACTACTCAATTAAAATAACTATTAAAACCTTAGCTACATATTAGGATTGTTTTTTATGTCTTTTAAATAATCGAAATGTTTAATATAGATGTATTTGTAATAGGAAATCATGTGGCACCTGAGGCTTAATTGCCACATTTATAAATACGATGAGGGGCAACTGTATGCATTTAAACTACATTGATTGCCGTTCGCAAGCTGTGATTAATTTAACCCAATATAAAATTGGTACTTTTTGGTCTGCTTTGGTCTGGCAGATAATTCACTGCTCTAATCTCAATGGCAGTCCCATAAGGACACAAGTTGCTGCGGCAAATGCAATGCATTTGGCTTGCAACATCATAAAGTTCAGCCCTGCAGCTCTCGCTGGGCCATCACTCCCCACAGAAAGACACATAAATTGCGCTTTTAATAGCATCCGCCTGTCATTGCAATCTAAATAAATTGTTATATTTATTTACGACAAAATGTCCACACACACAGGAGAGGCGTGGCGAGGCGAGGCGAGGAGAGGAACAGAGATTCTGAAGGGGGGGCTAGAAAATATGAAAATTAACTGCCGACTAAAGCCAAATCCCACCACATATAACCCACACACACACACACACACACACACACACACACACAAACACACAAAACAATTGCGCCACATTTTCCAAATGTGTGTGTTTGTGTGTAATTTTCACTTCATGTTTGGCCACAAAAACGCAGAAACTGCCATAAAATGCACACAGCGCACACAGAAACACACACACACACACACAGAGACAGAAGGACGAGGACGCGGACGCGGACAAGTCCTGGTCAGAGGAGCGACCCCAAACAATAAGGTGAATGGGGGCACTAAATGCCACTAAATGAATTTATTTGCCAGAGCAGCCCCAGTCAGCCAACCAGCCAACAACAAGAGCAAAAACAGCAAAAACAAAAGCAATCTGTACGGGAACATTTTGAGAGTAAATAAAGCCCAAATGAGATTTATGCAACATGACCGACAACGACCAAGTGCTGAAGTTGCCCCAAGCCACATGCCCAGCAATTTTACAGCTTCCACTCGCCTCTCTCTCTCGCTCAGCTGCAGGTTAGTTCGTTAGTTTCAGTGGGCAACCAACCCGGCACCGCACCCAGACAACTGCCCCTGATCTCCGCCTCTTCTGGGGTGTCCTGTGCGTGCCTTTTAACCCAACTAATTTTTTCTTTTTAGTGAGTGCAGGGGGGGGGGGGGGGGGCAACAAAAAACACTACGACGAATAAGAGCCGCATCCTTCTTTGTGCTGCGTCCTGACTCGGCTCCTGGTTCACATTTATCCTGCACAAAATTGTCACATAAATTTCACAGTGTCCGAGACATGTCGAGCGTACTTCATTTTGTATTTTATGATATTTTTGCTAACTGGTTAAAGGGATATTTATGGTTCAAGAACTGAGCAAAAGCAGACAACATACATTTTTTACACTTTTTATGTGGCTAAACCAGACACTGAGCTCATTTGGCTGCAAAATAAATATGTTTTTTCCAAAATGTATTAATTAATCGGAAATCCGCTTGCTCTTCAGTTTTTTTATTTTAATAGGAAATCTAATGTCAAACCTCTCGAGTGACATATATTGAAAGCTGATTTATGGCTGCATTAGTCCACCCCAAAGTCGGATGAAATGTTTGCTCCTATCTGGAGTGAAATTTGAGAACAAACCGTTACCACATTTTTGGTTAACTTGTTGCCAAGGGTAACTGCAGCTCGGGAATATTGCCAGAGGGCATATTTTATTTCGACGACAAGTTGAACCCTTTTTTCCTTCCACTTTTGTTTGCCTGAAATTGACTGATTACCCACAAAATAGCCGAATTTCCCAAAATTTTGTACGCAATTCGAGACATTAATAAAAGTTTCTTACGTTCCGAAACTAACCCCTTTTCCAAACCCAAATTGTGCCAGACGGGTTTTAGTTTTATCAAATGTGTAACATTTGTTATATCAAATGGCATTGCTAATTAACTCCGATTGTCTGAGGGAGGGCCAGAGAGGAGCAGGGAAAGGAAAGTGTGAGAAAATTATGTCTGCAGATCTACAATTTATTTTTTTTATAGGTTAATGTAAAATATTGTAAACTATTAACTCTTTTCTCTGAGATGTTCGTAAAAATACTTAACTCCTTACAGAGTATATATTTTATATATACAGTATATATATATTTATATATATATTTTGAATATGCTGTGAACTATCTGCAGATAATCAATTCACAATTTTTGGTAATCAATTATTATTATTTATAACCACTGTGAACATTCGAGAATTTGAGAAATGTTCATATTAAAATCTCCTTCTCATCTGGCACATTTTGCTGGTTTTTGCTTAATAATTTTGTGTAAATATTATTTCATTCATTAAATATTTCAAAATTAAGCAAATAAATATTAATTAATTAAAGACCAAAATAAAGTACACTTTGGAAGCAGTGGAGAACAGAAAACCGACTTAAAAGATGTTATATTCATGTGACGAGGAGTGTATTTATAGCTACATTTATTTATGCACCTATCCACCATTTATTTGAGAGATGATTTGAACTAATTAAATATAATCAACTTGAAACAATATACACAAACATTGATTACATAAAGTTACTACTTAAATGTTGCATTTGTATTAATACAAATTATTTATTTGAGATATGATTTGAATTATTTAAAGATTGTGGGTATATAAACAGCTACTACTTAATTTGTATTTATTTGAGATATGATTTGAACTATTTAAATATAATCAACTTGAAACAATATACACAAACATTGACTACATAAGGGTACTACTAAGTTATTTATTTGAACTATCTGCTGATAATCAGTATATAAACAGTTATTGCTTAAAGTTTCCATTTGCATTTATGAAGCTAGTCTTAACAATAGACAAGGATGTTATCGTATTAGCCTCAGCTCAGCTCAGCTCACCTCACGAATTTATCGAGTCGACAAAATGAGAATATGAGAAACGGAGAAACGGAGAAAAGGAGAAAAGGCTGTGGCCCTTGGAGAGCTGGAGATGTAGTTCAGTGACATTACTTCTGCTTAGTTTAGCAAAACGATGAAAGCATCGTTTTCATTTCATTTAAAATGCTGTCAGCACGTAACCCAGGGCCAAGTCACAAGGGTCTCTCTCCCTCTCTCCCTCTCTGTCTATCTCTTTCTCTCTGCCTGACTATGGTTCTCTTTCAATGTCTTCATGTCCTTTTTTATGGCACTTTCAACGCGTCATTGAGTGCGCCGCGGCGCGTAGTAATCAGCCCGTTGAATGTGGCAAGAACTCGAGAGTGTAGCAGAGTATGTGTGTGAGTGTGTGTGTGTGTGTGTGTGTGTGGGAAGTATTTTGTGGAAGTGCTGCCAACAAGCATTCAGGCTGAAAATGAAGACGCTTAGAGAGGTTGCAAGAAGGCAAGAGCGGGGCTGCCTGCTTGAGTGTGAGGTGTGCGTTTATAATCAAATTAGAAGTGAAGCGTAAGATCAAAGAGAAGGCGACCAGAAAGAGAGAGAGAGAGAGAGAGAGAGAGAGTAAATAGGCGCGACATAATGCCCGAAATGTCGAAAACACAAGCTGCCACAAAATGTTCAAATATGATGAGGGGCTGTGTTTGGCTTGACAACTTGAAGTGGAAATGACTGCGCGGCCTGTGGCTGAAGAAGACGTCTCATTAATGACAACAAGGAGCCCACGAGACTCGAACACCGAGTCCAAGTCCAAGTCCAAGACGAAATCGAAGTCCAGGTTCAGCTCCAAGAAAGGTGTATTATGCACTCAACTCAGCGCAACTCAGCGCAACTCATTTCAAACTCAAACTGGGGGCTGTCAATTCAAGTTTTTGTTGAATTGTTTGTGCTCAAGTGGTTTGCTTGTTGGTTGTTGGTTTGGAGCGACTCTCTAACCACTTCCTCGAAGGATCATAGCGTTGCGCGATATATAATTGAAAGCGAGAAGAAGGTACCACAAAATTGCTCTCGACGTTGTCTGACATTTAAAGTTGATTATGAGTGCCCCACGTTGGGAGGATGTTGCCCCGTTGTGGCTGCTGTTGCTGTTGCTGCTGCTGTTGATGATGATGATGATGCTGCTGCTGCCAGGGAATCGGCATCATTTTCGTGCCAATGTTGCTGACGACAGGTTAAATGTTTTCATTATGAATCGCTGAGCTGAGCTGCGTGAAGCTGTCGGCAGTTTTTCCATAATTGGAGCTGCACTCAAGTGTCCTTAAGTATTATTGTTGTTGCTGCTGAAACCTAAATTGAGTTCTAGGTAGTCAGCAGTCACCAGTCAGCAGTCACCAGTCAGCAGTCAGCCCAAGTTCCCAGTTTGAACTCAAGACTCAAGTGCTGGCCTCAAGCTTGTCCCTCTTTTGATAGTGAATTGTCGACCCGTTCAATTAGTTCCTCGAATACGAGCACTTTATGGCTGCCTCTGACACTTGTCATGCTCAGCATTTGTTTTCTAACTGAGCTAATATTTAATAAGCACAGCTCAGACACTCAAATTTCTAAGAATATTTACACGACCTTAGAAAATGGCATTGCATTTGAAAGCTAAGAAATCGAATAACTGAAATAATTCGATTTATTTATTAATGATTTGTGTGTTAATTAAATTTTCTTTCTTCATCTAAATGGAAGACCCATATTATTCAACTATTTATCTTAGTCTAAAAGGAAGCTTTACATTTTTACACATTTGTTTTTTTTATCTAAATGAATCATTTTATATTTTCCATTTTGTGTCAATAGTTTTAAGTTGAAAAGAACTAAGCTGAATTAACATAATAAAGTTCCATCGAGTATTTTAGTTTGCGAGGCATCCACAGAAAAGAAGAAGAAGTCATTTAATTTAGTTAGTCGTAAAAAAGAGAGAGAAACCGTATACTGAAAACCAGCTGTGATTAATGAAACTTCAAAGAGAGCCGGGCTCGAAACGGAGACGTTCGTCGGACACGTGACGATGAGCGGCACATCAATAAATTAACACAAAAACCAAACTGAACAACTAAGACGACTGACAAACTGAACAACTGAAGAGCTGAGCAACTGAATAACTGAAGAACTGAAACACTGAAGAACTGAGCAACTGAACAGTTGAGTAGACAAACTGCGAGAGTCGTAAAGGACCCTTAAAAAAACAAACATGCCACGCATAACTGATGTTTATACTAGCTCATGTACACACACGCACACACACAAAGACATACACACGCACACTGCTATGTAAATAGTAATACTTGTACACTCAGAAAAAAGCTGAGCTGAATTTTAGAAAATCGCGAAACTCAGTTTATACTCAAGTATTATATTTATCTCTCTCCAAAAAGCAGACATTTTCTGCTTTGGAAATAAAGTCTAATTTCAAACAAGTTTTTATAAGTATACATAAAACTCTTATATTGCCTCTTCTATCACATTATCAAATATTTGTGATATTTTTTTAAATTTAAAGAAACTGATTAAAAATGTGTATAGGAATTATTCCACCATTAAAATGCATAGGAGCAGCAAATATTAAAATATTAATAATGAGGAACATACTCGAGAAGCTAACCTAGATATTTCTTAATATTTGTATTCTTTCCAGTCAATATCATATTCATCAAATACTTTTGTAAAGTATTGCTTTAAGAGAGCCTACATTTTAAAATATATGTAATTAGTTGGATTTTGGAATATAATCTTCACTTTAATAATAATTCATTAAATTATTCAAATTATAGATTAGTCTTTAGCATGCTGTAGATTATACTATATATAGACTTAAGAGATATCTCTATATGTAAAATCCTATATTAGTATATATAATTTATGCAGTATATATAGTATATATACAAATAAGTTAATAATTTTACTTAACGAATTGAATTTCATTTTTAGATCAATTTCATTTAAAATAATAATAAAACTTCAGATTTTATGACTTCCTTTCTTACTTAAGCGACTTCTATCTGTGGGAGGGAAGATCTTAACTCCAACTAAATAATTGCTGGAAATAATTTCTAAAATCGAATTTTGAAAATGTAGAACGTAGATTTTTCTGAGTGTACGCTTCGTATCGAGAGCAGAAACAGCAGCAGCAAAAAGAAGAAAAAAAAAGAAGAAAAAAAAACCTTTACAACGTGCAATAAAAACTAAATTATATCCTTTCACGTTCAAGTGGCTGAGTCGCCGTTCGCGGCATGCATGAAAAACGAATCGAGAACGATGCCGCCGCTGAGCAGGAGGCAGCAACATGTTGTCCAGACAGACAGACTGAGAGACAGACAGATAGACAGACAGACAGACAGAGACCACGACCCACGCACTATTTAATTTAGTACAAAATTATTATGCGCAACATTAGCACTCGGCAAAGGCAACTGCGACTGGGTTTTTGGTTCGGGGTTGGGATTGGGATTGGGAATGGGACTGGGATTGGGATGGGAGCGAAGCGTGAGGTGCCTCAAATGAAGTGTGAATTCTGCTGTCAGCCTGTCATTTCAACAGAGCGCACAAGAACAGAGGCAGAAGTGCCGCCGTCTCTTCCTCAGTCTCCTCCTCAGTCTCCTCCCCCGTCTCCGTATACATCTCCGGTCTCTGTCTGAGTTTTTGTTTTCTTTGGCTTCCTTTCACATCACTTTTTGCGCTGGGGCACCACAAGGATTACTATTTGAAATGGCTCGATTCATACAATTTTGTACGCGTCTCTTTATTTGGCTTAGTTTTAGCCGCGCTTCATTTATTTTCAATGTTAGCAGTTTGTTTGATATTTTAGTTAAGTCTTAACCGATAAGTTTCGCCTTTAAACAAATGCTTATTCGCTTGATAATATTGAAATGCATGAAAAACTGTGGGTTTTATATTTAACAAAAAATATATAGCGCAACTTAACTTCAGATATTCAATGTCATTCCAAGAATGTGTCCATTAATCTACTTAACAACAGTCAACTACCAACAGAAGATTAAATTCACTCCATCCATAAGATCATCCCCACAGCAGAAGTAGTCAGTTGCAATTCAGACTTCTTTTATTTTATCACAATATTTTTGTTTTACTTTAGATCTGTAATTTAATTTCTTACTTTTAAAATTACATCATTTAATTATCAACTTTAAATTGAACTTCAGTTTTACATTTTAATTTATTTCAACCTTTCTCAAAATTAGTTTACTTTAAATTATCAGAATTTATTCAATATGAAAAGAAATCTTTTAGAGTTGAATAATTATTAGTTTGGGTATATTCGATATCAATGGCATGAATAAATTTACAGTTTTGTTTTATGACTATCGGATATTTATTTTTAATGTTATTCTCTAAGACTCCACTTGACTGAGTAAATGTTTGTCGATAGATTAAAGACAAAAGCCACAGAACTCCCCGATAGAACGTCTTTTCTCTGTTGCAAATGGAAAGGGAAACATTTTTAAAATTTTACATTTTAAACAATTTTCCAAGGCGTTCTTTAGCAATGATTAAAATACTATACAACAATTCAAAGACAGATAAAATAATTGACAAAATTTGGAAGTTAATCTTCGATATGCAAACCGATTTCTGATATTTTCTAAGCTGCTTTATAAAGTTCGTTAACAAAATACAAGAAATATGTAAAACTTGTTTTATCTTTTTTCCAGTTGCATTGCAAAAGGGTTTCAACATTAACAAATTGCGGACTTAGAAAAATGTGTGTTGCTTGTGTCAACTGTGCCAGCAAGCAACAAGCAACAACAACAACAACGACAATTTCCTAAACAAATTTGATAAAGCCAAAAACTACAAGAGCGTTCCGGGAAATTCGCAATCAACAACTGTCACGGCCAAACAGGCAAATAAATGACGCGTGACTGTCAGGACGAGGGCGAGGTGCAGCAGGACGAGTGTGGCAGAGTTGCCTGCCACAGCGTGTTGCAAGCAGGACAAGGGAGAGAGACAATGCGACAGCCTCGAAACACTTTGATAAATGCCTCATAAAATGAGCAATTATCACGTGCGGCATTTTGAGGCAGCTGAGCTGAGTCTAACTTGGAGGACAATTAAAAGCCAAACACAGAACGTCAATAAAATTATTTGTCAAAATGTCAGGGGACGACACCAGGGGCGAGGGGTGAGGGGTGAGGGGAGTGAGCCCAAGGATGTGCCCGGCTCGCCGAGAGACATACGCAGAAGTGTCAAACTCGCTCTCTGGTGGCACTGAAATTAATGAGCAACATAAATCAAGGACAATGCCTGGACGTGGCAGCCAGCCTCGTTGTCCTTGATTGACCGCATTCGCATTCACATTCCCTGCGCAATATCCTTAAGAGTGACAGAGTCACTCTCTCTCTCTCTCTTTCTGTCTGCTTGTGGCACAAAATTAGCAACGCCGTCAAGCAAATCAATAAACAACGCATCATAAAAACTTCGGTTGGCCATAAAAAAAAATAAGAAATAAAAAACAAGAATTGCACACACGGCAATGCTCAGCATCAATAGATATTCATGATATATAGACCATAATTTATGGGCGCTTTATCAACACAAGACACACCGAGTATTCCTTATGGATGGCTATATCCTGTTAGCGCCAGTTACTCTTGCTCTGGGGATTCTGAGACGCTTGTTAAACTGTGAAGGTCGTAAACATTTTTATGCCCAGGTCATAAATATTTGGCGCAGCTTACATACAAATAACAGCAACAACAACAACAACAACAATAAATATAAAAAGGATATGCAATCCTTGTTTGGTTGATGCTCCAACAGATTTTTATGTGACACTCGAATTGCAGTCTTTGTCGGTTTTTCCCTCTTTTTTATTATGTTGTCAGGCAGCACAGGACGGATGATCATCTATGAATGCCCTGCTCCCAAAGCTCCTCAATTTTACAAAATACTCTGCTAAACTCATAAATAATCATTGGCAATTCTACACATTTCTAGCGATTTATATAAATCTATTTATTTAAGTCTATTTATATATTTAAATAAGTCTATTTATTTCGCGTGATTTTATTCTATTTGTGTTTCGGTGATTTCCAACTTGGTACTTAAATGTTTTTAATTAAACGAAAGAAAAACAATTTTGTTTTTTGTTTGGTGGCCTATCATTGTAAATAAATATGTATATTAAGTAAATATTTTATTAACTAAAATAAATCATTATTTAATAATTATATTAAAATTCCCAATTATGTTGATTTTATTATTGTATTATTAAAAATTTAAAAATTGTATTATGAAGTTGTACATAAAGTTCATAACAAGCAAAATAAACCATCTCCAAAAGTATATATATTCTTGATCACCATCTAGAGACAAACTGATATATCCGTGTACGTCTTTCTGTCTGTATAAACAAGCCGATCTCAGAGACTATAAAGGCAGACTTTAAATTTGACCCTAAGCTTCTCGTATACCCCGCGCAGATTGAGTTTATATAATTTTATCGATAACTGCACCCCGTCGATATACATCGATATTCGATAGCAAAAAATGACACACTTGTAAAGATATTGCTTTCCGTTTGATATGTAATATTTATATATTTAATGTCAACTAAAGTTAGTCGACACAACAAATACAGAAAGTAAAAAAATTGAATTATATTAAATTTAAAATAAAATTCAAAAATTATACCCAACTTAAAAAATTATAAAAATGTATGCGTTTTTTTGGGGTATTAAATTGCAAAATGGTCCAACATTGTTGCATGAATTGGGGAAAACCCAGAAAAAACCAATAGTCAGCTATGTTATTTATCAAATCATTAGGATCGGTTCAGAAACACAGCTCCTATTCGCCAAAATGTATTTTTTTTTTAAACAAACTTATCTCTTAGTTCTGAAACTGTATAGAGGATTAAAATATTTATTTATCTATTTATTTATCTATTTATTTATTTATTAATTTATCTATTTATTTATGAATTTAAGGGTATCTTCGAGTCTTCTCCCATTTATATAATGATATTTTCGATTGGTTTTTAAAGTTTTGTGAATTTGACTCTATTTTTCAGCTGGCTGGAATAGGAAACCAGCACGAGGAGGAGTTGCTCCTCATCCTTCCCCTAAATCAGCTTTGTTATTTTGCAAGCAATTAATACCCAATACCATTGGCAATAAAATTGATAGTGTCAATTTATCATTCAGTTTGCTGCACGTGTCACATTTTTTATCTCAAATATTGCATTGTTTTCTATTCCTTATTTTATCATTTATATTTTTTATTTTGGTTCATTGTCAGCAAGAATGCAACCATTAATTTGCTTTATTAATCTACGCAGATTTGGCAAGGGGAGTTGCTCATGGGCAAGGGAGGGGTGGGGAGAGTGTGGCATGCCCACAGCTTGGCAACAAAAAAATGTATATTCTAAAGGAACCTTTACGTTTACCGTAAAATTTCAATGTCACCAATTGCCAGGGGCAATTTTTCTTCGTCTCTGTGTGTGTGTGTGTTTTTGTGCTCGTTACTATTACGAGATAAATTGTTGTCGATAAATTATCGACAGTCGCTCTTTCTTTGCCTCCCTTCCTTCCTGCCTGCCCCCCCGCCATACCAGCTATCATGCCGGATGTGTGTCCCTTTTTACACAATTTTGTTTTATGTGGGTTTTTTTGTTGTGTGTGAGTGTGAGTGTGAGTGTGTTGCATAGTCGAGCTTACCAAATTTATTGCAGTTTGTTTTTCAATTTTTTAAATTGCTGGGATTTTGTGGGCTGAGTTATTGCATTGTTGCCAACATCAATAATTGTCCTATCAAAACTTGGCAATACTCTTCGACTCTTATACGCGCAAGATGTTGTAGAAGAGTTGAATTGTAGTACTCAATCTGAGCCTTAGCTAATATTCGAAGAACGCTCAACAACAGCCACTGTGTGTGTGTGTGTGTGTGTGTGCTTAGTACTTTCATATTGTTGAAGATAATGTCAAATTTATTGCATTATTTTGCGCTGCTTGCTTTGCTGCTGTTATTCTTGATGGCATTGCCAACATGCGTGCCAGCCCCACCCACCGCCTACAACTCCTTTGTGCGCTATCCCTTTCTCGCTGCTGCTGCTGCTGCTGTTGTTGTTGCTGTGCATAAATCAAACGGTAAATGGCTGCATTTTTATGACTGCCTTTTGCGCCATTGCCAACGCCAGCGTCGACGTCGTCGTCAGCGTCGTCGCTCATCGTTCATCGTTCGCCTTTTGCGCTGTTTCGCTTTTATCACACAAACATTTCAGTGATAATAAATGCCATAAAAATGAAGAAATATGTGGTTAATTTTATGTGCTCTGCTCTGCTGCTGCCTCCTTGTTATACTCTGTTACCGTGTGTATCAAGAGTATATTCATTCTTGCAATGCCTGTCCTGCTGTCTGTCCGTATGAACAGACAGTAAGGTATAAAAATACAAGAATCGATATAAACGGATAATCGCAAATCGATAGAACCATATATCGCACATAATTTGAAACTTATAGTCTCCAAATTTGAAAGGTTTGTTGCCAATAAAACCCTTTAAAAGACTGATATATGTGTGTTAGAGCTACAGTTACCCAACTTGGAAGGTAGATTAATAGGAACCTTCTCTAATATATTTTCAGTCACTCGCAGATATTCACAAAAGCCTATATCTACCTCAATTCTTAAGCCAAACTTGGGCTATCGATTAATAGGAACCTCCTTCAAAGATTGACATTTCTTGGCCACATCCATCCTATTCTGTGTCATCTGTTATAAAATAGTATTATTGATTGGTATCAGAGTATTACGCAGTCGTTAACGCCCGACTGCGACGTTCTCACTCGTTATTATATTCTTCATTTACACACACACACACACATAAATGTTTTCGCGGCTACAAATATTTTTTTGCGCTTCTGCTCAGCATTTTTACATCCCTGCGTGTAATTTATAATATTTTGTGTTATTTATATGCAGAACCCCTCCACCTCCCCACCCACCCCGCCAACAACAACATCGCCACTCCACCTACAAATGCGTTCGCATTGCTAGTAAATAATTCACATGCGCTGGCAAAATTTATGACGCTGACAAAGTAGCCGTAAAAATATGAATTACTTACGTACTTCGTACATTCCTTCTTACGTACTTACGTATGTATATACCAATGGTCTTACGTGCCGCGGCACAATGCATATTTATTTTGCCATTTAACGCATAAGAAAAAAAAACAAAAATAAAAACCTGGCAATTTGCAGCAGTTGCCAGCATTTTGAACGCCTTGTTGGCTTAGGCAAGAAAAGCCGCAAATTATGCCAAAGCCAAAGCAAATCACGCTTTTACCTAATAAATCCATCAACTTTTTTTTGTGCGAAGGTCATTTCGGATCCTAACTTTTCTACCTGTAAATCCTTGTTCTTGGTTTCTGGCCAGGATTACGCATTGCTTAAATGCCCATAATCCGCCGTAAACTAAAGAAAATCCCCTTTCAATCGTTATCTGGCATATTTGCAACGATTTTAAAATTAAATACTCTTAAAACCAAAATCCATGGTGATTATTTACTAATTATCATTTGAGGTACAGAGAGAGATGATTTTCTGAAGAAAAGAAAATCGCGGAATCAATGCCAGGTGTTCCAGTGGAGATATTAAATCGGAAAGGATACTTAAACATCCACCTGGACATTATTTATTCAGGATACAATATTTATCTCTATTAAGTTGCGAAAAAACAAGAAATGTTTTCAAATGTGTCTTTTTTAAATTTCGAAATTTAAGGAACTTAAGAAATTTAGAACTGGAAGATACTCTTAAAAAAAGTGAGCAAAAATAAAAGGTAAATTAAAATTAAAAAATAAGTTACAGGGTAAATATGTAAACATATTATAAAAAACAGTATTTGAGAAAATGGCAAAACTAATGGTTTGGTTTTTGCATTCGTAGGAAATTATGTTAAAGGGGTGCTATTAATTTTATCGCAATTCTGTCTATAAATTGTTTGAATTAAGATTCGTAAAATACAGATAAATATTTATTTACTCATTTGTTTATTTAGTTAATATCAACTAATATCAGTCGACACAGAAAAGTACAAAATAAAATTACATTTAATATATAAATTTGAATTTGAGAATGTAAGAAATGTAAGAAGATATTATAAATATGTCAAAATAAAATACTATCTGAAGAATAAGAATTGTTGCTAAGGCCATTCAAAAAACACTCGCTCAGCTGTATTATTAAAAATGCATCAAACAACCATTAAACTATTAAAAAGTTTGAAAGTGAAGCATGTGGCAACAACAGCATCTACTTACAACTTGCTCTTGTGGCTGAGATTAATTAAGCCGCACACACAGAGGCACACACACAGAGGCGCACACATTTAGAGTACGATTACTGAAAAAAACATGTGAAAGATTGTTGGTTGCAAGTTGGACACGGCGACAAAACAACGATTTCCACTTTCCAACACAATAAACAAGAGGAAGCTCGCCTGTGTTGGAAAACTAACCGCAGAACAGAACAGAAACCAGAAGTTAATCGAATAACGCTAAACAATGCCGCAGTCAAAGTTAGAGTGTAGAGTGACAGAGTGCGAAAGAGGGGGGGGCAAACAAATTAATTTTTATATGACATTAAAACGAGCCGAGCCGAGGCGATGGCATAAAAAAAGAGTGCTTAAGTGTTGAGTGATTGAGAAACAAATCTCGGCGAAGACAATGCGACCGAGCAGCCTGCTGTTGACAGCCGAGAGCAGTTCACAGAGAGAGAGAGAGAGAGTGACTGGAAGCGGGAGTGGGAGTGGGAACGGGAGAGCAAGATTGAGTGCGTGACATATGTGTGAAGATAAAATTAATGAGCGCGTCAAAGGCGAACTTCCGTGGACAGCAGCAGCAGCAGCAGAGAAGGAAAAAAAGAGCGCCGCTCTCATGCTCAACTGTTGCTCTCGCGCCGAGTGTTGCCGTGTTGCACGCTGCAAACTGAACGTGTGCGAGAGCGAGCGAGAAATGCCCATGCAGCTGATTGAAATGAAATGCAAAAGAAAAAAACAGAAAAAAACCTGCTCGTCCACTTTACGGCTTCCATTGCATGGCGCATGCGATGTGATTGGGCTAAAAGTACGCCATATTTGAAAATAACGCAGAGTGCAGCTCACTCGCACAGCACATGCGCCTCTCCTTTCGCACACACACCCAAACGGCTGTGCAGCGCTGCTTACCGGTTCTGAGCGCAACAGACAAGAGCGTAGAAAGAGAGCGAGAGCCGAGTGCTGAGCGCCGAGCGCTGAGAGCGAGCGCCGACAGCTGAGCGAATTTTCGCTTCACTCCGTCGCAAGTCGCTGACTGTTGAATTTGTTGAATTCAGTTCGAGTTTAGCCTTCGATGCGTTCAGACGTGTTCGGAAAAAACTAGAAGAAACGGAAAGCAAAGCAAAAAAAAGCAAACTGTTCAAAATCAAAAATCTTTGAGAACGTTTTTACCTCCCTCAATCAACGTCGAGTGTTAAGTGCTTCAATAAGTGAAAGATACGCCGCCAATTGGCCGACTTGTCAAATTAGTGCAGCACACAAGAAATCTTAACTAAAGTGTGAAAAATATTACAAATTCAAAATAAACAAAATATATCAAATTCTCTGGGATTATAACAAAACTCAATTTTTGCCGTCGCATTCTCTATTTGGATTACACTGAAACCAACAAAAAAATAAAAAAATTAACAGCAGTTGCAATTTTGTTATTGTTAAACTGCTCGGAATTTTTCAACCGTCGCATTTTCTGTGGATTACCCAATAAACAATAAACAAAAGCCAAAGCAGCCCCAAAATGGTTGTCTTGGAAGGCGGCGGTGGTGTTGTCACCATCGGCAATAACCAATACTTGCAACCGGATTACTTGGCCCCATTGCCAACCACGGTTAGTACTCAAAATCAAAAAAAAAAAACTGAAAAAACAAAACATGAAAAGTTGAGGTGCTCAAAAAACAAAGGAGTTCAGGAATTAAAAAAATCGAAAGTTGAGATATTAAAAATAAAATACAAATAGTTCAGTCATAAAAATCAAAAAGAGTTCAGGTATTAAATTCCCAAAGTTCAGCATAAAAAAAAAAAATAAAAAAAAGATTCAGATATAAAAAAACAGAAAGAGCCAAAAAAAGAAACAAACCATAAAAAGTCTTCAGCAATAACAAATTAACAAATAAAAAGAACAGAAAAATAATCAGTTTTCTTTCTGTTTAATAAAATGAATGAATTTTGCAATTAACGTTAAACAAATAAATTGCTTATTTAAGCATTCTAATTGAAAAATGAGTTGAATTTTCAATTCAGAAAAAAATGCAACCCACTTTTTTGTATTTACAAAAGAATCTGCAAACTGTTTTCAAAATATTTTTTATAACAAACTTCGGCTTTTATAACATTGGTGAAAAACATGCATTTTGAGCACTTTTTTATTTATTAACTCAGCGATTGTCAACACTTGAAGTGGGTTTCAGTTTGCACAAGTTTTTGAAAGCAAAATTGTACTTGAAATCAAATCAGACTTGAACAATTTTTCATTTGAATTTGAGTTATAATTTTAAATATTTGGGAATCAATAAAAATAAAAAAATTGAAAAAACTAAAGTCACTTTTTAAATATTAAAAATAAAATTAAAAAAAGAAAAATACAAAAATGTAAACACATTTTTTAATCCCTTTCAACTCGCTCATAGATATAAAATATTTATGAATAATTTCAAAGATTAGAAAAATATCAAAAGTAAAGCCACTTTTTAACCATTCACTCTTCGTCCATTTACCTTAAAGATTTATTAATAATATTAAAAATATAAATATGTAAAAAACTAAACACATATATAAAATATTTAGGAATAATTGCAAAAATTAGAAAAATTAAAAACTAAATCCAAATTTTTGGTATTTATTTACAGATGGATGCCAAGAAGAGTCCGTTGGCGCTGCTGGCCCAGACTTGCTCACAGATTGGAGCCGATTCGTCGGCAGTGAAGCCGCTGCTGGCCGTGGACAAGAGCAAGAAATCGGGCACATGCTCCTCATCGTCGACTTCGTCGAGCTGCTCGACGAGCAGCAACGATATCGGTCAGGCCAAGTCGCCCAGCCAGGCCAAATCGCCCAAGTCCACCACGCCCATTACAACAACAGCAATGACAACAACCACATCGATACCAATCAGCAGCAGCGAGATCAAATTGGCCTTCAAGCCCTACGAGACGAACGTGTTGAGTCAACAGAACCAGAACAGTTTCAAGAGCAGCAGCCTCGGCGACGATACCCCGATCCCGACAAGGCCCAGCTCCAAGAGCTCCACACAGGAGCGTGTTCCCTCGCGCAACAGATCCAATGCCACGCCCACCAACAACAACAACGGCAGCAGCACCAGCAGCAGCCACGATGCCATCCAGTCGAGAACGGACCTGGACAACAGTCGGAAGACGGTGTCCCCATCCGGTTCGTCGCAGCGTGGCGCCAGTCCCATTGTCCGCTCCGGGATGGAGGTGCTGAACAACGCCAACGGCACCGCCCAGCATCCCAAGGAGATGAGCAGCATGGCGGCGGCAGCAGCGGCTGCTGCAGCTGCCTACAAAGCAGCCGGCCCCTACGGCCTCAATCCGCTGTCCGCTCTTTGCTGTCCGCCAGGCATGGAACAGCATGCCGCAAATCCCGCATTCCGTCCGCCTTTTGGCGGCGGTTTCTCGCATCATCATGCGGCCATGTTGGCCGCTGCGGCTGCCAACGGTGGCTATCCGGGTGCTGGCGCCGGTCCCGCCGGCCAACCCAATCCGTATATCAGCTATCAGCGCATTAAGACACCGGCTGGCGGCGAGGCAATCGTGCCCGTCTGCAAGGATCCGTATTGCCCGGGCTGCCCCTACTCGCAGCACACGCAACAGATGCTGATGGGCGCCCCCTGCCCCGCCGGCTGTGCCCAGTGCGAGCATCAGAAATACGGCATGGCTATGGCCAGCGCCGGCCTGCCACCCACGCATCCATATTCCCAGGCAGCGGCGGCTGCAGCGGCAAATGCGGCCGCTGCCCGCTCGGCGCCCTACGTCTGCAGCTGGGTGGTAGGCGACGCGTATTGTGGCAAGCGTTTCCAGACCTCCGACGAGCTCTTCTCCCATCTGCGCACCCACACCGGCAATCTCTCCGATCCGGCTGCGGCTGCCGCTGCACTTGCTCAATCCCAGGCCCAATCACTGCTCGGCTCCCTTTTCCCGCCCTCGGCACTCCGGGCCGGCTATCCGACGCCACCGCTGAGTCCGATGTCGGCGGCGGCGGCAGCAGCACGTTATCATCCCTACGGCAAGCCGCCGGGCGCCCTTGCGGGTGCACCCTCCCCCTTTGGGGCTGGCGGTGCCTTCAACCCTGCGGCAGCAGCTGCTGCAGCTGCTCTGGGTCCCTATTATTCTCCCTATGCGATGTATGGTCAGCGCATGGGCGCCGCTCATCAGTAAGCAGAAACGAGATATAGAGAGAGAGAGTGGATACCAAATAACACTAAAAGTTAGTGTTGCACAACACGCTCGGAACAAAAAGTTCTTGGAAATATAAGCATGCTAGAATGGATTAGATGGAATAGATGATTACGGTAACGCTCTCAGCGGCGTTCGCTGTTCTGTGATACTAAACTGTAAATTTGTCGAGCGCTAAAATTACACTTAAGTTTCCCAACAACAACAAACAATAACAAAAAGATAAAGATAAAGATAAATAAACCCAACAGTAAAATGAATATCCATCAAATTACTATCACAAGTCAGCAAATGCAAAAAATTGCTCAGTTTTTTTGTTCATTTCAATTTTTTAACTCATTTGTTTTGAGCATTATTTTGTAAGTTTGCTTTCTGTTCTCAAAGTTCAACCAAAGTTTTTGTAAGTCTTAGCGATGCAAATTTTAATGACTTCCAGTTCTCTTGCGATCTATAAATCTATATATATCGCATGAAAATCGTATGTTTATCAGGTTTTGTTTATATACATATATATACTTACACACATACATCAACACAAGCATATTACTGAATGTTTAAGCATTGTTTTTATTCTAATTTGCCTAGATTTAACTTAGTTCATAATTATTACATCATACATGCAAAAAAGCAAAAAAAAACAAAAAACAAAAAACAAAAACAGAACAAAACAAAAAACTACAAAATAATAGTATGCATACAAATTTCAATAATGTTTTAAGTCATTTATATGTAAACTACAGCGTATAATAAAAAAAAAACTGTAATAACAAACATAAACAAAAAGAAAAAAAAAGATTTAAAAAAACAATTGATACAAAAACAACAAAAAAATAATACAAAATACAAAAAGATTTCATATAATTATTTACTGTGTATAAATTCAATGAATATAAATTAGAAGATTTGCGATTGCCACTTGATGAATGCCACTCGAGCAACCACAAAAAAAAAAGAAAAAGCACACACAAAAGAAACAGAAAACAGAAAAGAGCAAACAGAAAACTCAAAACTGAAAACAGCAAAATAAATCAGAATTCAGCAAACGATGACAACAACAACAACAACAACAACAACAATATATCAAAGAGTGCGCAGTAAATAAATAATTACACGCAAAACTCAAACTCATATGGACAAAATATACAGCGAAAACATTTTTTCAAAATACAAAATTCGTTTGTCTTCTTCTTTATTATTGGAGTCCTCACGAATTGCGCTTAAGGGTTGCCAACCTCTCAAGCATAGAGCGGAAGAGTTTGCAGATCGTGGGCATCACGGATGTTGAGAGTATTGTTATCGATATCATCCAAGTCGATCATTTATTTCTCAGTTGCGTAGCTTTTCTCTTGAGCTGGATTGAATTTGTATGAGCTTTTACTTGGCTTAGTGGGTCGATTGCATTTCTTGAGAAATCTAGACTAGGTGCAACCCTGCTCATAGCTGTTAAATACAAAGTAGGATTGCTGCTGGCCTTTTGTTCAATATGAAATTACGTCTTGGGGTTATCATGCGATCCTAATGGAATTTTTACAGGTCAGCAATAATATATCAGGTTATCAATTAATTGTTATCGGAAATCGGTATTTATCGATTGGGTGTTGTTATTGATAAAATGACGCAAACTTGATCTGCATTTGATATACGAGGAATATATTTTAAATTTATTGTATCTCGTAGAGTCTCTAAAAAAGGCTTTTTCTTACAGATAGAATCGACTAGGATATTGATGCTGATCAAGAATATATACATATATATATGTATATCTAATGGAGCCATAGATCGTTTCTTAGGCCTGTTCTTTACTTTAAACAATTTCATTGTTTCCTTTATACCGATTTTAATGTGTTCATAATCTTAACTTGAGGCTTTGTTACTGTCATCATTGTCTCCTCTGATAGTTACATCAAATATATATTTTCGATTTTCTGATACTAGCTATGGCAATCGAATCGTGTTCAATTTTCAATTTAGTAAAGCCAATTTGATGAACCTTTGCTAGGAAAACTAGAAAGGACTAAAAATGTTGCTAATTTTTTAGAAAACTTAAAAGAATATTTGGTAAATAAAAATGTTGTATTTAAATAAATCAAAATACCTCATTATCCCAACGTTTTATTATATATTTAGATTTATTAATTATAAAACATTTATATAAAAATAACATTTCAATTTATTATTGTTATGTCAGCAGTTCGAAATTGGATCAACTTTTACAAAAGTATGTCAGCTGATAGCTGAACTATTTTTGATTATTAATTATTAATTACTATTAACTATAATTAAAAAAAATACTTAAGGACACGAACGATAATGAGAATAATGATTTTATTTTTAATTGTGGTTTGGTACATTAAAATCTTTAAATTAAATTATTTACTGTTAAGTCTTGTTCATTTATTTATTCTAATTTGTAGTGCCGTTCGAACTTTCATCCCTTTTAATTCCGCTTACGTAATTTAATTGCTATTCAAATGTTTTTAATCTCTGATTTAATCTTTCCACTAATCATTTATAGGCAGTTATGTTTACTTAATTTATTTGCAATCATTTTTATTGCATTACTTAGTTAATTAGCGTTGATAATGTTGATTATGTATTCCATTCAAAGCGTCATTTGTATTTTTACTTTATTTACATAATCGAATCTGCCTATCAACTGAATACCCATTTGTATAAGATGTAATATATATATGTATATACATATATGTATTTATATATTAAATTTTGATTCATAGATGAATGAAAGAAAGTGCAAAAAAGTCTTATTTATGTTTGCTTTAATGCGGAAAAATACGAAGAGTAAAATGCAATTAAAATTAAAAATAGAATTTGGCTTGCATTTTATATTTTAATTTAGAAGTTTTTAAATAGTTCTGTTCTGTTTCTATTCATATAAACTGTGCTGTTTAGTCTCTGGTTCCGATTATTGTCTGTCTGCCAAAAAAATGGGCTTTCATTTTAAAGTCAAATCGCAATCAAAAAAAGAATTAAATAGAAGAGGAAAAAGCCAAATCAGAATTTGCGTATTTTCATTTGATATTTCGTATGCGAAATGCATAATTTGTGTTTTCGCCTTTTTGATTTTAGTTCACCAAATTTGAATTGCATGAGTTGCTAAGCAGTGCTGATTGATAAGGGGGGTGTGCGGGTTGAGAGGGGGTAGAGGGGTAGGTGCGGTGGCATTTGGGCAAGCCTTAATAAACTCCGACTCTGACGACAGCTATAAAACACCCAGGCTGAAATTAAAAATCAATAAAGGCATACATTATATCAATTGACATTCAACGAGCAGCGCACAGCAAACCTGCAGCACTAATAATACAAAATGAAAAAGAAAATAAAAAAGAAAAGAAAAAAAGAAAATAAAAATCCCATTTAATTGCAAAGCGCTGACAATGTGACAGTGGCAATCAGCGTCGATCGGCCAATCGAGCGTACATATCTTTTAAGCAAATTAATTGTGACATTATTCAATTGATATGATTTGAAATTATCGCCATCGCCTGTCAAACGCCCAGCAATTATTGATTTTTCAACTTGTTTCAACTTGAATTCTGACTGCGAGTTATTTCTTCTCTCCATGTTTGACTTGATGTTGATAAGATGCTAACATGCAACAACCCCCCCTCCGCCACAAGACCTCCAATGTGGTGGAATCAAAGGGCAGCAATGCGCTTAAGTGTCTTGACTACACAGAGAGAAAAAAGAGGCCTTGTGGCGGGTATTATAATTCTTTTATGAGATTTGTAACCTATTGAAGCACACGTCATAGAATATATATATTCTTGATCAGCATCACTAGGCAAGTCGATATATCTTTCAATCGCTAGAACTTTTCAATTTATAAAGAGATTATTGACTTACTTATTATTAGAGGGTATCTTATATTCGAGGTGCCATTCTTTATTCCTAATTCAAGTACGCAACAAGTGTCCATTAATGAAGGTGTCAAATTTCGCAAAGCAAGCAGATTGAGTCCCGTTATTCTTTATAGAAACACATCAAATCAACTTCTGTCTACCTTTTTACTTTACTCATGTTCGTTCCGAATTCTGAAAAACACATTTCTGATTTAAGACACCTAATTAATTTTTTTTTATTTGTTTATCTTCCTTTTTTTTGTGTATAAATTATTTATATTTGGAATATTTATGGACCTATTAAAAATGCTATAAAACATTGACCTGTATCAAGACATGGATAATTTAAAATTGGTCATAAGCCCATTAAAATAAACATGCAAACAAAAAAAAAACATCAATAAGATTATGCAAATTGTTAGGAGGTGCGTAAGATAGTTGTTTCTTCTTCAAGCTTTAAGTACAAAACATATCCAAAGTGTAGAAAGTGTCAAAGTTAAATTGAAAAACAACTAAATATCCTTGAATTGAATCCATTTCATTTGAAGTCAAGAGCCTTGAGTCAATTTATGTCCCTGCACGCAGGAAAGTAAGAAACTTTTATCATTTTCATTTTAAGAACAAATTTCTAACTTGAGATTCCTAATCTTAGATTTTGTATTCGTTTTTATTTTTATTGTACATGTATCAATGTATAGGTAAAATATATTCAGTAATTTTTAACATATTTATTTATTTAACACAATTTTTAAAACAGCTTTTAACAAATAAAAACAAGCTAAAATTAAATAAAATAGAAAGGCCAAAAATTAAATAAGATATTTGAAATTAAAGAAAAAAGCATCAAATTGGAGTTATAATAAATTGTTTGTAGTCTGATTAAAACTATCATATAACAAGAAACAAAGATTAGCTGGCTAAAAATACCCTTTATAAGGTTATAAAAATATTATAAACATTTTCAGTGTTGAAGAGCATTTTGTATTCGTCTGTAAAAGTTAATTTTCTTGTTTGTGTGCTTCTTGTTCTGATTAATATTAATATTTTTTTGATTGTACAATTTCTGCTGAAAGGTCGTGATCGTTGTTTATTGTTGTAGTTGCTGTTGTTGTTGTTGTAGTTGTTGTTGTTGTTGTTGTTTGGCGCTTGATTGCGCTGTCTTCTATTTTTGTTGATTTTTGTTGATTTTCTGTTGTTCCAAATTGAATTTATTTACATGCATCATATTTCTTTTGTGTTGCTCTGTTGTCCATGTTAAACAATTTGTTTTGTTGTCAACACTCGCAAGCAGCAACAACAACAACACCACCACCAACAACAACAACAACAGCAACAACAACAAACGAACATGGCAACTTTTTGTTATAAATAGACATGCTTTGCTTTGCTTTGGTAACAATGCTGTGTGGGCACTCTTGGAGTGAGGGGGATGGAGAGGGGAGCAAGTCTTTCTCGCTCCAACTTCTTCGGCTTCTCTTACATTGCTCTTTGGTTTGTCTTTCTTGTCTGTTGCATGTCGTCTTATGATCTGTTCTGCGCGCAACTTAAAAGCTTTGCCAGCGCCGTGGTGACTAACTGGCTCGTTGGTCTAGGGGTATGATTTCCGCTTAGGGTGCGGGAGGTCCCGGGTTCAAATCCCGGACGAGCCCAAGTTAAATTGAACTTTTTACATATTTTTTTTTAAATATTTCGCAATAATTATTTGCGTTTTATACAGTTAAGTGTTGATAACACAATAAATTAATAGTCATTATTACTTCTTGGATTTATAAAATGTGCATTTGCAGTTGTACGTTGAAATTTATGAACGATTTCGAATTGTTTACCAGTTTTGTGACTCAACTCTATATTTCTCATTGAATGGGTAATCCCCGTAGCCTAGTTGCAGCTTTATGGCCAAGAATTCAATAATAGTCAGTTGTTGTGATTTGAAAAGATTTTCCTAAGTTATACGTCTAAGCATTAGGCATATTATTTATGGCAACACCAGCAAGCCAACAAGCCAACTAAATAAATAAATCTATATATATTCATTTATATGTATCTTGGCTGAAAGTTATGGCCAAATGGCCATAAAAACAATTTTATTGGCTCGCTCGCATATAGATGTTACGATTAAACAGCGCGAAGAGCTGACCATAATTTATAAACAATACCTAGTACTAAAAAGTAACGACTGCCAGATGCCCTGTAGATGCCCCGATCAATTATTATTTGTTTATATAATATAATAATAATAATGTGTAATTTAAATATCTAGAAATCTCTTGTAGCTAGGGACTTTAAATTTGCAATATAAGTAAACCTTATTTAATTTTATCGATAACTTACGCCGTTTCGCGAAATTCGATAAATATCGTTTTTTCGTTAGTAATGACTATAAGAAATTATATTTGAGTAAAACTTTTGAAAATAAATTTGATATTGATATTGAATTTTGTGAACAGCTGAAGTTAGGATATATTGTAGTCGAGCTGACTCGACAATGCTTCTATGATATTGTTAGATTCTGTTGTCGATTCTATTGCTCTATTGCGATCATATAAATCGTGTCGACGATTGTATAAAGCTTGATTGTTGACAATTGTTGCAGTGATTTTGTTCCAGCTGAATTGCTATAGTTTCACAACTTGACATTTAAGATCAGATGATTTATGCGCTGAGCTGTCCACTCGCTGATTTACGAGGTGTCGTTTCCGATTAGCAATAGACCGCTCGGGGTTAGTGGTAGATGGTCTGCTCAATTTAGCGAAATTTAAAAATTGAACTATGCTAATCAAAAATCTGGGAAGCTGATAACTAAACAAACATAGGTCAAGCGCAGAATGGCCATGTGGCACTCAGTTAGTTGTACACATTTGACAGCAGCTGTTGCGAATGGCATCCATGTTGCATGTCATCATAAATTATACAGCAGCTGACTGATGTCAGCGTCGTCGTCGCAGCTAATTAACAGTTTTGTTATAAATTACACCAAAGTCATTACAATTTTCGTGTTTGCCCTCCTGGTGGAGCGTCAATCATGCGTTAACTGACAGAGCTGTGTGGCATCAAGGGGCTTGCGAGTTGCGGCCCATGTCTGTCTGTCTGTCCGTCTGTCCGTCAGTCTGTGTGCCCCGGGGCGTCGACTAGCGGATACATTTGTATCTTTTAGTTGCTCAAGTGCTTGTTGCCCGCTGTCAACTCCTTGATAATATTTTCTGTGAATTTCTGTACACCCCCGCTGTGTTCCATCGCTCTGGGATGTTGTGACATTGTTGCTGTTGCTCTTGTTGCTCTTGCTGCTGTTGCTGCCGGTTTTGGTTTTCTTTTTCTTTGTGTATTTTATTTATGGCTTCCTCGTGTCATTTTCATAATGTTGCGTTTGACACTTTCCCTTCGGGCAGCACTCCACTCACAGCCTATTATTTTACATTAAATGGGCGGTCTCCTTGTCTGCTGCTTAATGCTTTACAGCTCTACTCGTAGTTGTTCGCCTTCGTGTTGTTATTATTGTTTCTTGTATTTCAGAATGACATCTCGTTGCACCGACAACTGTCAACACACACTTGCCAGGCATTTCATTTCATTCTCAAAAGTTGTGATTTTTGATTTCCTCTACAATCCCTGATATCTATGCCCATCACTCAGTTTAAACAGCTCCAACTTATTTATGGCACAATCAAATACATAATAAAATTAAATAAAATAAGTTATGCACTAGATTCAAATTTGTGAGAAACTAACAATTCATTCGCCTTAGGCTAAATTATATGTATTAATACTTATGGCTCATTAAGAATAGTATTAAATGAAGATCAAAAAATGCAAAAATTTTTTTTTAATTAACATTGATCAACTTTTAAAAAGTTATAAAACATTGAGTTGATAAGTACATTTTTAAGTTAAATCAAATAAAATAATTTATATTTTTTCTGTGAATTTTTGGTAGGTTTTTTTTTATAGAAAACTTGTCAATTTCAAATGTTTAAAAACATTTTCATAAATTAAAACATTATGATAAACTATTGACAACTTTTGATATATAAATACCCATGTTTGGCCAGAAATAACGTTGTCTATCGATTTCATCGACTATCGATTATTCGCAATCTCTGATATGCACTGCGCCAAATATATTTATAAAAGATTTATTGAGTTTGCCGCATTGCTGAATTTATGAGCCTGCGAGGCCTTCATTTGTAGCTGCGACATAAATACTTCAACTGCTGTGATTATTATTATGGCACCCTCCCCCAACCAAGCACACACAGGTATGCCCGAGTGTGGATATACACTGAAACATAAACTACATACACACACACACACACGCACACAAGCGTTCTGTTGGCCAAGTGTGTCGGCTCACTTGACGGCTCTTGTTGACACTTCAAAGCAACCGCCGACATTTTGGGAGCGCATTTCTTGTGCTCTAATATATTATTGATAGATCGATACATATATCAGTGATATATGAACCGACATTCATTTATTGGTCAGTGTGCACACACACACACACTTTTTGATATATTCAACATTCACATTTGGCCATCATAAATAATGTGGGCCAGCAAAAGCCACGGCTTAAAACAGTTCCCTCAGGGCTTCAGATTCGATAAGCTCACTTTGCATTTAATCGCTTTGTAATTTATGAAGCATTTCAAAATCAGGTCACTGCAAACTGTCAACACTTTCAACGCAAATCAGTTTCGACATGGTAATTATTCAATTATTATTTATTCCATATGATTTTTAATTAAATTCTTGGCCGTCAAATATGTGGTAAAACTCTATATACATATGTATGGATATGTGCCCAGAATGTGGGAATTGTAAAAAATTGCTGCCCCATTTTTGTTTTTTTAATTGCACTGTAGTTGCTCTTGTACAGCGTAACAATATATTGACAAAATAATAAAAAAAAGTTGTTTTGGCGGCATCTGCAAATCTGGCCACAAGTTATTCTCATACTTAACTGGAATATTGGGGACTTCTATTCTATCTATTCTACATCTAAAATGTTGAAAAATTTGCATTGGGTTTTATTTATTTTTAGTTTAAGTATGATTAATATTTTTGAAACGCGACATATTTTACCAACAATTATTTTACTTATTTTTTATAATTACAAAATAAGAAGAAATTTCAATGTTGTTTGAGCTACTTTTAGTTTGAAATGTTGCACAAGCAAGCAGTTATGTATTTATGAAGTTTACTTGGACAAAAAGTAAGTCCAAGCTTAAAATGAAAACATCAATCAAATTCCGGTAGCATCTGCTGAAAAGACTTTCCAGTTGCTGTGCTGTGCTGTGCTGTCCACTTTGGAGTTGTGTGCCCCCAAATACACCCAAATAATCTAAAGAGCATAAATATTTCAGGCACTGTCAAGATAGCCGATTGCCGAAGCCGCCTGTTAAGTGTGATATCGCCAGAAGTTGGCTAAATATGGGCTTGACCTGCTGCTCTTGTTGCTGTTTGTTGTTGTTGTTGTTGTTTTGTTGTTTTTGCTGATGTCCGTTTGGCTGTTGTTGGCCACATTATTAAGCCAATTCAGCGGCAGCAGATAAATAAATAAAATTTGAAACATCGCCGCAACAATAAAAGACGACAGTACACGATTTATTAAACGTGGCAACGGCTGCTGTTGTTGTTGTTGTTGTTGTTATTGCGGACCAAATGAAGAGGCAGACACAACAAGCAGCAACAACGCAGCAGCAGCTGCCACTGTTGTTGCTCACATTACTCTTTTTGGCGTGGCAAAGACAACGACAACAACAACAACAACAACAGCAGCAACAGCCAGCGATTCAGATACAGATACATTGCTATATAGAAAACATACAATACTTGAGGTTGAGGCCAAAATGACTAATGACCAGCGATTATCAAGCGATAAAAGGCAAGAGACCACAACAACAACAGCAGCAACGATAATTTATTATTGTTTTAAACATTTGTGTTTTGCGCTCAAACGAGATACATTTGTCTCCTCTTTTTTTTTTGTTTCTAGAAGCCGTCGCCTTTGTTCATTAAGACAATAATGCAAAGGGTCTCCGAAAGAGACAAAAAAATATATACATATACATAAATATAAAGGGAAATGATAATAATAGTACGGGGCACATCCATATTCAAATTTGCTTTTTAGCATATGTGTGTTGATGGCGGCTGCAACTTGTAATTAGTTGGCCTTTTATAACCCGCTTATTTACTACTGTCTGAGTGTTAAGAGTTGTTGCTACCAGAAGCGGCAAACAGCAACACCAACAGCAACAGCAGCACAAAACAGACAACAATAATAAACTTGAAGATTCATGAAAGCGGCAAAGAAAAATAAACAGCAAAAGCGACGTAAATTTTAGTCTTTCAGTATTTCATTTCTTTTGTTGGGGCACCAAACGTAAACTATCTCAAGCCATGAACAAAAGCCCCCACTTTACAGCCACGAAGTCTGATTACACTAAAACCCAGTCTACAAATAACAGTAAATAATATTAACTCTTAGCTCTTTTTGGCTAAAAAATAAACACAATTATAAAACTAATTATTATGTTGCCAATATTATGATTAAAACAACAAACGAACATAAGTAAAAAATAAAAATAAAAATTTAAATATAAATATAAATATAAATATAAATATAAATATAAATATAAATATAAATATAAATATAAATATAAATATAAATATAAATATAAATATAAATATAAATATAAATATAAATATAAATATAAATATAGATATAAATATAAATATAAATATAAATATAAATATAAATATAAATATAAATATAAATATAAATATAAATATAAATATAAATATAAATATAAATATAAATATAAATATAAATATAAATATAAATATAAATATAAATATAAATATAAATATAAATATAAATATAAATATAAATATAAATATAAATATAAATATAAATATAAATATAAATATAAATATAAATATAAATATAAATATAAATATAAATATAAATATAAATATAAATATAAATATAAATATAAATATAAATATAAATATAAATATAAATATAAATATAAATATAAATATAAATATAAATATAAATATAAATATAAATATAAATATAAATATAAATATAAATATAAATATAAATATAAATATAAATATAAATATAAATATAAATATAAATATAAATGTGAATATAAATATAAATATAAATATAAATATAAATATAAATATAAATATAAATATAAATATAAATATAAATATAAATGTGAATATAAATATAAATATAAATATAAATATAAATATAAATATAAATATAAATATAAATATAAATATAAATATAAATATAAATATAAATATAAATATAAATATAAATATAAATATAAATATAAATATAAATATAAATATAAATATAAATATAAATATAAATATAAATATAAATATAAATATAAATATAAATATAAATATAAATATAAATATAAATATAAATATAAATATAAATATAAATATAAATATAAATATAAATATAAATATAAATATAAATATAAATATAAATATAAATATAAATATAAATATAAATATAAATATAAATATAAATACAAAAATATAAATATAAATATAAATATAAATATAAATATAAATATAAATATAAATATAAATATAAATATAAATGTGAATATAAATATAAATATAAATATAAATATAAATATAAATGTGAATATAAATATAAATATAAATATAAATATAAATATAAATATAAATATAAATATAAATATAAATATAAATATAAATATAAATATAAATATAAATATAAATATAAATATAAATATAAATATAAATATAAATATAAATATAAATATAAATATAAATATAAATATAAATATAAATATAAATATAAATATAAATATAAATATAAATATAAATATAAATATAAATATAAATATAAATATAAATATAAATATAAATATAAATACAAAAATATAAATATAAATATAAATATAAATATAAATATAAATATAAATATAAATATAAATATAAATGTGAATATAAATATAAATATAAATATAAATATAAATATAAATGTGAATATAAATATAAATATAAATATAAATATAAATATAAATATAAATATAAATATAAATATAAATATAAATATAAATATAAATATAAATATAAATATAAATATAAATATAAATATAAATATAAATATAAATATAAATATAAATATAAATATAAATATAAATATAAATATAAATATAAATATAAATATAAATATAAATATAAATATAAATATAAATATAAATATAAATATAAATATAAATATAAATATAAATATAAATACAAATATAAATATAAATATAAATATAAATATAAATATAAATATAAATATAAATTAAATAATTAAAAATATTAAGTATGACAATATATATTTGTTTTTTTAATTATATATATTTATTTCTGAATCTTTGACATACTTGATGTGCTATCTAAAACTACTTCAATTATAGGGTATTTTGAGAAGGGGTAGAAGGGCGCATGATTTGCGTGGCTCGTTGTAAATGTGAATTGGTCGAAATGAAAAATAAATTTATGACTTAAGTGGCTATAAATTATATTTCTTGTTAAAATTCTATTGTTTCTGTGTTGGATTTTATAATTTTTGTTTTGTTGCTTTTGTGCTCGACTTTCTTTTCAGATTATTTATTTTTTCAACATTTTTAAATTATTCAGCACATAAATATGGTGCACATTGCCGTTTCCTGACATTATTTACGACGTGCTAATGAAGTTGAGTAGTTTCCCGATTTGATTTGCACAAAGATATCGCATTAATTATGACCATTAATAAAACAACAACAGTTACACTATATATATGTATGTACATACATGCTTTAATTTTATGACTGCTCCGCCATATTCACAATTGCTGGCAATTAATTGTAAATCTGTACCGGAATATTGTACCAGCTGATAAGACGTTCCACTTCAGCACATGAGGCCACTTGAGAACAGATCAAGTCACATAAATTTCAAAGCAAATCATTCCAGGCCTTTGTTTATTACTTGAACACTTGAGTTTTGTGTTTTTGTGTTTTTGTGTTTTGTTCTGTTTTTTGGGCTTTTGAGTTTCTTTTTTTTTTTTTTGGTTTCTGTTCACTTGCATGTGTGTCTGAGGTCTTTTGGGTGATTTGTTATTTATTAAACACTTCGACACGGTTTTTCTGTGTCCCAACATCTTCAATACACTCAGTTCATTGATGTTGTTTGGCTGTGTTATCGATTTCTGAAATGCCTCCTTGAAAAAATAAACTCAAAGCTGTTAATTTGCTGGGTTTTCTGGGACGGCTGGAAAAATATAAATTATAATTGATGAAAGTGACAAAATAATATTAACGCTTTTAATTTGCTGATATTGCACAGCCACCTGAAAAATGCAAATTGTTCAATTCAACTTTGTAAAATAATTGCAAAGTGAAAGTGTTTATTTACTTCTCTGCTGTCCGATTTGTTTTCTGGAGCAACAAACGACTTTATTTATTTGAAGTAATTTTAGCTACTCGATTAGTGTTCGATTTATTCAAAACAACAAACAACAATATTTATTATAATGTATTATTAACATGCAAAAATATCACATTAGCATATCAAATAAATTTACTTTTCGTGTGTGTTAACTAGAGTACTGACTTACACACACAAATCTAACTTAATAATTCTGTTACTGATGCGAACTCTCTAAGTATATATACTATGTCAAGAAAATGATTTGGCAAAACCAAAAATTAATCACTCTCCAAATAGTAGTTTATTATTCAGAGACAAATCTGTTAGCAATTTTCTAAATATTCAATTAAAATTGCAAATTTATTTTTGTCATATTTAATAGAGCATTGGATCTTCGATAAGTACACGGCGTGTGGTTTACGCCACGGCACCTCCCTTGCTATTTGCTTTGACACTTTGTCACGCCACAAATATATATAAACAATATTTGTTGTGGGCGCAGCATTTTGTTGAAGAATATAGAATTAAATGGAATAGGTTACACAAGTAGGAGGCGACACAATTGCTGCGTCTCTAATCTAAATGCAGAGCAATTAAAATTGAAATTTATGGCCCTAATGTGCCACATACTCAAAGAGAGTTCAAGATTTGGCCCCCGTTAGAGACAACACACGTCTGTCGTCTCCCCTCCCAGAGACTATTATATTTTATAGAATTTGATGTTGGTTCCGTTTTCATTGGGGCGCTAGATTCAAGTGATAATTTGTGTGGGCAATTAAAAATTTGTTTGACTGCCGATTCAGACGCTCAACTAATAAGCCACCAAACCACACAACAATAACAACAATAACAACAACAACAGCAACAACAACAACATCGAACATTTGTAATACTTACCGCTAAGTAAAGAGCTATCTTTTAAAAATAGCTTCGGCATGGCTTTTGTGGCATTTTCAAGATAAACAGACGACGACGCATTGCAAAAGCCCCCCGTGACAAGTGTCAACTGTGTGTGGATGGGCGGTGTGTGGGGTGTGTCTGTGGTGTGTGTGTGTGTGTGTGTGTCTGTGGTGTGTGTTGTTTTCTTTGAAAACATTTGAAAACATGACAAGCGCGTATAGTAAATTTAAGTAATATACTACATCAACATTTTGCAGCTACTTAAATGCTTAGCTGCAAAGATAATAAACAGCTTTTCATCTGCATGGCAATTGTGGCAAGCAGATTGTGCCAAGTCAAGTCTCGAGCAACGGATTGGTGGTGCAGGTCTCGTGAACGTGCCGCGCTGTCTAAATTTAGTATCTCATACACATTTGGTTAGTTTGCTTTGGGTTCGAGATGCCATTTAGATAACTCCCAACCGGTTAGATTGTGATCTTGAGATTTGCAAGATCTGTTTGTTGGCTTTTTTTGCTGTCGTTGACGTTGATTGTCGACTGGCACACGATTATCACTGCACCATTCTATTTAATCTATGATTGTTGTTTACAGATCTCGACGGTTTATCATACGCCTCATGACAGACTACTCAACCAATTATATGAAACGTCCCCCCATCCATTTTATACTAAGCCCCCTAATTTATGGCATACTCGTAGGTCGGCCTAAAGAGCTTAACATCTTCTCTTATTGGGCATATTAAGAGCTTCCCAACAGCTCAAGGGAACAGCTCATATGTGTACTATATGCATGTGTGTCAAAGCATAAAACACAGCATTTTATTGTCACTTTATAGAGCAGTACACACTTGCTGATAGACAGCTCATACTTAAGATATATGTACATATAGTATATACTTAAGATCTCAGCTGTTTATCGTCTATGGTTCTTAGCACATTGTTATGTCATTTTGTGATCAACTTTGAGATTTATGATAAGCAGCCTCCATTTTATTGGTGTGCTTTAACAAGAGTTGAGTTTTATTATTGCACTCGGGTTTTATAATCCCAAATTGACAGGTGCACAAAAAGGTGTAAAAAGGTATGTCATAAAATTGTGTACATTTTTATTTATGTGCCACCTAAAAAGCATTTCTATTTTTATGCCTACATTTATCTCACACATTTTTATTTATTTATTTTATTATTTATTAACCCACCCTTTCGACTCGAGATGATTATGTAATTAGACTTTAAAATTGAAGTTATGAAAGGCTTTGAAAGGTTTCTGTATTCAATATTTTACAAAATAATATTTTATTACATTTTAATGTCAATGCTTAAATTAGTCTTTTATAATTTGAGTTAAATTATGTGAGAATTTACTGTAATTATTTTTCTTATGGAGTATTATTTTCCTATTCGACTGAATATCTATTAGAAATAATAGAAAAAATGTATATTTTGTATAATGAGATCTCTATTGGGAATAAACTGTAATTTAATAAAGTTTTTCAAGCAGGCAAGTTTTTTAAAAGTGATTTATGCACTGCTTTTGTAGATTGACGTTCATTGATACTACACAAATTTCTATTGAGAAGAATGTGTATTTTGTGGAAGGCATATTTGCTGTAAGTGTTTTATAGATTGACGTGTCACGATTGAAATTCATTGATTGTATCGATGCCAACTTAAACCGTCTTGTCTGGCGATCAATGTTTAAATTTAACAAGCGCTTCTGCGTAGGCTCAACAGAGCGACTCACAAATGGCAAAATATGTATGCGACTTTGTTTCGTTGGCATCAATGTTGAACGTTGGCAACGAGCAGCGAACAACGAACGAAGCTGCCTGGCATCAAGCTGTCAAGCATTTAAGCCGCCCACCATCAGCCAACTGTCTGACAGTGGCACTCTGGCGGTCATTTAATCACAGTATTAACTCTTTTGCTGAGCCGCTGTCAGTCTTGTCTCATTTTTGTTGCACGGATAGCTGGGGAAGGGTAGGGGGCGGAGGGGTCGTTATAAATACTACTGTCTTCCAACTGTCAAGTTGGTCTAAGTTTTGAGCACAAAATACAAAATACAAAGCCGACTTGACAGCTGAACGGTCTCTCTGGCTCTCTTCTCAACCCGCCTCTACGCGATGTTGATGTTGATGTTGATGATTATTATGTATTTGGTTTTTTTTTTATTTTCGTATTTTTGTATTTTCGTATTTTTGTATTTGAGCTTGTTGTGAGTGAGAGAGATAGATACTCATGTGCCTGTGCATTCGTTTAGGCTTTCGAACGCTTAGGCCGACTTATGCTGGACTTAAGGCGAGTGGCGAGCAAAAGCCAACAGTTGGACAGCTGAAGACGCCTCAACTCGACTTTGGCGACGTCGGCGGCAAAACTTGAAATGAATTCGGACGCGCTTCGTATAATGAAAACGAAACGAGTCTCCCGCTCCACACACACACACACACACACACACACACACACACACACACACACACACACACACTAGTAAAAAGAGAAACAGACAAAAAAACATACAAAAGAAACAGTAAAAAATCCCCAACAATCCCCGACACAAGAATAAAAACGTCAAAAGTGATTTTGCGCTTTGGTCAGCAGTAAAGTAAAATCAAAAAGTGCCGCCACCGCCGCCATCAGCACCTCCAATGAGAGGTCCCTCCTTCCCCTTCCCCTTCTAGGTTGCACACTTAAGCACACCCATTTACTGAAACTACTGTCCACCGTTAACTGTTTTGTACAAGCTGACAAGCTTTTGGGCGCTTGGGGGATTTTGACATTTAATTTTTGTTCGCTTTGTCATTTTTTTGTGCTTTGCCTTTTCGCTCTTTTTTTGGTCATTTTGGCACGTACTTTTTCAGTGTCAAAAAGTAAGCATGAAGAAGCCCAACAAAAAAAATGTTATATAGCTGTCCACACTTTAACCCATGCGTTGCCAATTTTTCGCAACGGCAAACGAGCTAACAAATAATTACACATTTTCCTACGCTTGTCAAATATAAATAAATATTACTTTTCTAGGAAAAATTGGTGTAAATAATTTATAAAAAACCTTTGCTTATTTATTTATTGATGTCATGCAGTCTTGCTTAAATATTGATGTGGCTACAAATGAAAATATTTTGGAGAAAAATAAAGAAAAATATTTTATTTATCTACTTTGATTGTTTTTAATTTAATATGTTTTCCGCTGTTTGCATGTCAAATGATTTTTTATTTTTCAAATACTCCGACATATTTGAAATTCCGTCGGGATTAATCTTCATAGAGCTTGAAAACATATGAAAAAATAAAATAATTAAATTTGCAGTTTGGCAATGCAATTGCTTCGACATCTGAACGATATTATTGCAATAATACCCTTTATCGAACAGCGTGTAAGTCATTGGGTATTTAAGTGATTTATATGCTTAATTTCAATCAGCTCTCATTAAATGGGTTAAGGCACCCATTTATTTTAATGCCAACATCCAGCAGAGCCAGAAAACAACAACAACAACAAAAACAAAAAAATGCACGCACGTTTTAATTTGTACTGTTTTTGTTTTTGTTGTTGTTCTTTATGTTTTTTGCTTGGCTGTTTTTTATTTGTTGTGCTTTGTGCGGCGTGCAACGCGAAATTGTTTATAAATTATTGATTAAATGACAATGCGCTGTCAGAATTTGATTTATGGCCTGGGGAGCGGGCCACTTCGTTGGAGGCACGCAAGCAAATTGTGTGGGCACGAGAATACATTGAAAAATTGTTAAGCAAACAATAAACAATAAACAACAAACAATAAAAGATGGCCGCCACTGACGTCGCCGACGTCGTCCCCACGATTTATGACAGCAAATTATATGTGAAAGGGAGCACCACAAAATGCGTAGCTCCAACTTGCCCAACGACACCGAAATACATCGAACACTGGACCTGGCTGGACTGAGGCTAAGGCTGGCGCTGGCGCTGGATCTGGAGCTGGAGCTGCGAATGGGGCTTCGCTCTGGGGGCTACAGAATAAACAAAGTTTTATTAATTTATCATTGGACAACAGCACAGGCGGCGGCAAAAAAGTGACATTAAGTCAGTCATCAATCAAAATTACGAAATGGTAAAAAACAACAACTCTGCAATAAATAAACGATAAAAGCTCCATTTCATCCATTTCATACTTGGAGCCGAACGAACGTCGAGTTGAGGATTTTCAATGGCTTTTCAATTAACGACGGCAGCTATTTTTTTCTTCTCTTCAGTTTTTTCCAGTTTTTTTCTTTTTTGAAAGGGGATAACAGGCTTCCGGCGCTCTTTGAGTTGGTGGACTAAATGCCGCTCCCCATCTTATCTGTCTTATCTATTTTAATGTTAAAAAGGCCTTGATTTTATTAGTTTATTTTGTCTTTTCTTTAAAGCCATTGTATTCTTTGAACAGCCCATTAGCAGACTTTTGCAGATACCTACATTTTAGTATGTCAATTGACTGTGAATATAAATAAGTTATCTGGGCAACAAATATGTTAGAAGGCTCTAGTAGAGAGGGCTCGACTAGCAAATCCTATGAAACCAACATAAGTATAGATCTAGCTGGCTTAGATGTGTGATTGGAATAATAAGTTAGATTGCTTAAGCTGAATAATCTAGGACAAATTTTCAGTGAATTTTTCACAGCTGATCAAAATTTTATCTGGGTATACTATATACAAGAATTTGATAGCTATATCCTTATATTGTATGTTTTATATCTATCGGAAATAGATTTATAATTATATTTATATTTTCCTTGACTAATCAATGATTTATCATTTAATGTTTAAAAAATAAATGCTAAATTGAAAAAAAAAATAATTAAAAAATTTGTGTGGTTATAGCTATATCTTTACAATTGAAATGATAAATCGATTTATATCGATACTCGTGAATACGATAACTTATATTCAAAATATGAATTCTTTTTCTTTCATAGTGTCTGAGATCGACATGTTCATAAAGAGGGACGTGGCTGAAACGACTCGGTTCCTGAAGCTGATCGGGAATATATATAACTTATGGAATGCCTTTGCACAACTTTAAACTGTTCAGTGTATAATGCGGAACTTGTTGTAAACGCTTTTTCAAACTACTGCAGCTAAGTACACAAGAAGCTGAAGTTTGTTTGCACACTTAACAGAAACTTCACTGAACCAATATTGGGTGGAGCCCCGCAAGAAAAAGACAGACAGAGAGAGAGAGAGAGAGAGGGAGAGAGAGAGAGAGAGAGAGGTTAAATAGAAGTTGTAATCACGATTAGATTTACAACCCGCAGCCGCACAAATCATCTGACATGGCCCAAGAGGTGTAAATACCCCGGATTATGCTGCCTATGAGTGCTACTGGTTCTGGGCAAACAAAACGACGCTCAGCCACTTTCAAAACCCAATTCGTTTTTTATTTCTGCTTCTTTTTTTTGGACAATCCAACCAAGCAGCGAACTGTGCAAATATTTACCAAGCATTCATCGAGCCCAGCGGCAATGTTGAGGCGACTATCTGCAGTGTTTATCAAGTGTAACACGCTGTTTATTTGTTTTCCGACACTCCAAAGTTGATTGCCTGTTCTCTCAACTCTATCTCTATTTGACTATGGAAACGTATAATACAACAAGCCGACTGATTTATATAGCGGCAATCTGCATCTGGTGTTAGCGTAATATCCAGTTTTCACTTTTACCAACTGCCAGTCGGCCGATACTTGTTTAAACAAATGGATATAAATCTGGATGTCAGGCGATGTCGTCTGTCTTTGATTTACACCATATTATGCGAATTTTTCTCGTGCTTAACAGACTTAATGTCTGTTTATAAGACTGTTTCAGACAGCAAACACCGCTCCTCTTTCCCCTTTCCCCGCAACCCACTCATCGTTTAACGAATGGGCAACTTGCGCTGACATCGAGAATTTCACAGTGCTCGTCGCTGGGTGTTGCGCTATAAAATATATCATATTTGTACATATATAAAACAATCTGATTTATTGCATTTTGATAACCTCTTGGCTGTCCTTTTCTCACCTCCATCTCTATCCCACTCTACCTCCCTCCCTTGCGCTCACTCCTACGCGGCTAGTCGAGCGGAACAGCTCCGAATGAATGTGCAAAATGCCAGCTATAATTGCGACGATAATTTATGGTTCGCTCTTATACTTCAGATTTATAGACGCTAGCACACACACACACACATATCAATGAGTGTGTGTATGTGTGTGTGTGTGTGAATGAGTGACTTTAACGATTTTGTTTACAAAGGCTTGATTGGCAGATCAAATTTGAATTCATAATTAACAGCTGGATGATGGAATCATTGTACAGGAAGTATTGCATTGAAGGCTCAACAACTTTGAAGTGATCGATTCTATATAGATTCTATATGGTAATGACGAAATCGATTGCTTGTCAAGATCACCTTTTCGAAGGGCCTCGAAGGGAGGCCGCACAAGTTACAATACTCAAGTCAAGACAGCTCGACTAGCAGATACCCTAAGCCCAATGGTTAAATATATAATACATATTAGTCTTATCAACATGAAAATATAAACCAAAACCCATATTAATCCAATGAAAATACATTTTGGCTAAAAAATCATTTTTTCTTATTCGATCTTAATGTAATTAGTAAATAATAAATTGCGCTGTATTCAATAAAGTAATTTTTCAATCGGAAATCGATTGTATCGATATGAGTTATCGATCAAATTTTATTATTTTATATTCTGACTGGCATTTCCTTAAGCATTATCAAAACAGTTATTATCCAAGTTGTACTTATAAGTGAAGTATATATTTAAACATTCTTAATTATTTATTCTATTTTTTTGCCAAGCTGTATTCTAAGTATTCTAAGTTGCTTGCGAAATGGGAATTTAATTGTATTTATTTAATTTTATTAGTCATAGCATTATCATGACACTGGATTTCATTGTTGCCCCTTGCTCATGGAATTTAACCTTGTGGCACGTGTACAAATAACAATCTATTGCAGATTGCGTCAAGTGTCGCCTGGTTGAGCTCATCCTACATTTGTTGGATTTGTTGGGGCTGATGTTACGAGTCTTTCCAAATTTGTTCTGCAAATATTTTGAGGTAAAAACGACTAAATATTAAGTCAACACACGTTGGCCGAGACAATGATAAGTGTTCACTAAACCTGCTAAATATATGGGTAAATAAGTTTAAAAATTGTTTGATATGTGATTATTCAAATTTAACAACAATTTACGTTATTTATGCAATGCGAAAGTTTACTTACAAATAAATCAACTTTGGTTTTCTCTGTTGTCTCTTGCCTTTTGCATATCTTTGTTGAATTTTCATAACTCACATTTGACTTTTACTAATATCACAAATAGGCCTAAAATTATTTGTTTATAAAAATGTCATTTTATCTCATTTTAACAAACTGTTTATAGTACAAACAAATATTGATTTTTGGTTGGCTCTTTATTACGCACATTTTACGAAGCCAAAAAGACGATAATATTTCAAAGCGCAAATAGTCGTAATATTTATATTAAATATACAAATTTCGTATTAGGTAATTTATAGCTTGTTGTTAATAATAAAAATAAATTTGCTGTTCGATTTTGTGCCCGGGAATGCGCACAAGTCATTTAGTTTAGGATAAACCAAATATTATGCTGTTACTTTGAATGATGTCAAATAGACCAACAGTGAGCTGAAAAATCATTTGCCCAGCTAATTAACACACACACGCGAAAGTTCATTAAAGCACTCAAGCAGGCAGCCGTCCGTCCGTCCGTTCGTCCGTCCGTCCGTCTGTCCATTCGTTCAAAGAGGCAACGTGTCCCACTCGAGATGGTCATGTCAAATTTGAATAGAAAAAATTATTTTGACATGCTAGCAAAGAGAGTGAGAGAGGGGCAGGGGCAGATGCAGAGGCAGAGCCAGGGTGGGGAGGGGGAAGGCCAAAAACATAAAGAGCCGACAACAAAGAAGACAACCGCACTAACGTGACTCTTTGGCTAAGCAAGGCAAATTGTGTTAATCAACACGAGGGCAATACACAAAATGCTTTTGCATGGCTGTCAATCAAAGGCGGTGTGGCTCACTGTGCGCCGTTCAAGGCGTGAACATGAACGTGAACACTGAACCGTGAACCGTGAACCGTGAACCAAACACACACACAAACACCAACACACACACACACACAGATAGTAATAGCAAACTGACAAATAGTTAACGCTAAGCGGGGGTTAAATTGCCGTTGATAATGACAGCTGAATAATTTTTATGGTACATCATCAAAACAATTTCACGCTACACTTGAACTGAACACAACTGCAGAGATACATTTGTATATAGATACGAATACGAATACGACTGTGCACTCACAGATACAAATTGATGGTGCGTGTGTGCGTTGGCGTCGCATAAATTAAATGTAATGTGACATTTTTACAAAATGCGCTCATTTCTCAACATATCCGGCTGAAAGGAAAATCGACAACACACACAAACAAGAAAAACACAAAAACACAAAAAAACACAGATAAAAAGATATATAAAGAAACTGTAAAGAGATGCGACAAAATGAAACGCATAAATTCTCATATGTGGCGAGCGAAATATTTCGCCTTAAATTAGCCTCAATTAAATGTTAATGCATTTTGACATTTCTGCTGTCGCCCTGGCAGTGAGTGCCCCTCTCCCTCACCCTCTTGGCTTACCCTCAGCCAGCTTAAGCATGAATATATAAATACACTCATGAATAAGTTGGAGACCACTCAGACGTTGTGTCGTGGATTTGTCACACTCACATCACAAGTGTGCGGCATTCGTCGGCATTCAACAAAAATGAATTATGATTTGCCGCGTGAATATCTGAGTATCTGAGTATCTGAGTATCTGAGTATCTGTATCTGCATCGGTATCTGTATCTGTATCTATGTATCTGCATAATGCAAAGAGCAATTAGCGTTGATGTAGCCTCAGCAGCTGCATCTTCATTTATCATATAATTCTGCTGCTGCCACTTGCTCTTCACACTCGTAGTTTATGGCTGAAATTATGTTGCAAATATATTTTGCAAATGACTTAATGACTGAACTCAACCGTCGGCATTTCTATGCATCTAGGTTTGCTTCTGCATACTCAACATACTCAACATCCTTAGCATTATGAAATTATGATGACAATTTAGCATTATTATATAGATTCTTGTGCAAAGAAATAAATCTTGACAACATTGTTTTTATACAGGGAATACTTTGGGAATGGGCAAGAAGCGTAAAATGAAGTTGTGTAATGGATTCTAAAAGGCAACCGGAGAAGTCTACGACCTCTAAGTATATATATTCTTGATCAGCATCAGCAGTCATGGCGATTGAACAAGCCTATCTCAGAGACTATATCGTCTATTATAAACAGATCAAGTAAATATAAATATGAATATAATATAAATATATATATTTTATAAATATTTCTTAAATAATAATAATAACATTAATAATTCCCTAAATAAATATACAAATAGTATGATTATATAATTTGGACACAGATATTTATTTTAAATAATAGAAACTACATCTGAAAAAAACAGAAAAATGTCTTTCTGATTTGAAGAAGTTTTTTTTCAAACATTTAGAAGTAAATTGTAAAAAACAAACTGATATTTTCCATTTTCCAAACTGGTGATTGTTTTTTATTTGAATTACGAATTACTTTTATTAAAGCGCACTTCTTTTTTCCACTGTGTAACCTTTTTGTATCAAATGGAATTGTTCAATCGTTAAAAAGTCTAGCTTAGCCCAAAATATGTCAGTTGTCAGAGTGAACGGGTTCAAGGATACCCCTATAATAATATAAGCAACTACAACGTCTTTTGGTTAACCTCAGAGCAATCTTGAAAATAACATGCTTGACACATCGGACCTCAACATCTGCCAGCTCGCATCTGCAACTGTGTGCCTGAGTTTTACCTGCATTGAGTACATATATATATATATATATATATATATGTCTACCTTTTTATTACAAAATTTGCGTAGTCGTCCTTTGGGTTTGCGCTTGGCTCCCCTCCGGTTGCGGTTGTCCTTTTTGCCGTTTGCACACTCGCTCGACTGGTCGGCCGCATGTCATCGTTAGTGTCTGCTTTCGGCAGGGATTTGTAATATTATGCTGTCAAGTCGAACATGCCCACTGACAGTTACCAACTGTCTGACGGGCGGACGCTTGACTTGAGTGTGTAAGCCGACATCGGGTTACACACACCCCTCATCCGCAAGCGCAATCGCAAACGCAATCGCAATCGGACTGGAAATGGGAATGGATCTGGGCATGGGCAGAGGCATGGGCAACGGAGTGAGCGGTATTCGGGTTTAGGGCGGACTGCCAATTACACTTTTGACGCCAGCCAACGTGTGCACAGACAGGCAGGGGCGTCGACAGCATCGTCCTGATACTCTTCCTTCTCCTTCCCGTTCCCATTCCTATTCCCATTCACATTCACATTGTCTCAGCCACACAGCGTAGTCCTTGGTCGCTGTCGGTTTGATGCTAACAAATAATGACATGGCAATTTGCAGATTTCACAGCATGCCATCCCAAAGCTTGTAAATAGTCGCATATATTCCACTCGAACATTTGCCAGTCAAGCGTCAAGTCAACTCAACTTAACAAAGTCAATTCAAAGCGCGGCGACTGCAAGTTTGTTTAGCAACCAACTTGGGTTTGGGGCAACTACCCAGCGCTGTCCTGCTCAGTTCTTTTCTGCTATCAGTGTCAAGTCAAGGTGCTTTGCTGCCGATCCCCCGCGGAGGACCGCCTGCCAATGTCAGTTAGCTGAAAGTCCTGTCCAAGTCCTCGCCTCGCCACAGCCAGCACGCTGCGACCCCAGAGAAATTCAATTGCGAGCATGGGTTAAAAGCTTGCCAAACTGACAGCAGCTCGACCCGTATCCGCACCCCCCTCAACTCTCCACATGCCACTGCCGCTACCCCTGCCCCCAGCTACCCGTTTGCCCCTTGGTGGTCTGGCATTCGGGTGAGGACCTCCTGCGTGTTCGCTGTCAAATTTCCTTGTCTCTCCGCACAGGCCTCTATATGTCAGCCCCTCCCCGCCTGTCTGCCTGTGTCTCTCTCTGTGTATGTGTCTCTCTCTGTGTGTGTGTCTCTCTCTGTGTGTGTGTGTGTCTTTGGCTGAACTCAAGCAAAACCTTGGCCAGTCGACATTTTTCTCGACTTGTGCAGCTGTCATGCGATTAAGTCATTAACTTGCAGATTGAATATTTTACATTTATATTTAGTTTTATTCTTGCCAAAATCCAAAAGATTCGCCTTTCGCTTCTTGGGCACTTTTTGATTTGATGAAGGTATTATTTGGACTGTATAATTACTGATGAAATAAATACCTTCTCGTAATCAAGAAGAGCGATTGTATGTTTAATAGCAAATCACTTAGGCAGTCATTTTCGAGTTCATTAAATACATTTGTATTCCTGACAAGTATCAGTTAAGCCAACAATCAACAAATTTTTTATTCAATTCGGTTTTTCCTTGCAACACATGTTGCATCATTTGACATTTTAAAATAATCTTCAATTTTTTCTTTTTCATTTGAAATATTTTTTTATTCACTTTTATTTTAATATATTTTAATTGTGTGTACAATTTAAAATTTTAATTTGTTTTTAATATTTTTAAAATAAATAAATATAATTTAAAAATAATAAATATATAATTGAATATTATTCAATTTCGAATAATCTTCTTAATTTTAAATTTTTATTTAAAAATCCTTTTTAATATTTTTGTACTGCTTTTAGTTGCCATTACATAAAAAAAGAGCAAATACATTTTTAGCAAGACGTAACTAGGTGCTCTGTAATTCCCTAAATAGCTCGCAGTTTTCGTTAAAATGTATACATATATATATATATATATATATAGTATATAGATGTATGTAGATGTATATATCTCTCTGCCCCGGGGTGTTATTTAATTGCTTGTATAACATATACTCGAACATGTCTAATGAAAAGTCTACAGCTTGTCACTGAATAGTTGCAACTTCAACGCACTTCCATCAAAATTGATAGCTAGCCAACTGTCACTGGATGTTGCATGCCCCATAAAAATGCATTAAGATTAGGCATTGCCACGACTGTCAACTGTTGCATAGTTTACCCAGCTTATAATCAATTAGCTTGTGTGGAAATCACATAAATTGATGTAACATTAAACGGGTCGCCGTTGCCAGTCTTGGGAGCTGGAACTGGCCATGGTTATGGCCAACATTTCTCAAATTTTACGAGCTTTTACGCTTTTCAAATTGATAGAAACATTTGCTAAGCTGCCAGCGCGTTAAGCAAAACGGGTTTCGCCAAAGAGCGCCGACTGCTTGCCGATCGTCCCCGTTCTTCCCCAAGCCCGAATCCCATCGGATTCGGTTGCGGATTCGGATTGTAGACCGGACCGGATCGCCCTGGCGACGTCTTTGAGAATTTATTGCACTTCCTTTTGCATATAATTTTGAAATTAAGTGTTGCTTCATGTAAATTGATACATTCGCAGCTCCGTTTGTCGGCTGATGTGGCCATTTGAGCGAAGATTTGCATTCACCCATTTAACGCTCGCATTTTGTAGTCTTTTTACTGCATACCTGATCACCGATTAGACTTGGCAAACTTAGAGTGCAGCATTTAATACATATATTACGCATACCATAAACTATGACCGACTCCAATAGCACATAAATATATTTGCCATTTAGATGTGGGTTTAACAATTAGCAATACGATCGTTAAGCAAACTGATCGCAGGCATTAGTTACGCATGCTGCTGCTATTCATGATCTGTCAATTGATATTCAAACCAACTTTAGAATGCTCTATTATATTATTATATTTCAATCTGCCAGCTTTTGCCTTCTCAAATCGATTGTTATCGATAAACGCGAAACGTGTTTAGTTATCGATTAAAGGAAATAAACTTGAACTATCTAGAATGAGAACTTTTATTCCACATTTACAATTTCTGGCTCTAGAGGTACATGTAAATTAAATATAATAATAATATAATAATAATAATAGTAAGAACCGTTATATATCTAAATTAATCTGCTCTGTATATATTTATTTTCGCTGCTTGAAATAATTGTTCTTTGTTGTTTTATTTAAGTTGCTTTGAGCTTTAGCTAAGCTTAAAGTTTTCATATTTATTTCAACTGTCTTTCATTCATTAAATTTCTTCTCGCTTACTTTTTGTGCAAATAGGTTTCCAAAGCACCTCTTCCCCACCCTCTCCCTCCGCTTGCTGACAGTCGTTTCCTGCCGCAGGACACTGTCTGCCAGCGCTGTGTCTCCCTCCTTCCCTTCTTCCCCTCTTCCGTAACATCAGCTCCTCGCTTAGCTGACGGCTCATTAGCATGTGTGCGTGGCTCTCTGCTGGTGTCCTCCTCTCAGCTCCTCTTGGGCTGTCAGCTCTGCCGCTCGCTGTGCCATTAATTTTGCCAGCCAGCGAGCAGAAAGTGAGATAGAAAGAGAGAGAGTGAGAGAGAGAGAGAGAGTGAGATATAGAGCGAGAGAGAGCTGGATAAAAACTAACCTAACCTGCAGTGTAATGCGTTGTATTGTTCACGCAAAATTTATTTCCGCTGCGTCATGAACATCCTGCTGTCGTCGCTGATGTGTGGATATGTTGTTGTTGTTGTTGTTGCTGCTGTTGTTGCTGCTGCTGTTGTTGTTGCTGCTGCTTTTGTTGTTAATTTACGTAATAAATACGCTTGAAAATTTTGCACGCACATGCAAAATGAATTACGTCGCTTGACGTTGGCGCAGTGGCAATAGCAACAACAGCAACAACAGCAACAACGACAGCAGCAGCAGCAACAACGACAGCAGCAGCAGCAACAACGACAGCAGCAACTTAACTGTCACTTGTCACAGGAACGTTTCGTTGGGGGCCCTTGGCAGCATGTCCTGGCAGAGCCGACATCCTCGCCCTCCTCGTCCTCCTTGTCCTGGTCGTCGTCTCTCACATGTCAACGCGCGTCGCTTTGCTTGGCATTTTTGTGATGTGAAATGAAGCAACGAGGCGACAGCCAAGAAGGGAGTTGTTGCTGGCTGCAGCACCAACAGCAGCAGCAGCAGCAGCAGCAGCATAAAATGAATTACTCGCGTGAACAACAAAAACTGTCAGAGTGCTGTCAGCTAGGCTGGCGCAAGGGCGTGTTGCAGTCGCCGTCGCAGTTGTTGTTGTTGTTGCATGTTGAGGTGTCAGCGCAACGCATTTGAAATGCTCACAACACACACACACACAGTTACACGCACAGAACACACAGAGAACAGTTGACAGGCAACAGTCAGTCAGTTGAACGCCAGCAACAACAACAATGACACGCCAGCAACATGGCCACGGCTAGCAGCAACATGTTGCCCAGCCATAATGCGTCGCTCTTGTGGCACACTCCTCGAGTGATTATCTTACCTAAATTGCTTGTAGCAATCCACCAAATGTGACGTCTCCGCCTCCCCCACTCACTCGCCCCTCACTCCACCCTCTCTCTCTCTCTCTCTCTCTCTCTTTGCCGCTGTCGCAATTTCCATTTTCGCACTCCATTATAAAGTAATTTTTTTACATTACTTATGCCTGTCAACGTCTGCTTTGACTGCTTTTTCCTGTTTCCGCAGCAACGCCTCGTTTTCCTTTTCATCATCAGTTCTGCTACTTCTGCTCGTCCTCGCGTATCCTGCTTGCTGCTCGACAAAGATTAATATGTTGCTGCCGCTGTGCCCGTTCTCCTGGCCCCAGCAGCAACAGCAGCAGCAGCAACTCCAACTCCAACACCAACCCCAACTCCAGCTCCGGCTTCAGCTGCCAAGCTCAAGCTCCGCGTGTGTGACAGTTTGCAAATGTGATTGACAACTGACACTGCCATATAAATTCAAAGCTTTCACAGAGTGAGAGAGAGAGAGAGAGAGAGAGAGAGAGGGGGAGGGAGAGGGAGACAGACACATGGCAAGCAAACGCGTTGACAGTCTACACAACACATTGCAACCGAATGGGGCACGAGACGCCTTCAGAGGCTTGACAAGCCCGCAAACTGGCAAAAACCGACTGAATGACTGAGTGACGAGCTGACTGATGGGCGGTACAACTCTGACTGACGACGACTGATGGACGGACGGATGGATGGATGGATGGATGGATGGGGGCTGTGTTGAGCCATCAAGCGAACACTTCAGCTGCAAAACTAGAATGGAAAGCAATTACAGCAAGCAACTCTCCTAATGGCTACGGCTGCCTGCGATTAACTATGCACAAGATTATACTAGCTTAAATTAAGAGTACATGACACAACATGGCAACAAATTACTCAAATGATCTCCACTTCAACTGTGCTTGACGTGCCGCACTTCAGTCGGATTATTCATTTAATATTTAATATTCATTTATACCCTGAACCCATTCAAAATGTGAGAAGGTGTATAACAAAGTTGTGCCAAATGATGTTACAGACAGCAGAAAGCAACTCTTACACATAAAATATACATATATATATATATAAATATATATTCACCATCAGCATGAATATCCGAGCTTATCCATCTATCTGAGCCAAACTCGGAGACTATAAGATCTGGCAACTTATTTCGAAAACAATTGATTGCAAATCAAGTTTATTTTATTTTATCGATAACTTACAATATTTCGGGAATATCGATACACATGCACAAATGTAAAGTTTAAGTTCCTGTAGATGCATAATATATACAATCATATTTATGATAACCTTTAAGAATTTTTTTAAGATTGCAAAATGTATTTTAACATTGAGCAAACTGAAATTAGCAAACCAACTACGTATTTATCAGCTGTGTGCAGAGTATCGGCTAGTCGAGTTCTCTCGACTAGAGCATTCCATCATGTTTTAACTTAATCAGACTTCTGAGTTAAAACTCAACTTTTGACTTTGAAGCAATGCCTTAATTAACAGTCAAATTAAAAATGAACGAGAGAAGATAGAATAAATATTTTTGCTCAAACTTGGAAAGTATTCTAAAACTCAGATAAAATATGTCTGCAAACTGAAGAAATCATAGAAAGTATTCATCAATTTAGATAAGGCATCTCTGTAAGCTAAACACTATTATAGGTAATTTTGTCCAACTATTTAATGAAAATACTTAAACTATTTAACAATTTAACAAAATTATATTTTATAAAAGAAAATCCATTTTCCATATAGAAAAATATTTAACCTGACTTTTTCAACTTCTAGATAATGTAAGCATTTTGAAAAAAGTAAAGATTGTAAGTGATCAATAAATATAATTTAACTTATAAGAAAGACTGATAATCGTATTGATTTATATATACATATATACATATATATTTATATACATATACATATTTATTTTTTTAAGTGCATTAATTTAAATCTTTTTGAATTATATATTTGATGATTTACGCAATCAACTTTAGTCGTTTAAGTTAATCTTTTATTTATAATCTTTTATTAACAATCTGTCGAGTAAAAGGACAATCAAATATATAGCATATACGCTAATCAGATATGGGATCATTAGCTATTAGCATATTTTGCAGCTTCAATCCCCAATTAATTATTTTGCAATTAAGTGTGGAAGTTGTTGTTATTAGATGGAAATCATTTGTAGCCAAGTCGATTGCTCGACTCATTGTGGGACTTGTGTGTTTAGCTGCTTCCTGTGGCTCTCTGGATTATTCCCACATGTGAGGCAGCTCTATGCATACAATAATTCCAATTATCATGACCACTTCCGCTGCCCGAGGCAAACTCAAATTACAAACTAATTGCTATTTAGGGTTCCCTTCTGCATTTTCTGTTTTTTTTTTCCTTTCTTTTTATTTATTTAGCTATTATTCGGACATCAGGCATAACTGCTGACACGGCCAGCTTGATAATAGACTCATCAGGCAACTGGCAACTGGCAGCGGGCAACGGGCAACTCGTCATCATCATTATTATCAGCAAGAGCAGGAGCGGGGAGCGGGGAGCACAGCAGGTAGCTGGGGCATCATCAGGCAACTGGGAGCTCAACCTGTCGCTCGTGCTGACGACAAATGTGTTGGGCGGCAAACGGAAGTGACGCGACACAAATCCCTGAAAGAAAAGCTGAGGCCGAAGAAAAAGAATTGATTATTAATGTTGAGGCCGTGCAGCAAAATAAAACTAATAAATTGATGTTGATCAGCTGCTGGCTGGCACCGAACACGCTGCTCCTCGAGCTCCTCGAACGATGACAATGACAAAATCAACGAAGCTGACAATGATGAAAGTGTCAACGACAATGGCATTGAATGACAAGCCAACTAACCAGTCAGCCAGCCAGGATGGGACACATGGTGGCACATTGGGTTAGCGGCAAGTGGCAGCTGCTTCTCTCTCTCTCTCTCTCTGTCGGCGTGACTTGTTAACCGGGCATCAACAGCAATTTGGCTCCGTCGCTTTGTTTATTCAATCTTCAATGATGGAACCAGAGTCAACTCGGCTGCCTCACACAGAATTTGTGTGTCCATCAATTAACCAGTTGTGCTGAGGCACAACTTTGATTTGCTTTTTTTTGTTTCTCATCATTTGTTTAGCATGTATAATTTATTGGACTGTTTGCTGACCTCTATTTCGGTAGCTTCAACATATTTAAATTTATTAGTTTTTTATACTCTAACGCAAAAGGCATAAAAGTATATTTCTTTCAGTCCAGAGATTTGAGACTACATAATTTAAGAATATATAATCGTCAGCGTTAGACAAAGTGGTTTTATTGTGAAATTATCAAAATGAAATTGATCGGCTGGTAACATTGATAACATTGATAAGTGCAAATCGATCAAATTATATATGGTAGATTGCTGGTGACATCATTCAAAGATCGGCATATGGAAATACTTTTTGAAAATCACATTTATTAATGTTGACCTGTTCCAAGAAGCACTTTTTAAAGTATAATTTTTCAACTTTGGATCTAGTATTAATCTATGGGCCATGAAATAGAATCCCTGATTTTTTTCTAGATAAATTAAAATTGTTCTATATAAATCTGATCACATTTTGCAAAGCTTTGGAAATGATTCTCCCATTCCCGCAAGCACTTTTTGAGAGGTTTAATTTGAAATATAATTGTTACAGAAATGCATTTCAATTCGAAGCACTTTATGGGATGAAATATGGATATGTATTTGCCGACTTTAATTGTTGCTGATCTAAAAACCCGAATATCTGATTACTTCTGACAATATCTGATTACTCTGAAATTTCTTGGCTCTTGAAAAGTCTTTCATATAATGAATAAATTTATAAGACAGCAAGAATGAATTTTCAATGGCTCATTCACTTTTATTTTTACTTTTACATACACTCTGACTAAAAAGTATTGATGTATATATTGAAAACCAAATCACTATCCGGATTATAATAAGCTATAGCCAGAATCCAAATATACCTTCTGCTATAAATAAACCTAATTGTACGCTCGTGTGTGCCTCAAAGTCCTAAGTTAGTCTGTAAGTCTTTCGGCTGTCCGTGAGTCGAGCTATCAGGCATTCAATCATTCACTCACTGCGACTGTTGTCACTCACTCAGACTTGAGTTGCATGTGGCAGGGGCACGTTGCACTTTGCACGATTCGTGCTACGCTTCAATGAAAACAAACTGATATTTGCCCGACACTTGAGATTGATTGTCATCCATCAAGAGAGCTGCCTCCTCTGCTCTGCTCTCCTCTCCCCTCACCTCACCTCGCCTGTGTGATTGAAGTGATTGAAGTGATTGAAGGACAAGGATGCGCTCTTTGCATTTGCATTTCGAATTTACATGCAAATTCCCTGAAAACATTGCACGTTAGCCCCAGCTAATATTCAATTACAAACCTGAAGGTTGTCCACGCCAGTTCCAGTTCCTGCTCCAACTCCTGCGGCTGTACCAGTTTCCCCAGTTCCATGTTGCGGTGACCACAGAAGTCGTTGGTTGGCTTTCACACTCGACACCTGAAGAGCCGGCAGCCTGTGAGTGGAGACGTCTCCATTACCCAGCAGCTGTTGCCTTAACAGGCAAACTGATTGACATCCTCAAGATCATATTTGGCTTGGCTCAAATGACCGCAGAAGCTGAAGACGCAGATATTCGTAAATTACGTATGTCATTGGCCAAGTCTTGGCTACACTCACAAAAATAATAAGAGATACTCTTCAAACTTTACTATACTAAATATGTTATTTTAGAGAAAACGAAGCTCTAAACTCAATCATTTCATTATTTAAATTTATAATTAATGCATCATATTCAAATTAACCAGAAAAATTTAATTTGCTCTTTCTAAAAATCAGTTGAAGTTCAGATAAAAAATGTCCACACATAAAAATGATATGGGAGTTACTTTTTTCTGAAGTTTGTAAAGATAGTTTTCAAATACTTTTTATGGGACATTGAATTTGCCAATTTCAGAAATATGATTTCAAAATTTAAATGATCAAATAAATAATTGTAGTGAAAAACAATATCCGTTTGGGTTTCTGATTTAAAAAAAAAATTGGTATGTCTGAATCTTAGCTCTAAGCACTCAAAACATGTGTTGATCATAGTCTATTCCAGTTTAGTTTGTGAATTTATATGGCTTAAATATATTATATATATTATACATAATAAAAGTTATTAATTGAAATCAAATATATAAATTTTAGTGGCATATATTTATTTTAGTGGTTTATTTTCTTGGTATTGTTCGAATTTTGATTGTGGTCGGTGGCAAAGCCGCTTTTTTAAATTTTATGTCTTCAATTTTGCGGTGGGTTGATTACAATTTATAAAAAATTACAATTCGACTTCAGCTTTACGAGAAGCTGTATATGTCCTTGGTTTGTGGTTAAATTCATTTAAAAATATGCATAATAATTATATTCTGTGGTTAAATGCATTTAATAATATTCAAAACAAATGTGGAAACAGATCAAGTTTTTTTTTCTAATTTTTTATATACATATGTTCACAGCGCCCTTTACTCACTCAGCTGTGGAGTTTGAAATTATTAATCTTATGTGCACTTTCTGATTTTATGAACTTATATTTTTAAATTTAGATATGCAATTATTAATCTTATATTTATTTCTGATTTTATGAACTTTTATTTTTATATTTTGTGAGTACATTACTAACTGAAAATATGTGTGGTAAAAAAGTATTTTAGTTCCTTAAACAACGCACTAAACGCTTAAATACATGCAATTACTTTAGTTTCAGTTTGAAAAATGCACAGATCTCGCTCGTAAAGTAAATGCCCCAAAACCCGGGGCAAATATGTAAACACTTCTCAGAAGCCGACAGCTTTGGCTGCTTTGGAGAGGGGCAGTCACAAGTAGCGCATAAAGAAATTGAATTCATTAAACATTAGCTTCCTGACACGATCGCTCGCCGTGGACCTTAAAACATTTAGTGTCGCAAGATGCAAATACATAAATTTTGTGGCCAGATCTCGAGTCGGCAACAGTTCTCCAGTTCTCCAGTTCTGCAGCTGAGCAGTTCTCCAGTCGTCTGCAGTCACTTTTAGTCGTCGCCGTGTCGGGCTAACAGAAGACATACACACGCGATAAAGAAATTCGATTAGGCATCAATTTTAAATGAGACGCATTTTCCCCGCTGTCTTAGCCCCCGGCCCCTCTCTGCCCCGCACAACACTCCGGTGGCTGGCAGGCCGCCTGCTGCGGATGCCACGTAACCTGATATGGTGACACTCGTCGATGTTGCGACGTCGTCGTCGTCGTCGTCGTTGCCCCGGCTGCAATCTAATTTATGACTTAATTATCGGGCCATATTTAATGTGTCCAATAAACTAGTCTACAAAATTATACCAACACATCGTTGTTTAGGCTTGTTGGTCGTTGCTGCTGCTGCAACCCCCGACTGCCCCCCTCCTCTGCTCTCTTGTGGCTTATTAGGCTTTTGCTTTATGCGTGGACGGGCAGAACGTGAATTCGCTTGCCCCACTCGAAGCCGATGCTGATGTTGATGTTGATGTTGATGCTGTGGCCTCCTTTAGTTTTGCGGCCATCAATTTGCTTTTAAATGCAACAATTTGGTTGCCGCGCTCCGCACTCCCCAGTCTGCGGTCTGTCTCTGGTCGACGTCATCGTCACCGCGTGCAGTCAACGTATTTGGGTTGGTCTTCGACCAAGTCACCAAGTCACCAAGTCGCCAAGTTTTTTTCTTTGCGCCTTCAACTCCAACGAGTGGCTGAAGCAATAAAAATTTCGTGAAGTGGCAATAAAATTCCATTTAAAATGGCAGCGATTATGTCTCAACAGACCATTAAAGTCACTCAAATGACAACTACTACTTAGGCGCACTCACACACACACACACACGCACACTCGCACACTCGCACAACAGTTTTTGGATCGTCGATCGCGACATTTGATGTCGGCGCCGTGCCTCGCACAGTGGGACTCATTTAACGGCTCAAGTTTATTACCATGTTGCGTCGTTTTGGGGCGCGTCTCATTTTTTTTGTGGCAATGAAATTGTCGTTTGAAGAATTGCAACTGCAACTGCAACTGCCAACCAACTATTTATTATTTTTCAAAATAAGCTGCTTCCGCTTTCAGTTTTTGCTAATTGCAGCCATTTATTTCAAAGTATTCGGCGTTAATGCTTAGCCTGAAATGTGTCTCATAATTTAAGAGGTATTCTCGACTCTATATATATACATATATATATTCGATTACCTTGCCTGTCCGTCGCTCTACTCGTCTGCCTTTTAGTATCCGCGGCGAGGAAGTTGTCTTGATAACACTTTGGCATATATTTGTATACCCTGAACCCATTAAAACATGTGGAAAAGTGTGGAACTGGCAGAAGATCGCCTTATCCAGAGTAGTCTCAAATTAGCCACTTCCGTCTTACTGTCTGAACAAGCCGATAAAATACTCTTCAAGAGTTAGGCACATTAAATTTGGAATATCTGTTCGCATATCCCATAGCTTTATTTTGATCGATAACTGCAGCCGTTTAGTGAATATCGATACCAGTAAAATAAAGATATTGGCTTCCAATGGATGTGTAATAAGTAATATGTATGGACTTATCAACATTACAAATATTATTTAGATCGGCGCATAATAATAGATTTTATTCGTCCACTTTTGTTGTAGGCTTTATCGAGTAGAGCATTTTAGCTTATTTCTATGAGCCCGATCGGCCTGGTATATAATAAATCTTCTTATAAAAACTATACTTTGAAAATAGTGTGCTTTTATGAAGAACCCCTTTGATTGGCCAGCTCAACCAAACTCGTCAATTTTTAAATGAAAAAATCGCAGCTAGATCTTTGGGTCCAAGACAAATAATTGATAAGAGTGTTCCATAGCTATTGTATTTATTATTTAATGCACACGCTAATAGGTTAAATATAATTTGTATTTTTAATTTTATTTTTATAAGAAAATAATAGAATAGAACGGAATAGAATAGATTAGAATAGAATAATAGAAAGAAATGTTATCTAAAGATCGTAATCTGCCTGCAGACATCTAAATAGAAATTTAAAAAAACGTACAGATTGTTCCTATGATAGCTATTTGATATAGTAGTCCCATATGTTAGAAGCATAAGGACCCTCATAACTGGTGAATTTTTGTTATGATCTTATACATCTTATGAAGCAAGAAAATATCATTTTGTATAGGATCGTCTCTTTCGATCGACTGTTTCTATTGCAACAATGAAATTATGATTATATACCCCCTACATTGGTATAGATATACCCATCCGCTATATACTAATTTAATCGATGAGCATTGCATAAGGCCACTAAGTGCTTAGTGATAAACATAAATTTTTTAACGTTCTGCGTTTTTCCAATGCTTTGTTGTATTTAGCTTTAAAAACGCTGACTTTTCTTCATGCACAGCTTTTTTACATTGCTCATTTCCTGCTGACTTAGCCCTTTTTTATTCGTTGGCCATTAAGCTGTCTCATCGCATGCACCGAGCCAAGTGTGTGTGTGTGTGTGTGCGTGTGTGTAGGTGATTATGGCCAACTTCCTGAGCCATCATTTTCATGCACTTTTATGGCAAACAGCGTTTAGATAAGGACTTGCAACCGAAATCACAACTGCTGTTTGGGAAAGGGAAGCAGCCTGTCAACTTTGTGTGTCTGGTATCAGTTTTCAAGAGATTTCAAAAATTGCTGTATAGATTTTGAGGCAAGTGGAAATTTAATACAATTGGGTGAAGAGGACTGACAATGGAAATTCGATGCCATAATTTGGCTTTCAAGTGGCTACAACAAAAAGAAGAAACACAACAACAACAACAACAAGAATTTGAAGGCAGCTCCTGTGAGGAGCGAAGTTGATCCTCATTAGTGGTCACATGTCAGACTGGGTCGCATTTGCTGTATAATTTTGTCATTCATCATTTTTCGCCCATTTCCATTATTTCATTTTTTTTATTCTTTATACGCTGCATGCCACAGGACTCGTATTTCAGCCACTGCACCCCTCCATCTCACAAACACGCTCACAATCTTTCAACTCCTGTGACATGTGACAACAATGTAGCCCGTTGTCATTGTCATTGTTGTTGCTGTTGCTGCTGTTGTTGCTGTTGCTGCTGTTGCTGGTAGCTGTTGCTGTGACACATTTCTTTTCCTGCTGTGTGTGTGGGAGCTCGAGGTGTGATTTTCAACAAGTTCGTTTTTGGCTCATGTGTGTGTGCCCTGGAAGTACCTTACTTTTTGTTGTTGTTTCTGCATTTGGTTTGCTTGTTTGTTTTTGTCCAAGGCATTCTTTTCTCTGCAAGCCGTAAGCCGTGCGATATATCACGCCCTGACGACACTGACGGATGACTGACGCAACGCCAAAATGATGACGGAGTACCCCTAATGACAGCCAGAGCTGGTCAGCAACTGTCAACAAGTCCACGCAATGCTTACATATAAACACCTACTTACCACAGCCTTCATACATATGTACAGGAAATTGAGGTTAATTGAGATGGCTTACGCATTCAGAACTGTCCACAAAAAAAATATGTATTTTTAGAGGGTTTTATTAGAAACATAAGTTCGTGAAAAATGCATTTACTCAACATGTTCAATTACCTGCTTCAGTTCATTACACAATAAAGTTGCTTAAGCCGCAATACCACCGATTTTATAAGGTAATAAAAATAAGTAAGGTAATTAAATTTTTCCAGTTTTACTTCAGCTATCAATAATATTATTTTAAACATTTTATTACCATGTCATTATTATTATTATCGTTTCGTGTGCTCTTTTTGTAATATTTTTAATTCAAGTCAAGTCTGATTCTTTTGTGTATTTTATACTCCAATATATTTCGACTAAGGTGAGGAACCCGCAGCCGGCGAAAAACATATTTAATTTTAATTATTATACCAAAAAAGATAAATGGAGGCATTACCAAAAGTTTATTGTTCTTTGATTTATAAATGCTGTAATATAATTAATAAAATAATTATATTGAGCCAGGGCCATTTGGTTAATAGTCAAATAACAAATCAGATTTTTTTTGTATTTTTAAAGTACAAAATATTTTAAAAGTGTTGAAATATATTTCAAGCAGATAAGCAATGAAATTTGTATATTTTAATCATTCAATAGATATCCAATATACATTATTACAGCACAATCAATTACTATATCTCACTTGCATCCTATTTTATATATATATGAGAAGTTCACCCTAATGTACAAATTTTGAGATATACTATTTACATTAACTCTGAGTATCTATTATTTAGCTGAAGGCCCTAAAAGATCGAAATTGTAAAAATAAATGCCGCAAATTAAAAATAATAATTAAAGCTAATAGGTATTAAATTAAAATATTTCGAAATATGTCAATAAAATTATAAATTAATTTATTTAAAATTAAACGAAATTCAAATTTACAAAACGAAAAGTAAAATTTAAAATATTAATTAAGCTAAAATTTAAAAATTAAAATAAAATATTGAATATTTGGGTATATCTGGTAACTGTAACATTTACAGAAAGGATTGGGAATCCCTGAAAACCCCCAAATCAAAAGATTGACTGTTTAAGTTGTCATATTAGTAACTGCTTACTTTTCAACATGTTTGGCACATTTCAAAATAGAGAGAAGCTCTCAACTGTTGAGTTGTTCCCCAAGGCTTTAGTCGCAGTTTGAGCTTCAGAGTTGTCATTGCCTGCTGTGCGACGTCGTTGCTGCCACTGCGTGTTGTGCTCTGTGGCAGCCAACTGACAGATAGACAATCCTTGGCAGTCGGGCAGGAAGTGCACGAGACAATGGATGGGGTAGCGGGCTGGAAGGCGGAAGGGCAGTGCGTAAGACGAGTAGCGGCACAAAAGTTTCTACAGATTCTCGCAGCCTTTTGTGAGGCATTTTTTATTTATTTTTTATTTTTCTCTGTGTCTCGGCTTGATGGTAATTGTGAGTGACAACGCCTTGATGCCTGATTATGATAAATGAATTGTTAAATTGAATTAGGTGTTGCCGCGCTGCTGTCACTCAAAGCCATCCTCATGAATGGCCCCTCGCCGCTCTCCGCTCGCCTCTTCTCTACACTCTTTATTATTATTTATTTTTGCGCTGAGTTTTCTCAGCCTCTACACAAATTAAATTGCATGAAATTTGATATTTTTCAGGGTTGTCAGCGAGCAGCCAGCAAAGGGTTGACAGCCCGTTTTGAATGATTTGCCTGATGTCTGGTTTGGGTCTGGTTTGGGTCTGTGGCAACACAGGATGCTCGACTCGGCTCGGCTCTGCTCTGCTCTGACCTGCGATTGCCCTCGACAATTGATTGTTAGTCTCGAAAATTAGCTCAGGTTACCGTAATTACGGGCTCTTTGTGACACTTTGTTTATTTCTGCATAGTTGAGCTCTCTCCAATTGCAAAGAGTGCACAGGGAATCAATGAAGCATTTTACAAACAGTTTCAACTAATAAGACACACGGCTTAAACTACATTATAACATTTACAACATTTGCAACGTTTTTTAATCAATCGCCTATCTGATTTATAGCGCCTATGTATGTCGTAAAATATGCGAGATGCTTCTGCTTCGACTTCTATATTTCGCACTGAACAGCCCAGCACCGAAAAGTCTCCATTAAATTCTACTTTGTAAGCATGGCATAATCACTCTACATGATGCAATACTTTGTAATGCAAAATGCGCTTTACAGACTTGATAAATAAATACATTTATTCAAAATATAAAAAGAAAGCATAGCATAGCCAATAAAAAAAACACTTTATCCAAACTATAATGAGCAAAGATGCAGCAGCAATAATTAAAGGAGAAATATGCAAAAACAAGTTTCCGCATACAACTCTGCAAGGATGAATATTGCTAGATAATGAATTATATTTATGCATACAGAATGCATTCCGTAACGGAAAGTCATTCACTAGTTCGCTGCTGGGTAGCGATAATTATGCTTATGGGCAATCATCGATTGCGAGATGCGTCGCCGACTTAGATAAACGACTGGAAGCTATTCATTTGCCAGTGTGCTCTAAATAAGGTTTGCTAAGTTATTGTCACAAATACGTTGCACAGACAGATGACACCCACACACACACACACACACATACCGATCCGATTGTTGCACATTGAGTCAGCTGAGAGAGTAAACAGAGTTGACACCGACAACTGAAACCGAAATTCAAAATGCATGCTTGTCAACACTGTCTGTGTACTCAAAATTGTTCACGTATCTACCCTGTACTTATTCTAAATGGGCTATAGAGTTGTGCAAATTTCATCTTAACTTTTTCTGCAATTTCTCAAAATTCCCAACAGATAATACATATATGTTATGAGATTTATATAATTTTAAGTATATATACGATAGGTAGATCAAGGTTATATTCTGTACACAGGGTATCTGCAAGCCGAGCAGCTCTCTTTCTCTCTCCCTTTCTAGCTCAGCTCGAGCACTCTTACTTATTGTTAGAATATATGTGTTTATGTATTTGTGCGCAGCTGCCACTGCCACTTGCCATTAATTTTCGGTCAACAGAAACAGAAACAGGAACTGGAACTGAAACTGAAACTAAAAACAACACCCATGCGTCGAGTTTCTCTTACGTTGCCTGCTCATCGCGTTGCGTTACGTTACGTTAACGTTGCTGCTGTCGCTGTCAGCGTTGTTGGCGCTCTATTCCATTCTCCACACAGCACACTGTGCACTGCACTCTCTCCACTCTCCACTTGGCACTCGGCACTCTAGCGCTGTCATCCAACAATGCTTTCACTGTCAGAGACAGAGACGGAGACAGTGACAGCAACAGCGACGAGTCGAAAGCGGAGGCGAAGACAGAGCGACAGGGACAGAGAGCATTTTGTTACTGTTGTTTTTGTTGTTGTTGTTGTATTGCTGTGCAATTTGTTATGTGTCGCATTGTTGTTGTTGCTGTGGATTTTTATAAAAATGTTTGCCATATTGCAACGCGGGAGAGTGCGGCACATGTCAACAGCAACGATGCATTCTGACAGCCCAATGACATTTTCTACATTTTCGTAAATTGCTTCGATTTGTTGTTGTTGTTGTTGCTGTTGTGTGTGTGTGTGTGTGTGTGTGTGTGTGCGGAAGGTGAATTGCGAATGGATTCCATTGTGTAATGCCAAATATGCAATACCCAAAGAGATTGCACGTTATTGCAACCTTCCTTTTGTTTTGATAACTTTCACAAATTGTTGGATGGCATAATTTTGAAAAATTCCTGCTTCTTACTACAAGGGGTTTTTTGAGGCTACACATCGAAATGAAGTATTTTAAAAACTAAATTTTGCATTTAATTGAGCTAAAATTATGATTTGCAATCTTCAATTTGGGAACTTTATCTGAAGAATTAAAATAAAAGCAAGTAAAAAAGACGAGAGACCTCGACTTGGAGATATCGTACACATAATTCTTTACATATTTTAAGTCGAATATCGATCGTTCAAATTAAACTTGATCTTGTTTTATATATATATCTTTGCTGGTCAAAATTATATTTTATTTAATTAATGTGAACTAAACAAATTCTACATTTTAAGTGAAAAAGTATTAAAATTAGTAATTTAATAAGTAATAAACAATTAACTTACTTTAAGTCCAAAAGTCTTTTAGTTTCTTGAGTATGTCTTCTCAACTGGCAGCTGCAAGTCGACATAACCCTCCCCTCTTCGACAGCTAAAGTATTTGAGCTCCGCTTCAGTTGACTTTGTGCCCCAATATTTATTGCGCCCCATCAAATTGTTGCCAAGTTGAAATATCTGCTTGTTGGCACAACTTGCAACATGACCGCTAAATGATAAGAAAATTACGGGCTACACTTATTAGACAGCAACGTGTCAGAGATAGCTAAGAATAAAAAAAACGCCGGCAAACAAAAGGCGTGCTAGGTTACCCAACACCCTACGCCCCTCCACCACTGCCCCCTGCCCCACAAAGTGGCGTTTTATCCTCGCCAATGCCATGGAAATCAGAAAGTGTAATAAATTTTAAACAATGCGGAAAATTTACGGTGATTTTCGCTGACATGCCCACTTCTGTGCTTTTGGCAGACAAGCGGGGCAATGGTGGAGGGTGGTGGGGAGGGGGGGTGGTGAGGAACATGGTGTTGGTAGACATCTACACAAAGAGAGTCGCGTCGACTTCAGGCGGTATATCAAAGTGTTTGAACGCCTTCGCCCCCTCAGGTTGAAGGAGCTGGATAAATGTGAACCGACGACGACGACGGAGACGTCACAAACTGTTGAAAGCGCAAAGTGAAAGATATATGACTTCAAGTAGGTGTAATCACACTCACACACACACTCACACACATACACATGTGAGCTTAAAAAATTGCACTAAGTGTTTTTCAAGGGAAACCTCGTCGACTCTTTGACTGCTCCACGCTGAGAAATTACTTGTCTGGCCTGCTGTTGTTATACCCTGCCAGAGAGGGTATCACAACTATTTCGTGCCGTTTTGTATGACATTGACAACCATAAGATATATATATTGATCATAGGCATTAACAGCCTATTATATATAGCCATGTCCGACTATTTCCATGCAGTTTGGTATCTAAATTCTAAAGTTATTTTGATTTTACTTGGCATATATAAGTATTTTTGTTGGAGCCGTCTAGATCAGATCACTATTTTATATATAGCTGCCAAATCAACGATCGATCGTCAAATGAGTCCAGACGAAACGTAGTTAACTTGGATTCAGCTCCAATGGGAATGGTATCAGCTTCAATGGGAATGATCCTTATTTAAAAAAAAATACTTTAACCAAACTTACCCAATAAGTTACCTATACAATTACTTTTCTTACGTTTGGACGAAAAATCATAGTGATCGAAATACTATATAATACAGATACAATAGGAACGATCGGTCGAAAGGTGAATTCTTGTTATGAAAACTATTTTCATCAAATAAGTATCAAGATCGAACTCACTTGCTGTGGATGTCGAAGATTTGGAGGAAAAATCATTGATATCGAGCCATTATATCATATAGCTCTAATCGGAATATTATTATTATTCCAACCTAATGTGCCCAACATGGGTTTTATAACGCTCCTAATATTTGGACAGAACACAATCAGCATCGGTTTACTCTTAATTTAATTGTTTACAAAATTAAAATTTATGGTGCAACTTAGATGTCGGCAGTTTGGTATCCAGGGTATCTGAAGTGCGGCTTGCCTTCATTTCCTGTTGCTGTTGTTGTTGTTGTTGTTGTTTTCTATCTGAAACTGAAACTCGACCTATGCATAAATTGTCTTCGTCTTGGCTGCTCAGTGTAAGACATTTAAGGGGTTCCTTTGCCCTCTTTTCGCCACTCTCTCACTCCCTCACTCTCTCTCTCTCTCTCGCTCTCCCACTAACTCACCCTCTCTGTCTGTTTGTCCTTGTCTTTATTATTTTGGTCCCAGCTTTTGGCAAAGTATGCGTGAAATACGATTTATTGTTTTCGTTAAAAAGATTTATTATACAAGCTCTCGCTCCTCTCTCTCTCGTTCTCTCGCTCTCTTGCTCTCTCTCAAAGTTTCAACTGCGGTTGAACTTTATTTGAAAAGTTTTCAGCAAATATTCTCAACTTGCTGCTCTGCGTCGGTGTCTCTAAGTAATGTATAATGGATTCCATTTCAGTTTTTATTTTCTTATCGTTTTTCCTCATCACGGCATATTGGCGCCGAGATCTATTGGGCAATACTTTTGACTCACTTCACCACATTTGAGACACTACTTGGATATGTTTACATTTTAACACTTGTTTTAACAGTCACCAATTTGAGGAACTTTGTACTTAGCAAAGTGGTATTTTTAATCCATGTTAACTATTATTCTTAAAAACAAATGTACTGAAAATGTACTGAAAAAATGCATCATTATTTTCATGGCTTTTCACTTGACTTTAAATATCAGTTTCATAAATTATAAGTAGTTTCCATTATTATTAAAATGTTATTAATAAATGTTACATTTTTGTTGCAAACCCTTCAAGCTCATAAATATTATTTTGTAGATATTTTACAGATTTTGAAAAAATGTCTTTTGAATTGTGACAATTTTCAGAATTTTTCATAGTAATACATTTTAATGGGAAATTAATAATAGCAATAAGAAATTCATTTGTTTTCCTTTTGTTAAATATACCTGGCAACTCTGCCACTGCTCTGGTTATATACACAGCTGCCGCCTCGACGTCTTCAAAGTTTCTTTAACTGTTTCAATTTGTTATATTCAACGAAATTTTTTCTCTTCTAGTTTTTTTTTGGTATCCAGAAATGCTCAAATATTCTTGATAATTAGAAGAATTTTTGACTATTTTTTACTACTTTGTTAAAACTTATCAAAGATGATGGCACATGTCTAATATTATGGGAGAAGAGCCTATAGCTACTTCTCAAATATATCTGTGACATCTTTCGTAAATATGTCTTGACCATATCTATAACCACTTCTGTTTACCTGTTTAATTAAATATTAATTGTTTAATTTAATTAATTAATTAATTATAATGCACAAGTAACAAATTGAGTTTAAAATGCAGTTGCTTGATTTACTCAGCGTGTGTGTGTGTGTGTGTGGCAGCTGGCACCAAATGCATACAATGCAGACACGCCCCCACAATCGAAACTTTGAACCCTGTGGCAGCCACAGCTGACCCCACTCTGTGTGTAGTTATATTTAAGGGGATCTATTCTGTCAGTGCAGCGACACAAATTGCAAGCGCAAGACATTTATACACTTGCCACACACACACACACACACACACACACACACACACATACACACACACAGACACACACCCATCGTGCTGAGCTGTCTCAGCTGGCGCTCAGCCACACAGACGTCAGAGCATATTATTGTAAATTGAACTCAATTACCACTGACAGCAGACAAATTGAAGTGGAAATTGAGATCTTCTTTTGGGTGCCCAAAAAAAAAAGGAAAAATAAAGAAAAAAAAGAAAAAGAAACTTAATAAAACTGAGAAATCGTAGTCTTATATTGCTGGTGGTTCGGGCGCTTCTGTCAGCAATATGCTTACATATAAAAATAAGTGGAAGAAGAAGAGCAACAATAACAACAACAACAACAGTAACAACAACAACAACAAATAATTCACTTAAAAACACTTTGCTCGGCCTCGGTTCGAAAATGTTGTAGCCCAGAAAATGTGTCTGGCAGTCTGTGAAATGTCATTTGTCAAATGCACTTTGTGTCAGTGTCTGTCCGACTGTCTATCCCTCTCTCTCTCTCCCTCTATTTCACTCTCTCTCTCTCTGTCTACACATCATGAATTGCCCCCCTTACTGCTCACCTCAACGCTTTTGATGTGCATCTGTCAGAGACATGCGGGTGAATTTGTCTAAATTCCCAGCAAATACAAAGGCATATCTATATCTCAATATATATATATATATATATATATAGAGAGAGAGAGAGAGAGAGGGGCAGCATTAGAGAGGGAGAGGCAGAGTGTGTACTAGCTAATTTATGATCCAATTAGTCTGTCTCTTGGCCATGCATAAAACAGCCGCATATATCACAAATATCATTATGACCAATCAAAATGTACTCTGAGTAAAACAAGGACTAAGAAAATAGCTCGAAAACAGCTGTTAAATGGATTTTAGATTTTAGACTATATATATATATATATATGTATTTATATATAAAATTTGATTGATAGTATGTCCATTTCTATTATATATTATAATATTTTGTACAACTTTTCGTATTCGAATTACCTCCAGAAAATTATTGTTAAATTCATTAAGTAATTTTCGTACTATTTAGAAATTTATTAAATTTTTCAGAAATATATTTCAACACAGAGGAAAAAGTACACTCAAATCACATATATATATACATATATACATATATATTCCTGAAGAAATATTCATTAATCGAATATTTTTGTGCGCTAAAATATAATTTTGTCGATAACTGCAGTCGTTTCGAAAGTATCGATACAAATCGATATCCTCTTCTACAAGATACCTTTAATACTTTAGTTTATAATCTTTGCCATTATTTATTTAACTGCTGAGTACTGGGTATCTGTTAGTCGAGCTTTTTGTACTGCAGCACTCTAACTTATTATTTCTGTTCATCCTTGTTTGAACTGTTTTGTTTGATTCTATCTCTGAGTTTATCCATGCATATATTCTTCATCTATATATATATATATATATAGTTCAGTTCCCCACACTGCCCACCCAGCTTTCTTTATGTGGCAATTCGTGCGTTGATTTTATTGTTTCTTTCGTTTATGAGTCGTTGAATTTGGCACATGCCTCACTTTGAGTTACGCCTCAGACAATTTGCGGCGCAGTCATCAAGCCTCGAGCGGCAAACAGCAGAAACGCAGTTGCACTGCTGCACAATTGGCATGTCATGTGGCAACACTGTTGCACTGCTTTGGGTGGCAAACGCATCACTGAAAATTAAATGCTCTTGTCGATGCTATTTGCAGTCAAGATGAAATGGGTTAATGGTCGGGGCGTGTGTTGTTTTCTATTCTCTGGTGTTGGTTGTGTTGTGTTGCTTTGTGTTGTGCACACACAACATAACTGAGAGCTGACGATTCGGATGCGGTCCGCTGCATTCGGCAAATTGAAATCCACTGCACTCAAATGTGAGCCCAAGCTAAATTAGAAACTATTTTTGAATCTGTGTACTATATTCGTGGCTGTAAATTAATTATTAGCTCAGCATGTGATAATAGAACTCTGATCTAAAAAGTTCAATCAATCTTAGTCAATCATTGTTCAATCAATTTGCCACGCAAGTAAGCATGGCAATAACTTTTCAATAATTAATTAAAATGAGTTAAGTAATATATAATATATAAATCACATTAAAAATACAAATAACTTAATTTGTAGATTCTGAGATTTGTCCTCGATTTTATTTATTTTCTCTCTATCTCTCTCTTTAGCTATCCTTCTCTCTCTTCTTAAAGATCTTAACTTTTCCTATTATTAATTTACTAAAAGTTCACTTTGCAATTTTTGGTCTGATTGTGTTTTTTTCTGGGGTTTCCCATTTTACTTTTTAATACATTTATATATTTATTTAATCATTTAATATTTATTTATATTTATTCACTTTTAATTTTGTATAATTAAATTTGTAAATTTTATTTAAACATTTTTATTGTGTGAAATTGTGTGAAATAACTAAAATCCATAAAGAAATAAAATATTTTTGCGCTTTATATTTAGAAATTATTTGCAAGTATTACAAAATATTGAAGTTTTTTGCTGTTGGTTTCTTAATATTTAAAGCGTATTTATATTAATTAAAATTTGTAATTTATTTACTCATTGTATTAACGCCTATATGAAAGTATTGATTTTCGCCTATAAATACACACTCAGCCGATAAGTTAAAATTGTTCAGTGCAATTACATAAATTAAATGCCAAATGGCTTGCATAATTATAATATTAAAAAAAATTTAAAACACTAATAAACTGCACGAACAACAACAACAACAACAATAGCAGCAGAAACAACAACAAACAATGGCAACTAAACATCCGGCGGAGGTCAGAAAAATACAAAAAGCTCATAAATAAAGGCAGCTGACATGCTGCAGGCGAAAAGAATATAACAAAAACAATAAAAACAACAACTAATAGCCAAAAATGTACAATCCCACAAAAACCGAAATAAATATGTGTATAAATTTCGGTGCGCTGCGGCGATAAAAACAAGTGGGCAAAATCTCTGTAACCATAACAATGCTCCCAACAACAATAATAACTTATAAATTTGTAAATATTTCATAAATGGCACATAAATTAACACAACTAATGCCAAACAGTGCCAGTCCAACAACAGCGCCAATAACTACCTAAAATGCGCTAGTCGAAAGTGAGAGAGACAGAGAGAGAGAGCTCGACTTGCAGATACCCTCTGCAGAGAAGTCTTTGTTCAATTGGAGCTGAGTTTCTCACCCGATTTTGATAAACAGACTTACAGTGGATCAACATTATGTCGGAGTATATGAAAATATATGCGGAATATGCAGAATACGTTGCCTTAGTTAGGAAGAGATGCAGCATCCTAGGGAAGCATGTCCTCAGTTCCAAGGACATAGAAACTCTCAACCCAACAAAGATCCTGGCATTCGTGCAGAGCTGTAGGCTCAGAAAGGGGGCACAATAGACCTTATAGGTCGCAGTGCTGGTTCTCCCCAACTATAATAATAATAATATTAAAATATATATCATTTAAAATAATACATAATAATATATATCTATATCTGAACCGTTGCGTCTCTTATGGCTATCGATTTATATCGATATCAGCTTGTTCAGACAAACGGACATGTCTAAATCGACTCGACTATTGATGCTGATCAAGAGTATATATACCTTATTTACATCATTAATATACCCCTTTTCCACGTTCCCAACATATGCGTGGCATAACAACTGTTTTCATGATTTGTTGCACGATAATTGCAGCAGCTGCAGCTGCAACCAAAGAGTCACAGTTGACACTATGCTCGCTTTATCTAAATGCACTAAATAAAACACACATCCACACAGCTATTGAGGGTATATATATATATATATATATATATATATATATATAGTATAGCCAGACATTTAGTCGGGTTGGAGGGGCAGGGAGCAGAGCAGCGTTCAACTAAATGCATAAATATTTGAATATGATTTACAAGCGGATGCTGCTGGAGCGCCAAAAACTCTAAACAGCAATATCTAAATTATATTTTGTGCGAATCATTTTGCAAAAACAGGATGTTTACCACAGCGAAGTTGGTAAAATGTTTTCGTTGCATGCAACATGCAATTTGATAACTAGCGAAATATACGTATGGGATTACGAGTGCTCAGTACTTTACGTAATCCTGTAAATCTGTTGTAGGAAATTCATTATCTATCAGCATTTGGAGTGGCCATTTAAAGTGCGAAAATCTTCATTCCTGATCAAGCAACTGAAATTGGGATCTATTTTATATATCTTTGCTGAAATGAGCAAAGACTTTCTTTGAAGACTCTCTTAACTAGAGATCTAAACTCAATTGGAATCACACGAATATTTAAACTAAATTTGTAGCCCAGCGGATCTACAACAGAAAAATCTTGATCCAGTTATCTAATAATGATAACCATATAATTATCTAATATTATTTCATTACTTTTAATTAACAAATAAATAATATTAGATATTAATTAGAGTAAATATATTTAATATTTTATGTTTATTTTTATTATGTTGTTTTTTTTGTGTTAGTCGAAGTTTATCTCTAAATTGAAGAATTGATATTAAGATATAATATTATATTCAGGTTGAATTGATATTATATTACATATCTGAAGATACTGTTATTCTTGAATGAGAGTGGTCCAAATTTTCAAACATTTTAATTAATTAATAATTTTTAACTCAATTAAATTCAACTCCTTTGTGACTAATGGCGTCCATTATAACTCTCAACCTTGTAGCGCTGGGGTAAATAAATAAATAAAATACCTGAATGAGGTCTTCGTGACCAAGGTCATATTCCCAAGCAAACTTTGGTAGTATTATACAACATATAAGATATATGGATGAAAATTTATTTGAATTCTTTGCAATTCTTGCCAAGTGTGAGATTTGCAATTAGCCATTGGAAATTGGTGCACATTGAATGCATACCAGTAAACTAGAGCCAAAGAGTGCTGCAAACTTTCAGAAAAGTGTCACAACAACTCGGCAATTCAACGAGGCAACAACAATTGCAGCTGATTGAGTTGCTGCAACATCGTCAGTGGAAAGCCAACTGGGAACTCGAGTTGCTCAGAGCAGGTCTTGACCTGAGGCAAGAGCATGTTGCGCGCATGTTGTGTAAATGTTTATGTTATTGATTAATTACATTTACAACAATCAAAGTTCATTGAGTGATACCAATCAAAACAAGGCAACACGACAACAACCACAACAATGAAAGCAACTGCAACGCAATGCAATGAATCTTCCAGTTGAAGTGGAAATTACTGACTGAGTGACTGACTGAAAGACTGAAGAACATGTCTAATGCTAGCCCCCATCTCAAACCCTGCCCCAACCCCCATGCCACCGCTGCCACCACACTGCGCTGGTTGCCTGCCACTGATTGCTTGCATGTTGTTGCCTCTTGTCGGTTTGCTTGTATGGCATTTGTCTGTTTGCTCGCCTTGCTTTGATCTTGTTGTGTTCATTTTTTTCTTTTTATTTTTTATTTTTTGATCTTCACTCGCTTTGATTGATCAATTAAATTCATTTGTAAACAAGTTCTGGGCTGGGACGATGACGATGACGATGACGCGCCACAGGAGACCCGAAATGAAAGACGAACACAGATTGTCTGAGATTTATTTGGTTTCTATTTCTATTTTCGGGGGTTAGCCACAACAATCAGCACAACAAATCGCATATGACCAAAAGCAAGTAGAGCTATACCGCCAGTTACAGTTTACAACTAATATTTGCCAGTTACTGGTTACCAACTACCCAACTAACAGTTGCCAGTTACAAACTATCCAACTGCCAGTTACACAAAGTACTGCCTGTGAGATTGAATTTTATTTTATTCGGTCTCTATCTTCGGGTATAAAACACAAGAAGAAATCAGAATTAAATTAAATCTGAAATAGATTTTTATTAGATTTACTTCCCATGAGTTATCAGATTTCGATCGACTATTTAACTTTTTATTATGCATATTTTAAGAATTAAAAATCTACTTTCATATTTATTTTGCAAAAATTGCCAATTGTAAATCTGTTTTCTAACGACTTTGTCTAGTGGAAATCGTAAAAGGGGTATCACGGTCTCGACATGCGAAATAGTTTGTTTGAACAGCCATCTGCGCACTGCGACATTGTCCCGTTGAAACCTATCTTTGTATGCATGCGTATATGTGTGCCCGTCGCGAAACAAAGAATTGTGTGTGTCGAGACAATGATACCCTGTTTTAGATTTGCACCATACACTTTGCGGGCTGTGGTTACAAAATTGATTAACAGTTAAGCCACCCCACTTTACGAAAACTGCAAAATTGAAAATCGAGTGCCAGCTCTCACACGAAGAGTGAAGGATAGAGTGTTGCTGCTATTTTCGCACACATTCAAGGGTCTGCGCGATCCGTTAGAAATACAGCTACTTTTTTGCACAAATTCATAACCCATGAGTGAGAACTAGAAAAGGTGCGTACCTGTTCGCACCCACGCACGCATGCCGCTATGTTTTCGCAGCGTAGTCAAGTGAAAAAATTACCTGCGTTCGCTGCTCGACACGCGACCCCTGCAAAATTTTCGACGAAAAACCTGATGCACTTTTCTGTCGATTTTGACGCCTCTATGCATTGTCTGCTTAGTGCAAGTATCCAACGAACAGTTACTAGTTACCGACTAGCCAACTAACAGTTACCAGTTACCGGCCAGCATTTACCAGTTAGCAGTTACAAGGCTACAACAACTCTGCCATCAGCTGCCCTTGTCAGAGTTGGTATTGTGCTTTTTTATAGCTGTCAGTGCATTCCGCCTGTCAAGTGTCAAAAACATTTCCCCCCTTCCTACCTTCCCCCTTCCCTTACTTCCACAACATTCTGAAATGCAAATGCATTTACAAGCAGCGCAGCGACGCAGCGACAGAGACGAGAGAGACGCGTCGAAACGACTAAGCGACTGACAATTCACAGTTTTGCAAGTTCTCCTCTCGTTCTTCTCCTTCTGCTCGCTCTTCTCGCTCTAGCTGACAGTGACGGGCCAGCAGCAAAAATATGTGCGATGAGCAAATTCGCATTGTTCGCCAGATATTACACGACTCACTCACAATTGTTGCTGTTGTTGTTGTTGTTGTTTCGGTTGTTGTATAATACAAGGTTTTCGTTGTTGTTGTTTTTGCTGTTGACTGGCGATTGCTCTGACATCGCTGACGCCTTGATTAAACTGTCATTTAGCTTCATTTATTTTGACATAAAACTGACAAGAGGCCCCCATTCTAAGTGGCAGCTTGAAATGCATTTTCAATTCAATACTCGTACAACAGTCATCAGACATCATTCCTACTGACCTTATAATTTATAAACATACATGCATACATATACATATATATTTATGTACGTAATATATTGCATCGACAATAATTTATAGTTCCTCGAAACATCAACTGAAAAACTCGTAATGCAAATATAAAATATATGACTAAATGCGTATATAAGATCAGAAATCAATAATATTAACACCAATCTAAGAAATGGATGTGCATTTTTCTGATAATATCATTTGAAATATGTGCAATCTGTTCTTATTTGATGTCATCTAAACAATGTTTACATTAGCTAACCAAGATAAATTAAATATATTTATCTAAAATGCTGTCTTAAGATTCAATAGCTACACGATAATTGCAAATCCAGTCAATTCATTACACAGATAACTAAACTATAAATTCTAAAAGTCAGTTTTGCACGCTTCTCCCAGGCGAAGCATAAATAAACTAGTCGGTTGTCTGTTATCGGTGTGGCAGCAACGTTCGATTGAGGTGCAACTCACTTATGCAAAATAACAAGTGATTAAAATTCGTTGTGTGGCGATATAAAGCTGTCACTAAACATAAATTACAATATGTCAGTCTCAAGAACCTTTGACTTTTATTAATGTAAACATGAAAAGCAACACGCATGCTGAACGACCAACTGAGAAGGCCCCAGATAAATTCGAGACCCAGACCCAGACTCAGACTCAGACTCAGACTCCGACCAAGACTGAATCCGGTACTTGGAAGCGCTGACAGCGCAAATGTTGTAGCTACAGAGAGAGAGAGAGAGAGAGAGAGAGAGAGAGAGGTAGAGTGAGTGAGAGGGAGAGTTGGGTTATCTTGAGCGAAGTGTTTGCTGTTTTTTGGATTGCTACTCGAAGAAGATGCAACACTTGGCATTTGCCTTTGATTATGGTATAATAAGCGTATGTAAAACTGCATAATACTGGCAGACACACACACTCACACACACGCACTCGCACACACACTTAAAGTCGTACTTCGAATTGGGTTTTTGTATCTTGAGCTCACTTAGCGATCATATCATTTTGACATGCTCGTGTGTTTAAGCTGTCAAATTGCCTGCTGTCTGCGGCTGCTGACGTTGGATGCTACACCGCGCCATGCTCCATGCTCCATGCCACAGCCTTTGCCTCTCCTGCGACTGACTATCTTTTTCTTACGTTACAACACACTCCATGCTCCACTCGATTCGCTAGCTTGGCTTGGCCTGTCTATTTGTATCTAGACAGGCACTCGGCCTTATGCCTCCTTAAGTTGACGTGTTACGCTGTCAGCGTGGAGAAAACCTCAATTTCAAGCTGTCAGTTTGTGTGTCAGCTTCAACTGACAGTTCTCCACAATGTCGTTGTCGTATTTGTTGCTGTTGTCTCTCTTTCAACTTATGTCTTGCTGTTGCTTTTGCTTTTGCTATTGCAGACTTGCTGCTCTTACAGATACAGATACTTACAGACTTACAGATACTTTGCTCGGGCATTTGAATAATGCGCGCACAGCAAACAACAACAACAACAACAACTCAAGACCACAACTAACTGTTGTTATGGCATAGTTGCAACTTGTTATGGTTTAGTTGTTGTGGACACTTAACAAAGTAAACGACAACTCATTTGCTAAACAAGGCACACACTTAGCAACACTTTGAGATGGGCGTGAAATTAGTTGAAGATTGACTAATTTTAAGGCCCAAGCCCAAGTTTTAGATACAAGAAAGTAGATATTTATTATATAAATATATAAATATATTTATTACAGAGTTGAGAACTATAATAATTATTGTGCTAGTCAGCAAAGTGTTTAGGAATATTTATTTATTTTTAAATTGGTATTTATAATCCATAAACTTAAAATTATAAAAGATTCATAATCACTATTTTTACAAAGTTAAATTCATAATTATGCTTATAGTAGATATAGATAAATCAATGGGAAGGTTCTATAGTCTGTACTTCCAACGGAAATCGATATTCTACTAACGGGTGCAGTTATCGGTAAACTGGAATAGACCAGATCTAGTTTGGTTAAAGAGAACTCATGTTCCAAATGTGAAGCTGCAAGCACTTATCTGATCTGGAATATATATACCTAATGTGATCGAAGATGCTTTCTCCTGAAAGGGTGTCCTATTCAAGTGTCGAGGAGTGTACAAAATCATAAACATAGACTGATATTCAGATCTTGTGTGTTATATTCGCTGTTGAAAACAGATCATGTCCCACTTTTATTGGTCATGTTTTAATAGCTGGTAATAAAAAGTGGAGAACTCTTCCATTAGCAAATAAGGTTGTTGTCATCATAATTTTATAACTAAATGTAAATGCTGCTTGCCTTCTAAAAGAGTAGTTAAACAAATTGAAGGCTTGCCACATGCAGATTAGTTTGATTAGCATACAAATCTGTGACTCTGTCAATTGGTATTTGAAACTAGAATGTCTGCGTTATGACAGCTAAGCCTTTTTAATGCCTGATTTCCAACAGCCAGATAGAGTTATGGCTCTAAAGATGAGCTCAACGCGAGTCGCTTATGCGGCAGAGCATTCGTTTTATGGCCAACTTCTTGCTTTGGCCAGCAATGCGCTTGGGCGATAAATAAAGTTGTGAACATTTGCTCGATTTGTATGGGGTATGGGGGGAGAGGTGGAGAGGGGGGAAAGGGGAGTGGAGGTAGTATACAACACTGAATGCATTGCTTTATAAGTGCCGCTGCCCCAAGTGCCACAACTGTTGCCCCGGCAGCTGCCATGTCGTTGCACTGCGTCGGACACAAAAGATTTACGATTATGGTGCGACTATTAAAAAGTTTCGCCTCTCGCACACCTCGCCGGAGCTGAACCCAACTAAACCAAGTGAATCAACTGAGCCAACTCACTCAAGCCCACATTCAAAGTCAAAACAAAAATATTGTAAAAAGCGCACGAGGACTTTGCAGCTGGCTCAACGGCAACGACTCGACTCGGCTCAACTCGACTCCACTCGACTCGACTCGACTCGGCCATCGATTAATTATGTGCGGAATTTGGTTTATTGAGTTCGAACCGCCTTTAAATTGTCTAAAAGACCAGAGAACTGAAGCTGTAGCTGTAGCTGTAGCTGTGGCTGGAGCTGGGGCTAAAGCTGTCAGGGCCCCAGCGATCGCATCTGAACAGCAACAACAACAAGCGCAAGTAAGAAAGCTGTACGCAAGTGAGCACGACGAGCACATACCCTGCAAGCAGCTGTTCAATGACAATTTTAGGAATACTCATTATTATTTTGGGAAACTGAGAAAAAAGTGTACTTTTGCTTATAATTAATATTTTTAGAGGAATTTTCCAGTTATAAATTTTAGAATTTATAATATTAAATTTAGTCTTAAATATGGAAATAATTTGTTGATAAATACTTGATAGATATGAGTCTACGAATAAATAATGGTCTGTGTGCATATTTGTTCACAATCCCGAACAGAATTCTTCTTGAATGCTTGCTGAGATTATGTTTTGGATTACAATTTGGTTGTATCTTATCTGAGCTTAAAACAGCTGCAGTTGATGAATAAATTATTATTATTATAAATATATAAAAAATAATAAATATTTTATGATTACATATTAAATTATATTATTTAAACTGTGGCTTTTATGGTTAAACAATTTATATCGACAATCCCGAAGCGAGAGCAGTTATCGATCAAATTGATCAAGATGATGCCATACCTAATATTACAAATTTGAAGTCTGTAGCTCGGACAGATGGACATGGCTATATAGTCTCGGCTGTTGATGCTGATCAAGAATACACTTCATGGGTTCGTAGATGCTTTCTTCAGCGTGTTGCATACCTTTGCACAAAGTCATCATACCCACTTTAGCCATTTAGAATGGGTGCAGGGTGTAACGAGAAACGGCAACGGGCTTCAGCGGCTGGCTATGCCGATAATTTATGAGTTTAACTATAATTTTGAACATTTACGTTGCGCCTGCGTGCGCTTGCAATATGACAATTTTCAGTAACTGAAGCTTGCAAAGTTGAAATTGCACAGGGGGCGACTGTATTTGGACTCGATGTAGACAGCTGCTGGTCAATTGAGTTGGCGTTGCCGACAGGCAGACAGAGAGACAGAGAGACGGACAGAGAGACACACAGCGTCTCTTTCTTAAAGGCAACCATTTTGTTGGCTTCGATTAGACTGTTAAGTTGTCAACCTCAAATTGATTTGTAGCTTATTTCTTCGTAGGGAATTGGCTCTGAGCCGAGTTAAATGAATGTCACACAAAGCGTGCGGCTTTTTAAAGGTGTTGTTCGCTGGCTGGCGCTCATTCGACTGATCATAAATCGTTGGCCTGACTTGAATTTATGTTGCTGAAAGCACAATTATAACTGGATACATTGCACATACACATTGCAGTTGGAAGCCTATCTAACAATCTCTAGACACAATTCTCACAAAGGTCTATCAAAAATGGGCTTATCTACAATGCATTTGTTTACTTGATCAACACTTGTGCAACTGTTCCATAAAAATCTGCATAATTGTAAATTATGATTTATTATGTAAATATTTGTACAAACTTGTATTTTTACAATATGCAGACAGTCTGCGACATTCAATTGAAATCACACGTTTTTTTTCATTTGTAATCGAATATATAATATATACATGTATGTGTGAATAGTGTATATAGATTGGAATAATCATAATATGGAATAATCTGGAATATGAATCTTGTGTGTGGTCTCCATTGGAATCTGTACAGAAGAGCTTCTTACTTTTCGCTCTTCGTCGGTTTGACTGTGGTGTACTTCCTCTATACACCAATAGGCTGCTTCTTATTAACCTAACCTCCCTAATTAACCGTCGTGTTATGCCAGGAGTTATGTTTGTGGTTAAATTACTTAATGATGAAATCGATTCAGCAGCGTTGATGAGTCAAATAAATTTTTCTGTCATTTCATTGCACTTTCTCTTAATCGGTGTACTACTAATTATTCCTAGCATGAACCGTTTCGAGTACTCTGTAATGATTATAACAAACTATACCATGTAATCAATTCAGAGACCTCCATTTCTATAATTAAAAACTCAATTTTCAAAACAAACACATATTTTTATATTGACAGCTGGGTACAGGGTATCTCGTAGTCCAGCACTCTAGAAACAACTAGATTGGAATGTTGTAAAATAAAATATATTACAAATCAGATCGGATTTTTTTTTGAACATGACAAAATGTGAAAAATTATTAACAAATTGCATTAAAATAGAATCAAAATTGACATACTTAAATAATGAGTAATAAGTACAAAAAATAACTATTCAAATGTTGAATCACTTTTTGAGACATTCATTTCGCTGTACTCATTTGAAATCAATCTTTATATTCATTCATGATTAGTTGCTGAAAAACACTGTTCACTGATTGCACAATCTTTTTCTACTTGGCGATCAATCACAGCACTTGAACAGTGTTGAACAGGTGCTTCATATTTTTAGTTGGTTTGAGCACACACTTGAGTATGCTTGCGTGTGTGTGTGTGTGTGTGTGTGTTGGCTTGGATTTGGTTGTGCGATAAGTCGAACAAGTAATAAGCAAATGTTTGATGTGCTTAAGAGCCGGCACTAAATGCCAAATTAAGTGTCATTGCTATTTTGTGTCTTATCAAAATCTGCAGCATAAGCAATTACGTGGTTGGTTGATTGACGGACCGATGGACGGACGGACGAACTGATTGACTGACTGGCTGACTGGCTGACTGACTGACTAATCATCTTTCGAAATTCATTGCGATTACATTTAATGCACGCTCTAATCCAGCAAGTATTATTTCATCTCGCTGAGCTGCAGATTGTGACTCGTCTACGAGCAGTGTGTGTTTGTTGTGTGTGTGTGTGTATGCGTGTTGTGTTGTGTGTGCGTAAAAGCTGTTTGAAGTGGTTGTCAGTTTCGGTTTCTATATCTGTATCTGCATCTGTAGATGTATCTGCAGCTGTGTGTGTGTGTTTTTTGAGTGAGTTGGCGTTCGCTTCAAAGGAGTGTGCGACTTCTTTGACGGCAACGGATTTGCTTGCTTAACTCCCCCCCTGAGCCCCCCTTCCCCTACTCGTCTGTCTCCCCTCATGTGTGTGTGTGAGTGTGTGTGTGCGTGTGTAGCGACTATAATCTGACATTTAATTAATAATAAAGTTGACAGTTTGTTTTGAGTGACTGTGACAGTTTTAATTGAGATTTGTTTCCACATAATGCGCTACAGCGGCGAGTGTGCGGCTTATGAATCTATTCATATATATTCAGCTCTATTCAGCTCTATTCAGCTCTACTCAGATTTATTCAGATTTATTCATCTCTTGTTTGTTCACTGAATGCTACCGTTATTATCATCTGATTTACTCTACACAGCTTTCAATTGGGATAATGGACATAGAAAAGGTTTCCAATTGTAGAACAATATGTTTTGAGAGCCAGAAAGATCTTACAAAGATAGGCTATATGAAAAATAAATCTCCAATAGTAATCACAGTAGTAATCAGATTATGCTTGTTTCTTTTAAGATTTCGAAATGTTTTTTTTTTTAGATTGAAATTAAGTTTTGTGAGTCAGTTGCCTTTAAAAACTCCACAACTGACTGAACGGACTCTGTGAACTCTCCCTGAAGACGAATCCAGATGACATTTAATATATATTCAAGTAAAAATTTAAAATAAAAAACACTTAAGCAAAAAATATATATTATAATTATAAAAACAAACAAAAACAATCCCTTAATTTCCTTGGTTTTTCAAGGGTTTTTGAAGTCAAACAGAGTAGTTCTCAGAATTGAGTCACATCCCTGGTCATCTATAGATATTTTTTGATATAATTGTAGACAGCCGCGCCTTGAGCGTGTCAAAATTTCTACAAAGATTATTCGATATCCGAGTTATTTTCAATGTTTTGCAGTGTTTTCTTCAAATGTATTATATAATTATATATATTTTTCATGAAAGTTAAAATTCCCATTCCCATATCTTCGTTAAAGTATATCAAAAGTTTTATTCTAGATATTCCATTAATATGAATTCATTAAATTAGTGCCTTAAAACACTGCAGTAAATATTTTATATTGTTTCTGTGTTTTCAAGTGGATAATTTCTTACTTTTGCTATATATATATATATATATATATATCATTTCGAAATTACAGTGCAGAAATTATGAAAATGTCTGAAAAATTCAATTGATATGTAAAATAATTCACATATATAATGGATAGACATGAATTCCTTATATCACAAACGATTTTCCTGAATAACTAAACGAGAATTTTGAAAATAAGTATTTAAATTCTTTTGTTAAGTTTATAAAGTATTTTTGCTTTTCAGAGCATCTTTACGTAAGTTTTCTAAGACTCCAGGTGTATTTGATTTCCTGAAACCATTAAAAATTGTAGAAAGGGTGTATTGAAGAGTGCAAAAGTATGGAAGACATTAAAGTATATATAATCTTGATCAGTCGAATCGATTTAGTCATGTCCGTCTGTACCAACAAGTCTATTTTAGAGATACTTCAAATTGGGAATATAAGTTTTCGTATACCAAACTCAAATCAAGTCTATTTAGTTTTATCGATAACTGTTTATGTTTCTCGAATATTAAAGCAAATCGATTTCCGTTAGTAATTAAAGACACAGTTGTAAAGATATAGTCTTATAATTGAGATCTTATAATTAGATCGTATAAGAAACACAGTTTTTGCTTTATTATGTCGAAAAAACGTTATATTTAGCAGCTGTGTGCAGGGTATCTTCTGGTCGTCTATTGTAGTCAGTTAAAAATAGTGAATTGATGGTAATCTAACTAGTCCACTTGCAAGTGACTTTAGGTGCTATCAGCTGACCACCGCATTGATCTTGAAGAGCGCCTCCGCCACTCCACACTGCCACACATGCAGTTGACACCCACTTCTGCTCTCTGCTCCCTGCTCCCATTCATCCTCTGGCCGCAGGGCAAGTCACAAATCACTTGAAAAGCCGAGCAACAAGCACCGAGCATCGACAACAACAATGAGCATTGCTGCCACTCAAATGTGCCGCAGCACTTAAGTGGCGAGCGTGAAGCTTTGCTGAGAGCAGACTCCATGTGTGTTGGTGTGTGTGTGTGTGTGTGCAGCAAGTCGATTGAGAGGCGATTAGCGCACAAAACACAAGTGGCATGTTTTGATGATGATCATCAAGCGCGTCGGATTGCTGGCAATCAAATGTCGCTTGTTGCTTGAGGGTGTTTTAGCGCGGTTGCCGGGTGCAGGCGGGGGAGGCATGCTCTTAGAATAGAGACACGCGTAGAAACGTTTTCAAATGGCTACTCAATTGAGCTGTTAGGCACCCGGCCACACCCCCAACTCAGTCGCAGGCATTAAGCGCGATAATTGAGTTTTATGATTGACACGACAACTTTGCTTTTTAAATTGACATCAATTTCAATATGCAGCGAACAAAACAAACCGAAACAGAAAAAAAAACAGAAAAACAGAACAGAAACCGCAAAGTCATGCGAATTGAACGAATTGAACGAATGAACAAATGAATGGCGCACGAATGCTGCGAATCTGAATGTGAATGCGAATGTGAACATTGAAATCCGTCGAGCAACGAACGATCTTTCGGTTCGTGCCTGCGTCGCTGTCTCAACGATAAATTGTGCAATAAATTTCAATTACAGTTATTTCGCTAGCACACACACACACAAGCACATACGAATACGAAATCAAAAAGAAACACAGAGAATTGTCAAGCATACAAAAACTATTCAAGTGTTGGGCTGGACCGGCGGGGGTTGGGCTGGCGTTTGGGCAGAAGCTAAAGGCAAAATATGCGCACACAAATTGTGATAAATTTGATGTTAAAGTGCATGAAATTATATATGGGCGACACATTTGGGCACTCATAAATTGTATTTAAACAATTTACAATTGTCATTCGACAATTGCTTGCCACTTCCTCCACCTCTCCCTCTCTAGCTTTACTGCTGCTGCAGTTGCACATAAAAAAAGTAGCCAAAGTTTTTGTCACTTTTGCAGTTTGAACTTTACTAGTGAACAAGTGCTTCAAATTAGGGGTGTATTTAAATTTATGTATGTATATGAGCATAGCATTTAGGAGCAGTCTTTGGAAATGCTACGCTTTTTTGTAGTTTTTCGTTTTACTATTGCAACTGCTACGAAGTTTAACAGAGAGCAAAAGCAGAGCCAGTAGAAGTAAATCTCTGCTTAAGGAGAATTAATTAATTATTATCATGATTATAATTATTGCTGTTATTATTATGATTATTATTATTAATATAGTTATTATTAATATCATAGTTGTAGCAATAGCAGAAAAAACGGGAGCAGAGATTAGCAGCTAAACTGCTGAGTGTTACAGCAATCACATATTTGTTTTACTACTACCAGAGCTACTACCTAGGCTGCTATTACTATTCTGCTAGGTGATTTTTTATGTCATGGAGCAGTAAATTGAAACACTGATTGAAGCATTTAAGGGAATATTATAGATGCATGTGCTCAACTAGAACACACCCTGTGCTCCGCTTAGACATGAAATGGTGAATGTACAAATAAAATACTCTGTATTTCGTACTGCACCTAGGGTATACTCAGATAGCATACAGAGTATTTAATGTATTACATACTTTACATATGTAACACGTTTGTGATAAGCTCTTCATTGCTGTCCCTGAGTTGCTCATATTTGCGACTCTTTTGTTTAATTTATATTGTTATTATTATTTCTGTGAACAAACAGCTTACCGATCAGCTGACTACTTAACAAACACGCAGCGCTGACTGTGACTATGCAGCCCTGACTCTGCAGCCCCAATAAGACTGCAAGGCTGACTATCAGTATGCAGCCCTGACTATGCAATGCTAATAAGACCGCAGGGGTAACTATTAATATGCAGCCCTAATAAAAAGCAGGGCTGCATAGCTGAATAGGTGAAATATAATTACAGGCATTTTTCAACGTGTTGCTTTAAATTTATAATAATTGATCGACATTGTGCTCCATATATATCCCAATCGAGCTCTGTTGACCAGATAATTCTTGTATATATGCTTATTAGCACATTAAAGCCATATTCATTGCATTGCTTTCAGGAATATTATGTGAGCATCTCTGATTCCCTATGACACTTTTTGTTAAATTTCTTCCATAATTTGATATGTAAAGACAGCTTTGTGGCAATTGAATTGGGTGGGCAAGTAAATTGCCTGATTCCAAATTGAGTACTGTCTGCAGCACCCAAAAGCGAGACTCAATCAAATTACAACATCAAAGCAAATGTCGTCAGAGGCTTTCCACGTGGAAAGTGCTCAAAAACAGAGTCCGGAGGAGAGTGCATGCCAGGCTCAGGCAATGCCAACCCACAACTCCAACCTACACTCAGAAAAAAAATCGACCTATTATTTTAAAATCGTCATACAAAATATAACTATAAATTATGAAAATATTTTCTATTCTTTTTTTTTTTTTAGAAATGTTTTCAACTATTAAGAAAAACATTTCAAAAAAATACTAATGCTAAAACGAATTTTTAGAAAAAATTCTGTCTAAAATTCAAAAAACCAGTAATGAAATATTCCGGCTCGGTTTTAGATTAGAGATTTGCTGTCGTCTTTGAAGTTGAGTATCTCAAATAGCTTGAAATACAAGTTTTTTCTTTTATTAAATATGTAAGTAGCAAAAAAGCTAATTAAACACACTGGAAATTAGATAATATTTAGAAAATCCGAATTTTAGAAATTCAAATCCACATTTTCTAAATTTAGAAACTCACTTTATGAATAATAAGGTGACAAAACCGCTGGGGCCAAAAGTATTTCCTTAAATTTAGGCGTAGTTTTTATGAGTGTACAACTCCAACCTCCAACCTCCGACTCCGGCTGAGAGCTGTTCTGTTGGCTGTCAGTTGCCAGACGGCAACGTCATGGTCATGCCGTGGTCTCGTTTCTGTTGCTGTTGCTGTCTGACAACTTACTTTGGCATTTGGCTGTCAACATGCTGTCAGACATTTAAACAATAAATGACCAAACACTTTTCATTATGTTGCTCTTTGCGGTTGCTGTCGCTGCCAGCCATAGCCGGCCAAGAACTGAGAGAGAAGAGAGAGATTTGTCGACTGACAGAGACAGCAAAAAGCTGGGCAAACTTTGCTTTGATGCCCACCGACAAAACGAATGCGAATAAAAACCAACCAACCAATAAGCAACACTAGTTCGATTCAAACCAGAGACAGGAATGGGAATGGGAATGGGATTGGGAATGGGGGCACAAAGTTTTCGACGTGCGTATGCATGATTTGGAGTCTGATGTGGGTCAAAGCGGCAAACAGTGTCCATCACTTCTGTCCATTCCCCTTGCCCTCCGCCACTCGTGTTGCACAGACAGAGGTCAAAGTTTTACGGCTGTTGCCTGTCATAAAAATGTTGCCAAAAATGTTGTTTTGCACCCCAACACAGACAGATTTTTCTTTTTCGTTTTTTTTTCCTGTTGGGCAGTCCGAAGTCCTTTGTCTGCTATACGAGAACCCATTTCAAAAATGTTGACACTCAACAGAGGGCAATTAAATTCATTTTTCATTCATTTGCTCTATGCTCTCTCTGCCTCCGTTTCTCTCTCTCTCACTCTCTCTCTCTCTCACACACACTCTGTGTGGGCTGTGCTGGACACAGTTGGCAGCCTTGTTGAAGCTAACTGACATATTGCGTTGCAAATTTGAAAGGTTTTTCCATGCCCATTATTGCCACGAAAATTGCTTCAAATATCCAATTTTCAACAGACTCAACTCCCATTGAAAACATACGAATTTTTTGTGTATTTCCTTGTGTGTAAAATTTATGATTCCATTGGTTTATTGCCAGGTTTGAGCATTTGAAATTTGTGACATGTACGACAAAGGAGGTTTTTCGACATGACATGTTATTTGTCACGTCACATTGTATATTTAGCAAACATTATATAATTTGTCACGAAATCGTTGAACATTCATTAATAGAGCGATTGCACGAGTGCGAAAAGATATTTATGTAACGAAATATTTAAAATGAAGACCATTTTTGAAAACCTTTTTTGGAGAAGATAAAACATATATAAAATAAATAAAGGATAAATAATAATATAAATAAAATAAAGGATAACTTAATAAAAATGTTTTTTGGTATGAGCATTTGTTTTTTTGTGGGTATGAAACAAATAAATATTAACTGAAGCATTACGTAACGATAAAGTTATTCTACATTTGATTTATGTTTTTCAATAAATCTGAGCAAGAAAATATTTTCATAATCAAATTGAGACCTTTAGAAAAATAAATAAATAAAATAATAATATTCGTAAGATCATCTCTTTCAAGTATTTTCTTTTATAAATTGTCTTAAAACTCATTAAAAAACAACAACAAAAATGGTTTTCATAATTAAAGTTAATTATAATACATTACAAGTTAAATATAATACGAAGAAAACTCAACTTTGGCATAGGTCCAAATATTAATTATAACCAAAAGGGCACTGACAAATTCAGCGAACATTATTATTGTTTAAATATTTGTTGTTTTAAATCAAATTTATGTAATTTTCATATTTTTATTATTTAAATGTGAGTAGTAAATTCGAATAACTTTAATAATAATAATAGTACTCAATATTTGAGATTTACTTCATTTAAGACAAGTCTTTTATGTAAGGTCTTTAAATACTTGAATGCCTGTTGTAGGCATTATAATTTGGAGTTAAGCACAAATGCTTATAAGTACATAAATATGGGCTACGTGGCAGAGATGCATATTTCCTGGCTCACAAATCTTCCAGCAGCACCAGCCATAAATACCTGAATACGCTGAACGTATTCCACACTTCCACTCGGAGAATGTCAGAATGGCATTTAAGTGCTTTTTTTTGGCTAGAGACGCATTAATGGACCTAAAAACACGTCGTTGGCATTTTTTTGTTCGATGCGGAGACCATCAGAACAAATTGCTTCACACACACATTAAGAAATTTCCCATTTCCCATTTCGTTGAGCGCCCATTCTGTCGTTCTCCTCCCCTACCCCTAATGCGCTCCATCGTTCGTAAGGATCTGCTGTGGAGCGGAGGGAGGAGTTGGCCATCGGCGACCATAAATTTTGTTTTATTTATGAGCATTTAATTTTTGTAACATTAATTTAAACATAACTGCCAAAACATAAATTAGCTTCCGTTTCAAACTAATTATGCCGCCTGCTTCAGTCACAGTCCCTTGCCCCCCCCCCCCCCCCCCCGCCCCCTCCTCTTGTTCATATTGTGGCAATCGCTCAAGCATGAAAATCGTTGACTGCACAAAAGGCAGCCCACATCAAACACACAGAGAGACAGACAGACAGACAGATATACCATGGCATAAATTTAAATATATGTACACATTACTCCCTCTCTTCACATATACCTTTCATTCTCTCCCCTCGCTCTATCTCTCTCACTCTCTTTCATCCTCTGTCTAACTGTTACTTACAATGCGTTTTATCTTTTTGGCTGCCCTTCGCTCTGTCACTCGATGATAGCTCTGCTAGAGATAGAGAGTTGAGTGGGGGTGTGGAGTAAGTTCCCTAAGTGCCGTTACACATGCATCGACAACGCATGCATATAAATTTTATGTGTGTGTGTGCGTGTGTGTGTTTTGCCGCTGCTCTTTTGAACTGCCATCAAATTAGTTGTTCATCCAAGCAATTAACCAAATGCGCCCACAATGCCAAACGAAAGTGACTCGTGAGGATCAGGGCTACAGAACATGCATTTGCATACCAAGCTGTCAGCTAACAAAACGCTTTATTTATTTATGTTAAAAACAAAAACAAAAATTCCTTCTCGCTCTCTCTTCCTCTCTTTCGCTGTCTTTTGTGTATTAAAAGAGTCGTATATTTGAAGTTATTCTCAGTCCCCAAATTTGATTTGCTGTTTGCGGCAGCCCTGGCGAAAAGAGCCGAAAGCCCGCCAACATAATAATCATAAATATATCAGACAGCTAACTTTTGCTTGGCATAATAAAATCCAATTAAAAACCAAAGAAAACAATGTTTACGACCTGACAGCGCCCACTACTCGTTGTGGGAGGGGTGGGGCATAGGGATGGGAGTTGCAGTTGCTTTTTGGGCTAAAGGGCTGCCGAGGCGATTGCGTTGAGTTATGTTAATGACACTGTCTGCGCCCACAAAACGAGTAAGTATGCGTGTGTGTGTGTGCTTGTATGTGTGTATCGTTGTATTCTCCAAAAAGTGCATTTCACAACAGCTGTTGCTTGAGCTGGGAAAGAGTAAGGGTATTCCTAGTCGCCAACTCAGCATGAAAACAAGCCAAACTTTTAACAACAACAACAATGAGAGATACCATAAGAAAAACCAGCTGATAACAGGTAGCAAAGAACCGGGTAATTTCAGTAAATATAGTACAAACTATAATAATCTTCCTTCCAAGTTTGGTTACAGTAACTCTTCAATTGGGGGAGATATAGGGTTTTATCGTTTTTGCGAGTGGGACTGGGCGTGGTCAGAAATTTGTCCAGATTTTTGAAGGGTGTTACTAGCAATATACCTTTCAAGTTTGGTGACTATAGCTTTTAAAGCGTGTGAGATATATGGGCTTGTCGATTTACATCATCGGATGTACCGGATTTGGGAGGCGAAGGGGCGTGGCCATCCAATTTTGTGTTGATCTCCTTCCAAAATGTGGAAAATATGCGCAGTTCAGATTGCTAGGGCGGAAGTTCCTGGCGACGGCGGATGTGGGCGTTATCTGAAAATGTATTTGCCAATCTCTGCAGGAGGGTTCCAGCAAGTTACCTTCCAAGCATGGTCACTATTTCTCTACAATTGTGGGAGATATGCGGACTTATCGACTTACGCTTTCCGATATATCGCCTTTGGCGTTTGTGGACGCAGATGAAGGCGTGGCTAAAAACATTTGTGGAAGATGAACTTATTTAAAATTTTTAGGGGCGGGAGGCCTGTGGGCGGAATTGGGCGTGGTATATGTTGATCTTCAAAGGACAACGCTGCCTTACCTTTACCTTATCGAACTGTGATTATCGATCTTATAGATTTCCTAACTCCCTATTGGACGTAGCACACAAATTTACACACTTTGTCTGACGCGAGTTAAGGTATAGCACAAGAGAAAGAAGTAGAAAATTCGGAAATGAAAAACAAACTTTGCTGATTAACACTGATCAAGCAAATTCGCCACTTCTTATTTTATGTAAGAAAATGGCACGGTTCTGCGATCAGAAGGAGAAAGTAGTAAAAGTCTGCTTCGATAAAATAAATAAAATAATTATTTAAATGTTCATTACTTTATTGGATTTATCTAGTATTTATAACAATGCATATGTGGCACCAAATAATTAATATTTTAGTTAGTCTAGTTGGTTAGATGTTATTTTCAAACAAAAAGTAAATTTTACAAACTTCATAACTAGGATTATTCATCACATCGGAATAACATTTTGTATTTTTTTCGCACGTTATGCGAGGTAGTTCTCCTGCCGCTGTATGATAGGCAAAGGGGATTGCCAGAAGAGCACAGGTGAGAATTACGGTCAAGGTTCACATTTTAATTGGAATGTTACTCTTTCACTTGGTAAGTCGAGACTGATGTGAATTGAACGAGTCTGATGCACTTTTATACCATCTCAAACCTTGGCAAAAACCCAAAAAACCTTTCTAGTAGGTGTGCACAGCCGTTGTTAAATATTTTTATTTGTCTAAAATTGTATTTAACATTTAAAAATGTATTTATTGTTTTTGTTAGAATAGCTGATAAAACATGTTCTTAAATAAATGTTAATCGAAATGTAAACATTTAAAATAATTTACAATTCATTGACATATAAAAACATTTAGCCTTGGACTTTTAATTGAACTCAAAAATAAACAAATACTTTTTAAACCTTAAGCACAGCTGTTCAATGAAATGTAAAAAAAAATTATATTTGTACGAACTTAAAAAATAAACTGCAATTTGTTTATTGCGTTTTAGATCCAGAGTGTTCCAATCTATTGCAGGTCCTGTAAGCCATATACCGACAAAAAAGGGAGAAAACTTTGCTGTCGGGCGTAATGGACTGTCTAATACACTGTTATTAATAAGTAATATCTTCTACCATAGAGCAGGGTGGGTGTAGCCAAGTAATGCCTATCTTGGCAGGAGATTGTTAGTAATCTAACGTCCAAGTTTGCCTCAAAAAAAAACACGATAGATAAGGGCTTATCGGAATATTTGAGGGAAAGAGGGAATCTACCTTCTAAGCTTAAATTGAGATATTAGCATTTACCGTTGTTTTTTGGGAAGGGGTTTTTGGTATTAAACTGTGTTTTTAGCAATCTTCCTTTCAAATCTGGTTGACTCTAGCTTTCAAGAAAGTGATTAATGTGGTTTAATCGATTTGCACTTATCGATTAAATCGATTTCCTAGCTTATAAGGTCCGACAGACAGCATGACGGACATTGACAAAAGCAATATACTCTATACAGGGTATAACAACCAACAATAATTCTTCAGCTAACACCACATAATTCACCAGGCGCAAAACGCTAAACAGCTGAGCGTATTTTCCCTTGCCACTAACCCCACCACTCCCCAGTCTACCCCGCCCCACCCCACCACACCCCTTGCCCAGTTCAGTCAAGTGTCAGCGTAAATCTTAAAATTCACGAAGCAGAAAGTGTTGCTCGGTTTCGTTTGGCTTGGATATATTGACTTGACCAAAAGCAGTTGGCAGCAGTTGGCAGCAACGAATAGATACACATAGTAAGTAACTACAGTATTTGTGGCAGTGGTTGTGGGTGCTCTGAGTGGATAAGGGGGTGGCTGGGATGCGGGGAGAGTAGCTATCCTAGTCTAGGCGGGGGCATGCACTTTATTATTTATGGCTGTCGAGTTGAGTACGAATTCATTTTATTTATGAAGCAAGTCAGCCGAGCGGCCAACCAAAGCAGCCAAAACAACCCAAAGCAGCCCAAAACAACCAAAATGGCCAACTGGGTCCGCTGTCGCTGCCTGACTTGGCCATAAAAAATGCGAAAATTTGTTTTCCACAAAGAAACGCGCAAGCACAATAAAAGAGGAAGACGAAGAACTTTGGTGAACGATTATGTAATCCACAATACACAGTGGCTGAAAATGGAAACATTTTCCGAAGAAATTATGGGAAACTGCTAAAAATAAAATACAAAAAATAAACAAAAACAAAATTGCTTAAAATATTTATTTAATTTTTTATTTTTTTGTGAGCTCTTTTTATGTTTTTGTGTAAGTCCTTTGCTGACTCCAAACCCTTTTTAATTTTACATCCATTCCAATATATTTCTAATATCTAAAATATTTATTTCTGTTCCTTCTTATATGGGAATTTCAAAATGTGCAATTAATTAAGACAATTATAGTTCAGCCTAAATGTAAGTCAGTATGCAATAGCCTGGAAACCCCTAATATGCTGGCAATATGCATGCAGAAGATAGACTTAGAAGGACACTAAGGAGTACGCTAACCAAAATAGGTATAGTCACTAGCGGAATCTGTGGATAGCGAGTAGGAATCCTCACCGCAGATTGTGTCTCTCTCTCTGACCAGGAATAGATGCTGTATTTTCGAGAAATTTAGTAATCAACTCGAAAGACATAGAACCCCTCAACGGGACTAAGACTCTTGGCACTCGCTTATTTCCAACAGCCAGGATCTATGATTTTTTTAAGGAATGCATATCGATAATATTTACAAATCGATAACAGATATCCTTAGAAAGCTTTTATTCACAAGTGTTTGCCTCTGTAAAAGCCCGACGAAAAAACCAGCTTATCTGATATTTACAACGATTATTTTGAATTCGAATTGTATACTATATGTATGTATATGTACTATATACATATATAATACATACATTAATTTATACTATATAAAAATATCTGCGCAGAGTTATGAATAATTAATGGCTCAAAGTCAGATGCATTTGCTCAGTTGAAGAGAACAATTCAGTGCATTTCAAGTTAACCCAATTGATCCCATTGTGCAAGGTCCTTTGTTCTTATCCTACGTCGATTGTCCTTGCTGGGACGCCCCAAAGTATGCAATGCGATGCCGATGTAGCCTCCGACACTTGGACCATGAGTGTGGCACGGCTTCTTGGCCCTGGTAGTTAGGTACGTAGCAATTTTCGTGTCGGCTAATTAGCTTTGGGTGTATTGTTTATAAATTTATGACGCATGTTAAATGGGTTTAATTAATTTATGGCACTCTGAGCCAAGCAAAACAGAACAGAACGGGGCCAACCCCGAAACGAAGCTTGCCTCAATTGAAATTTCTCTTGTGAATTATGTTTATGAGTTGCGGTCATTAAGCGTTCACTTGCCACATGTTAATTGGGTTTGTTGTATCGTGACAGACGCCAGAGAGAATAAAACCCATCTGACGAACCAATTAAAACTTAAAACTCTGCTCACTTATCACCTCCAGGATCAAACACCAGAACACCAAAACACCAAACACCCGTCGTCATTTTCATGGTATCCCACTGTGCCAGACAACTCCATTCGAAATATTCCATATGTGAACCGAGCCGAATCAACCCCAATAAGATGTTTATACTCGCATTATTCTATTGTGTATTATTGTATATTATTATGCCATTCAAATGCACATTTCTCATTTCACGCTATTCCAAACTGCTCAATTGAATATTTGTACCCTAAGCTCGGGTATATCCACTTTCCACACTTGTTTGTGCTGCACCTCTTTTTGGATTTATTAGTTTATTTGATTATTCTTTCTTTTCTTATAGGTAGAGTTTGGTAAAATGCTTTTTTTATTGCATTGACAGTTTCACATTTGTCTTTGATCCATTCTTAGATATAATTGAAATGTATTCAAGTCTAAAATATTCAACTTTCAACAGAAATTATTATTATTATTATTTTTTATTTTATATTAAATTAGTTTTGAACTGGAGACAGCAAGTAAATATTAAAACAAAAACGTTTATTATTTTAGATATGCAAACACATATTTTTATAAATATTAGCTAAAAATGTCCTCAAAAAAATATGATAAGAATTTCTTTTGTTATTTATTTGTTTTACTTAGCTGCAAATATAATATTTCTTATAGTATAACTCTCAACTTAACTATATAAAATAATACTTTATTTTTGCAGAATCAACGCTTTGTTTCTGTGTAAGTACTGCACGCGGTTCTCAAATATCGATAGATCTCGATTTTCGATTGCAGTAATTAGAAGCAATTGTACAGAAATAGCCTTGCTATTGTTAAAATTATCCCGCATATTTTCTGTATCAACTGTGCAAATTTCATAAGGATTTGGATATATAAGTAATGTTCGCAAGAGCCGAGCGCTCTCGACTATATCATTTTAACTTATTTTTGTATTACCTTTATTGATGCTAAATACCAATTTTGCTTTTGCAGATTCACTGCTTTGTTTTTCGGCTAGTGTGTAAAATTTTAATCTTAAGTTTATTGAGCCGGCTTTTAAAATATCTTTTTAAAGATGAAATTATATGAGAAATATCTTGTCTATATAAATAGGACTTAGAAATACGTTGCTTGGGTAAATAGGTAAGACTTAGCTATATCTATAAGACTTCGACTTTTGACTATAACCATTTTTTTTTATTTGGATAAGACTTAGTTATATCTATCTAACTGGGGTATATCCTTTTAATTCTAGCTAAGTGTTATTTATATAGGCAGGCACTATATAAATAAGGCCTAGCTATATCCATATTTAACTGTCGAAAGATCAGTTTTGGTTTCAGCAAATTATTTGTTTGTTTTCCGATCAATCTAAATTTAAATCCCAAATAAAATGCATAAATCGAAATGCGAGTCGATAGAGTATACAGGCTTTGGTGTGCCTCAGATATTTGTGGCTCCTCTTTTCTATTGTGGTCGTCGTCATCATCATCATCATCAGCGTCGTAGTTGTTGTTATTGCTGTCGTTGTCACACCCAGGCGCCATGCCCGAAATGATCAATGGGCGCTAATTAGTGTGTCCTCTCTTTTGGAAAGTTTACACATGCTCCCTGCGGCCCATGATCTATGCTCTGGTCTGTGGTCTATGGGCAGCGGGCAGCGGGGGGGAGTATTCGGTTACAAGTGTCGTCTGGGTCTCTGTTGGGTTCCCTGCGGCGGCCGCAGGTCATTTATTATTTGTGCTGCTGCTGCTGCTGCTGCTGTTGGCGGGACTTGAATTTCAATCATTTTGTAGCTGCGTCGATTAGAAACTGCGATAATGTCCAATGGCGACAAAAGTTTTCGGAGGCGCCTGTCTCCTGTCCAAATCCGACTCCGATTCAAACTCCGACAACGATTTGAGTCGCCTCGGCTGCCTCGGCTGCCTCGTCTGCCTGTCTGCAGTTTGTCAGCTACTACTAGAAGGCTTATCTGCACTTGACTGCCAGTAAATTATGTTTTATCTGCATCTGTGGGTCATGTTGGGTTCCACATGCATATATGTATGTGTGTATTTGGCCAGTGTTTGGACAATGGAAAGCCACGCTGCGCTCAATTTGATTGATGAGCCCCCGGCGCTAATGAGCTGCAATTAATAAAGTCATGGACCTTGCTGACCGCAACAATGTTTGTTGTGGTCAACCTGCCAAATGATCAGGCAGGGGTTGAGGATGGGGAGGGGGGGTGCCAGTCCGTCGGTGTCCAGCTGATTAATGCAAGGCCCGTTAATGAGGTTGTGACTCGACTCCAACTTTCAGTTTGCTGGCGTTGAGTAATTACATTCAACATGTCTTTATAGATACTATAACTATATATTATATATTATATATTAATTTATAGCACCAAACCGAAACTGAGTCAATGAAAAACTTTTGAAATACGAGTCTGAAGTTCCTGACGAGGGGGGGTTACTTAATTCGCTATACTGAATATAGCATATTTACCTTGATGGATCGGAGACGTCTCCTTCATTCACTCTTCAACTACTTAAATAGTTGTTGCTCTTCTACTTCAATTGGTCTTATAAAGCAATTGCCATCCTTAGTATCTGTTATTTGCTGCCTTTCCCTCTTTTTATTCCTAACATTCTACAATCTTTATATTACTTATCTTAATATTATTAATATTTATTGTTAAGATTGGGTTTTTATGAGTTTCTCAACTCGTTGTACATATTTTGGAGTATTTTGTATTTTTATAATATTTTAATATAATAATTATTTTAACTTAATATATATTTTAGTTACTACTTTATTTTAAATCTTAAACCAATTATTTTTCATTCAGTTGATACATTTTTGGAATTTATTATTATTTGATTGCAAGTCTTAATCTTTTAATGCTTATGCACTAGTCTACACTAAATAAATACTGAAATAAACAAATATTTAATGTACACAGAAAAAAACGAGTGTATAATCTGTGTTTACTTCCCCCGCCGATGGCTGAGCGACAAACATGCAACTAGTTCCATGCAACAATATCACATGTTTAACTATTGTAAATAGCGGGGGAAAATATTTCTCGAAATTCATCATCAGGTCTACACTGAGTGTGTGTGTGAGAGAGAGAGAGAGTATGGAAGAGGAAGAGAGTGGCATAATCAAAAGGTGGGCGTTTTAGTTGCAACTCCTTTGAAGTTGCGCCGACAAGCGACGAAGGCACGTCTGTTCACCTAATTATCACACTATTTGAGCCATCATAAAAAACGAGAGATGTGTGTGTGTGTGTGTCTGGTTGTGTGTGTGTGGCTGAAAACAAATAACGAGGCCTGCGATAAAAACTGAAAATAGGCGAAATAAATAAATAATCGAAAAAAGAACAAAAAAACGAACAAACTGCAATGCAAATGGAAATGTTAATGTAAATGAAATACAGTCAAAGACGAGTCCAGAATAATTCCCCATAATTCCGTATAGCTCGTTATGTCGTTGTTATGGGCCGCATCATAAACCCATAAAAGTGCGGCAAGATCAAAGCATTAAATATCTCAGCGTGAAGCAGCACAATGTGGATACCACATACATATATATAGTATTAACACTCACTCTCTTTAAGAAAATTGCCACATTTTTAGCGTCAAGTATAACTCATCTCAGAACTCAGAAAGCATATTTCTTCATCGGAAAAATTTGAAAAAATATCTCTAATTTCCAGACACACACTGTACTATAACAGTGACTTTTTGGTTATTCATATTTCACATAGCTTAAAGCCACTCTGCCTCTAAGAAACATTTTATGACGATTTTTCCAGAAAGGAATATTTTCTATTATTAAGCAAGACATTTATGAAAATATAAACAACATTTTCTAGTTTTAAGAATTATTTTTTATATACTTATATAAGTTATTTCTAAAAGCGCAAGAAACTGTCCAGTGTTCAAGGAAATGGTTTATTCTAGGGCGATTTTCTATTTTTCAGTGAGACAAGTGTTTTTTTTTTTAAATTAGTCAATCCTCAAAGCACATCCTATCCTGAGGAAAATTTTCTTAATACGCAGAAAATTGAAACCCTCAATCCGTCAAAAAATCCATGTAGGAATTGGGATTGATGGAAGAGCTTTTGGCTCAGAAGAGGACACACTGGATCTGACAGGTCGCAGGGCATGAATCTCCACAATAATAGTAATAATAAGAATAAAAATATAATAATAATATATATTATAATAATAATAATTATAATAATAATATTAATAGAAATTATAATAATAATTATATATAAAATCAAACATAGATATTAAAAACAACACTTTCCTCCTACACACTCTGGCAACATGGTGGACTATTCATCAAAATTAGATCAGCTGAATTTTTAAAATAAATACAGTTGTTTTGGTTATTCATTTCATTGAACAGCTGTGCTTAAAGTTTAAAGAGTATTTGTTTATTTTTGAGTTCAATTAAAAGTCCAAGGCTAAATGTTTTTATATGTCAATGAATTGTAAATTATTTTAAATGTTTACATTTCGATTAACATTTATTTAAGAACATGTTTTATCAGCTATTCTGACAAAAACAATAAATACATTTTAAAATGTTAAATACAATTTTTGATAAATAAATATATTTAATAACGGCTGTGCACACCTACTAGAAAGGTTTTTTGGGTGTTTGCCAAGGTTTGAGATGGTATAAAAGTGCATCAGACTCGTTCAATTCACATCAGTCTGGACTTACCAAGTGAAAGAGTATCAACTCAATTAAAACAAGAGAAAAAATTCAATCAGTTACTCAGACTGATAACAGACGGCATAGAACACGGCGGATGTAGCCAAGAAATGCCGTCCAAGTTTGTTTTCAAACTGAAGTCCCGAAGTTATCATAGTATATTGGTCAGACAAGAAGTTAAAATTGGAGTGCTACAACCACTAGGTGGCAAGTCGATAAACCCACATATTTCGCTTAATTTGAAGCATGCAGTTACCAAATTTGGCTGATTGGGATATGCATCCAACTGCATGTTTCATTTTGCCCCTTCTTACCACTTTTTAATGGGCCTGCGAATAAATACTTAATAATAATTTAGGTTCAGATTCTAATTGTGATACGTAGTGTAAGTGCGGTAGATTCCGATATACATCCAAACATTTTTCAGTATTCGTCTAAGCATTAATGCATTAATTCTTACGATTCGTTGATTCTGAAGGTACGGAAAAAAACAAGTAAAACTGTGAAGTACTCTGTTACCATTTGAGAAAGAGAAGTAAACACATCGATCAAATGTGTTATATAGCACGGTGGGTTTCACAAATATATGATGTAGTTAAAGTGTCAGCAGAAGAACTCAGGTCTGCAAGGATTCTTTCCTCTTAGATCCTGAACCCATTAAAACCGGGTCGTTTTGATCGCGATCAACAGCCGAAGTCGATCTAGCCATTTCTCAGAGACTTCAAATTTTAAATAAAAACTTCTTGCAAAACGATATTTTGGTCTCTTCGGGACAAATTCGATCCCTTTTCGTTATTAAAAAATTTAAATTTAGGCTCTGAATTTCAATTCGGTTTCAATTTCGAATCCAAATCCCATTTAGAAGCCATGCTTAATGCTGACGCTATCGTTAATACTATGCGTACAATTATGAAACTCACATATCTATGCGTATGTTATTTATAAAAGTCTAACTAGAACTATAGGGTTTTTCATATCTGATCTTAACCATAGCAAATGCAATTCTCTAACTGCATTCCAGTTGGGTATCATTAATTTATGCTCGCCCGGCCAAATTAGCAGTCAGTTGCATCCGCTTTGGGGGCGTCAAGTTTGCAACTTAAATCTTGTACGAGTCCGGCAATTGGAAGTCGCAACTCACTCACACACACGCACACACACACAGAGGCACAGCTGCAGTTGCACATGCAAACTAATAAATTTCATTGATGTGTCTATTTTCGGCTAGTCAGTTGCACTTGCCTTGCCCCCTCCAGTTGGACCTTAAAGTGCCTGCAACGGAAGCAATTTGTAGCTACAAGCTGTAATTTCTATGCCACACACTTCGCCACCCTTTGCACCTTCTCACCATGTTGCAGTTGCCGCAACGCCGCCCAAAAGACGTCGATAATTCTTAAGCAACGGCGCGAAAATCGCCAAAATAAAAGCCTGCAAATTTTCGCTGTCAGAAGTGGCTCCAGTCTCGGCTATGGCTGGTTAAGGGAAGTGTTGGTGAGGGGTTGGTGAGGGGGTGGTGCGGAGTTTAGTGAAGTGCTTGGTTGCCCTCACAGCAATTGTAGCACATTTTATTTAACCCTTTTTATGGCCTCATTATAGCCCGGGGCAGGTCGCAAACCTTGCATACAAACAGACAATATATATATATATATATAGGTATATATATATGTACATCACAGGGGGCTGCAAAGTGGAAATGAGGCTAGGAATCAAGCAAATAAATGTTTTATAAAATGTTCGTAAAGTAAGTAGCGGTATTCCCAGGCACTTCTCAAGCCATTAAAATGAAATTTATTGTTCACAATGTTTTATGGTTTTACGAAAATTCGTGCAGACTGTTTCTTGGTAATTTGGTGGAAAATCAGCAGAGTCACATGAACTGAAGTGGTGCTAACTTATTGCTACTTTGTCGCCGTACTTACAAATGATATATTCCCATCCGCATCTAAAAGAAAGAGATATAATTTGGGCACAAGACCCAAGGGAAAACTTCATAAGCCGCAGAATATTTACTTAAAATTGTAGGAATATTACGCAAATTAAGCCGAATTGATTTTCGATACTGGTTGTGGACCAGAGCTTCAATCGGATAAATTCAGTTAATGGTTTCGGTTGCGCATTGATTCCCTCTCAAGGAATCAGGAATATCTCTAGTTTCGGCTTCGATTAACGATTTTGGTTATGAATTTCGACTCCGGGAATGTTGAATTTCCGTTCTTGTCCCAGCTCTGATTTACAATCGGTTAATTTCGATCAACTTTTCTGTTTCCAGTTGTGGTTTTTTAGTTTCAATCGGTTAATTTCTGTTTGCTGTTTGGGTTTCGAGTTTTCATCGGTTCATCTCGGTTAACCGTTTCAAATCCTGCTTGAATCATGGAATACCGATTTCTACTTCTGATTTTGGTTCTGAGTATTCAATTGGTTAATTTTCTCTCTTTTATTTTGGTTTATATGTCAAATATTCCAGATTTAAATGATTTGATTAAACATATAACTAATATTTTACATTTATTTTTAAATATTCAATCTTGTCAACTTATAACAAAATTTATATACGTATTTATTAAATATAAAACAAATATGTATTTTGAATCCAAATCTAAATCTTTGCTACTTAAATGAAAATTTTAAAACATATTTAAAATTAAATGCAGAATATAATTAATTGCTGAATCTATGAGCACTATATAGAAATGTATGAAGTTTTGCCAGCCAGCCAGCCAGCTAAATAGCCAACTACCTACTCGACTCGACCAGGTTCAATGCCAACAACTTGTGCCAAGATAAATAAACTTTTGCCGCCTTTGATTCATGACTGGGAAATCGTTAGCAGTGCAATTCATAATTCGCGCGAAAGGGAAAGTTTTTGCTCTGACTCTGAGATGTGCAGAGAAATTAATAGCGACTAAAACTTTCAGTCTCGCAGTCCCAGTTTTATAGCCACACAACCCCCCGTTCAACCACACCTAAGCACTTAGTCAGAGGCCGCCGTTTTCCTTTTACAGGCCATAAATTTGTTGCGGAGCGCAACGCAAAATAACCAAAAAAAAAAAAATGCAAGACAAGCTCTGCAACAGCAGCAGTTGCCGAGAATGAGAGCGCCACAGTGGGGCAAAGGGAGGGGTTATGATGAGTGGTGGGGGTGGGGGGTGTGGTTTAGATGTGTGTGTGTGTGTGTGTGTGTGATATCTAGCGCACATTCAGCGCGACGATAAATTTCCCGGCCAAAATGTGTAAATTATAAATACGAGCAATTATTTTAACTCTACTTAACAAATTACCATGCCATAGCATATGGGGCAAAAGGTATAAATTACCGACTTTTACGAGTTGCGGAAATTGTATGGCGACGACGACAACGTTGGAGCTGACTCTCACTCTCTCTCTCTGCGTGTGTGTGTGTGTGTGTGTGTGTAGGTGATTATGCTTAATTGTGTGTATGTCAGTGGCGTGGTCTGTTCAAGCAGCAGGACCCGTTACGGCTTCCTGTGTTGGCACCAACATCATCACTACTCACACCAAGCCACCCCCCTTCCGCCAGCCAACCACTGCCCCCCTTCCCTCACCCGTCTCACGCTTTGTGCAACGCCAGCACTTTTGCCGTGTGGTAGAAAACTTTTCGCATCAACTTTTAAGCAGCCCAAATGACTTTGTGGCCATTTTACTCGTGTGTCTGCGGCAGGGGCGGAGTTGTGGCAGGAGTTTGGGGCACACTTGATAGCTTGATAACTTGATAACTTGTGTTCCGGTGTTTCCTGAGGTTTTGCGTTTAATTGCAACATTTTACGGATTTTGCTTGTTATCAAAAAAGGCTTCGTTCGCCTCAGATTGAGCATGTGTGTTAAAGTTCACATTGAGCACGTTGAACGAATGTTTCCGCTTTGCTATCGAATGTATCGAATGCATACGCATGTACAAAATCGATTTTTATCGGGAAATTGACGAAATGGGATTTGCATGTGAAAAATCGCTGTTTAAATCGATGTTCCACATCGACTAATGACGACTAAATGAATTTCAGATTTTAACAACAGTTAAAACAGTTAATCAGCAGATCAATATTTATTTATTTATTTAATTATTTATTTATTTAATGTCAACTACAGTTAGTAGACACAAAATATGTTAAAAGTATCAAATTTAATTAAATTATATTTTAAATAAATTGTAAAATTATGTTTAAATTAAGAAATAAGAAATATTTATAAGCTGGTGCAACATTTGTTGCATGATTTGCGGAAAATCCAGAAAAACTCAATCTTCCAAAAAAAAAAAAAAAAAAAAATTACAAGTGCATATATGTATAACAATAACATTATAATAAAATATAAAATACCTTTAAAATTGTATCTTTCATGGCTATCGGATATCGATTCTTATCGACATACGCGAATCGGGTGCAGTTATCGATAAAATTAAATAAACTTGACATGCTTATAGTATTATTCATTCCAAATTTGAGGTATCGAGCAGTGAGACTATCCTCTTCATATACAGTGACCGACAGCTTATTAGACACAGAGTCAAAGAAAATAGGCTACTTTTTTACATAATCCTACCTAGCAGGTGGGGAAACCCCAGTGTATTGGGGTCATATATTAATTTAGATGGTTAATACCTGTACCTACCATCGCTCATTGGAATTTTTGAAAAATAATTAATGATTGGTTTATGGCAGGCAATTACTTGTTTTCTTTGACTCTGTGCCTAATAAGGTGTCGGTCACTGTATATACACTTGATCGGTTGGAGATGCTCTCTTCTGCCAGCTCAACTTTAAAATACTCCTTTTCCCAATTTTAATGGTTTCAACATTCTACAAATCCAATTGAATTCATTTAGAAATTTGTACTATAATTGTGTCTTGATGATTTGATGAAGATAAATGATGATTACAAATGAATAATTGATGTATGTTTAGCAACATTTTCCATTGCAATATATTAAAATACATAATGAGTGGTTGACTGCGATAGTTGCATGCATTGCCGAAGTTCTGAGTTATGTTAACGAAATGCGCTTTGGATTATTTTTTGCATTTGGCTTTGGCTTTTTGCCCTTTCTTTTGCCCTTTTTTTTTGGCGCACTCGCGGCGCGTATCTTTTGAGCTATTATACACTGCGCAAAAATGTTTGTGCGGAGCCAAGGGCGCGCGTGCAAAAATAATTTATGGAGACCATCAACAACCCTCAGAGCTGTGGAGCACAAAATGATAGATGGCGTGCCAGAATGTCTGCCTCGGCAACTGTGCGGCAACTGAGTGGCAACTGTGCGGCGAGTGTGGCAAGGCAGCCAGGCGAGGGCAAATGCGAAGCAAGTTAACCCAAAACCCAAAAATATGCTGCTGGCGATATATTTCTCGCACTCACTGTCATCGCGGCCAACTCGAGAGTGCAAATGAGAGAGAGACAGCTACAGAGAGAGAGAGAGAGAGAGAGCTATAGAGAGAGAGAGAGAGAATAAAGCAAGGTTTGAGTGCCCAGCGCTTTCAAATTGAAATGTCATTTCGTCTGGCACTAGAATTTTTCATTGCCAATTTTGGGGAGAGCATTCGGCAAAGGGCTGCCATATTTTCTCGAGAGCCAGCGCACAAATGTCACATCAATCTTGTGGCCAGTGTTGCGTAAGAAGCAACCAAAATATTCATTTTGTTTTCGAATCAAGCAAGTTTCGCCTCGCCGCTGCATGCGAAAATGATTAATGATCCAGCGCATGTTGCACGAATTTCAAATGATTAAACGCGTCTCGTACTATATAGATGCGATTATTCACATATATATATATATATATATATGTATACAAATATTTACGAATTTTAAATGGCTTGTTTTCAGTTGAATACAAATGATTTGGTCTACAAACGGGTTGTCTGAAAATAGTATTAGTTTTCAATTTGGAATTTGAAATAATTTTCAGATCTTAAATATTATTTTTCCACGAAGTTTCGTCTTTTAAGAGGTAATTTTCAATGTACTTTCAATCAATTTAGATATAAGTGTAGTATTTTAGGTTAGGGTTCTCCGGAGACCTTTGGCTCATTGTGCTACCACAAAGGACCTAATCCCCTTCATTTTGTCAGATAGTGTCGATTTAACTATAAGGAAGATAAAGACAACAACAAACAATTAAAACAATCAAGGTTAAAAAAATCAATTAATCTCTATGAAATAGCATCTCAAAATATTATTTGATTTTCTTACTCGCTATCAACATTGGCAAAAATGTATTTATTTTATAAAAGTTGACTAGAATTGTGAGTTATTTGGTTTACATAAATTAAGTTTTTCAAAATGGAAAAAATTATAGATTCGAGTCGGGTAAAATATGCAATAGGCATAAGGCAGCATCCTCAACCCAATAAAGTGTATATATATTCAATTTCGACTTCGCCATGTCCGTCTGTAAAAGTCTATCTTAGAGACCCTATCACCTAGAGGCTTACAATATTTGAAATTAGTTCTCATTTACCATACGCAGATCAGGTTTATTTAATTTCTTCGATAACTACGAAAATATCGGAACGAAATTTCAATTTCCATTAGCAAAAAAAGAAACAATTCTGAAGATTTAACTTTCCAATTGATATATTGATCAACCTATTTTAAGATCGTATAAGAAACATAGATTTTGTTAGCCAAAACGTATTTCACATTGAGCAAATGAATATCAGAAAACCCTTTATGTATTTAAGAGCTGTGTTATTATTAGGGTATCTCCTAGTCGAGCTGTCTCGACTAGTTTGCGCTGATTTTCTTTAGATGGGGAACTTGCCTGTGTTTTTCCTTTTCATAATTTTAACTTTGCTGTTTGCGTATCTAGTTTAATCGATTTTTCATTCCTTCATTCCTCATTCCCAACTAAAATCTAAATTCAAAGTTTACTTAATTTAAATTATTTTTTATTTATTACTTTTTAAAGTGCTATTAAATTAAGCATTTATTTTTAAGTAATTTTCGCATTCATTAAGATGTGTTTGTTATTTGCTGTTGCACGAAACAGCTGTTAATGCTTTATGAGATCGAATGGGTCAACAGCATGCAATGTAAACAATGTTCGCATGTTGCACGGCTGCATGTGGCATCTTCAATGGATATGCACCTGCGTCGGATTTGAGCGCACAGACCTCAGCTGCAGCTTTCGGGGCATGCCATTAGGTCTGAGGCACATTTTTCAAAGAAGGCGATTTGACAGCAAGTGGCAGCTGCTGAATATACCCTGTAACGCCAGAGCAGACCAATTGGGGTATGCCAATTTGTGGTTTGCGAATATGCGGGCAATAGGGTGTCTGTTTGGTATATCAGTCTTGGTTTGTTGTGGCCGCAACTGCAACACATGTTGTTACATCCATGCATGCAACTTGTTGCAACACTTGTCGCTGATTAGCATCGCCATCTCGCCATCTCGCCACTCGTGTCAGCCCGATAAGCTCTCATGCCTCAAGTCTCAAATACCAAATCTCAAATCTCATGTATCAAATCTCTTTCTCTGCTTTTGGCTCGCATTGCATCGATGCCGATGTCGATGCCGTTGTGGATGCCACAAATCATTGCCAAACATGCTTTTGATTATGCGACTGGCCAGCAAGGTGTGGCTATCTCTGCCAACTATTTCCATGATCAGCATTTCCACATTTGCAGCATTTTATTTATTTATTTCAATTAAATAATGACACGCTGTGGATTTGATTAGGCAAGTTTTGGGTTATTTAATACTTTTCTCATCCGAGTCAGAGAATCAATGTTATTATTCTTAGACTAGTGTAAGAAGAAAAGTGTATAATTAAGTTGTGGCAGCCAGAAGTAAGCATGGACGACTCCATAAAGTATATACATATGCTCCCGATTAGCAAAATATATATGTACAACTAATTAAGTCCTGTTTAGTATTAATGTAATGGTTATAAGTATTTTACAGTAAAACATAAGTACACTCATACCTCGCTATAACGGTCCTCTTCAATTAAGGCACGTTTTCGATTTACGGCCTAATATGTTTCGGCAAAAAACCCCATTCTGACTTCGAACGTAGCGCTAAACTTTCTCGAAGAGTTAACTCAGCCATTAGCTGTTATAAATCATTGAAGAACGAAATAGACAAGAAGCCAAGACGAAAAACGTTTGACAATTTTGTTAAGCCAGGCCCATTCTTACCAGCGAAAAATGATGACGACAGTGATCCACAGGATACCATTTCCTCATCGTCTTCAGATTAAAGCCATTTAAAGCAAATGATGTATGTATACATACACAAATTTTATATAACATGAAGTTGTTTCATTATTGTATTTTTGATTTAAGTGTAATAAAAAGATAAATTGCATTCTGAATGATAAGCCATACATATTACATATTTAACAAATTTGGAACCGATCTCATTGAACTTGTATTAGAATAATTGGGTGTATTTAATTTACATCAACGACTATTTTCCTCTTCACAGCGATAACTTTGCAACTGTAGGTTCTCGGGACTTTGAGGACTTCTCTCTGACGATCTTAACTCGTTTGTCCTTCTGCTGTTATTCTACGACTCTTCTGCTTCCATTAATGCTTATGCTGCTGTTAACCAAATGTTAACCAAATGTTAACCAGTGCTGCCGCCCAACAGCACTGTAATCCCTCTGTTATTACTTGTTACTCGTATATAGTATCGCTAAGCAGACAATACATATATTGATAGTATTTAATTCCAAGCAGAAGTTGCCACCAAAGGACCAATGCCAGCTAAAATCCTCGCTCCCATTGAATCGCTGCTGGATCGGGGACTAGCTGCCTCAGAAACGCATAATTCATCAAAGAAGAAGATTTGATGAACACCTAGAGATGCAACCAATAAATTGCATATTTTCATTAATGTTTGCCAATTTCGTTGTGGTTATTCGATCCTGTGTGTGTGTGTTTCCTGTGTGTTTCCTCCACCATATTTGTTTAATGCTACAATTTGATTGCAGCTAGTTCCTCAATGGGCTGCTCATAGAACTCCAGCTGGGCAATGGTCTTCTTATACAACTCTAATTGAACCCTCAATTGCTCATTGTTATGTTGATATCTTTAATCCTACAAATTTCAGATACATTTGTAAAATATTTATAGACTAGTGGCTAGCACTTAGCTAGTATCTTCCACTAAATATGTATGTCATTTCAGAAATACAGACTTGACTAATGAGGACCCCCAAAAAGAATTGTTCAGCATACTATTTATACATGTGCGTGTGTGTGTGTGCGTGTGTGTGTGTGTGTGGCAAGCTAACGAGAAAGCTTCCTGCTGTGATCTCGCATGATGTTGTCCCCATCCGCTCCATACCAGCAGTGCACTCCTCTGACTTCAGCCGGGTCTCATTAGTTGCTGCATTCGATGACGCCAAACAAGCCACTTAATTTAAATTTAAATGTTTACTTCTCGCTTTGCGTGTGGGGCAAAGTATTTTGTCTTCGTTGCGTCTCTCCACTACTCCCCCCAGTACTCCCCTCTCTCTCTCTCCCTCTCTGTGTGTGTGTGTGCTGTCACGAGATGCCAAGATTTATTTTAGGTATTCCATGGTCGACTAAAATGCGCTGTCAGCGCAGCAGTTGCTGCCACACATCGGACCCCATCCCTCCCTCCCTGCCTGCCAGCCTCCCTGCCTCCCTCGCTGCTGTAGCGACAGCTACATTAGCGTCTGATGGTGGTCCAACCAGCCAGTCCCTACGCAGACCCACTCGGAGTTGTGTGCCGAGTTCCCCCTCATTGCACTTGACACCCGAGAAATTGATGCTACTCAAAAACCCACATTAATTAGGCAAAATATTGACATGTTTGTGATTTATGCTTTGTGGCACTCATTTTAATCAGTGTTCGAAACTTTTTTGGGCTATTGTCGGGCCATTTACAATTTGACAGATCATTTGTTATGGCTTTTCCCCTTGGCGGCATGCTTGAAGGGACTGATGCGCAGTGCCAGCTGTAGCAGTGCCCCAAAGCGTTGTCCTCTAGCCTTTCCTAGACATGTTACAGATATTACTTGTAGTTTCCTTCTTTCATTAACGGATTCTGTGAAGCATAAATCAATACCTACGCTTGGAAGCACGGCAGGACTTCTGCTCATACGCCTGAGAGGCAAAACCGGAACTGCTGATCGTGGATGGGACTGTGTTGTGGGCCGGGTTGCTTGGTGGTTCTGCGGAAGAAGGTGATTTTGAGCTGGTCTTGTTCAACAAACTTTCATCTCTGTTGCTGCTCAGACGCGCACAATTCTCGGTGGTTTTCTTGAGCAGCAGCCAGGACTTTTGCAGCTTATTGCCCTCCACAATTAGCTTCTCGTAGCCTTGGAGCAGCTGGCGCACATCGACGCCGGCCAGCTCCTCGGGCAGCGGCTCTTCGCTGAACTGTCTGGATGTCTGCCGCAAATCTTCGAAGCGTTGTATAAGCTGCTTAATACCGCCAGGACATTGCTCATCATTGCAGGTTACGGACATGGAGTGAGTAGCTAACTGTGGCGCGGTTTGGTGATCGGTGTTGATGCAGCGCAGCATCTCGGCGGTCTGCTCCATGAAGGTCTCCTGGCGCTGGCGCAGCTCCTGCAGACGCTCTTTCAGCTCGTCCAGATAAGCCAGCTGCTGGCATGTTGGCTGCTTGTAGGGAGCCATGCCTTCGGCCCACATGAATTTAACACAAGTAATTTACAAAAAAACAAAAAAACATTTGGCAATTTTCTGAACAAATTTTGGATTGTGTTTGGATTCGATTGGGATGAAAAGTCACAGCTCCGGCAACCTAGGACTTTAGGCGCCCAGTTGACTATGTCGCAATTTGTTCAACTTGAGTTGCCAGCAAAAAAAAAAGGCGTATTCCCCGGTGATTGGCAACCAGTTTGCCATGGTCTTTAAGATCCAACTGATTACAGACCGCCAAAAATTGCACTTTAGCCAAAGTCCCAAATGCAACTGCGATTCGGGTCTTTCGACTACATTGCGCAATTTGCGACTGCAATTTTATGAATTGAGTTCTTGGTTTGTACTTGTACTTAAAAACTTCTCGAAGGGATCATATTCTGTAAAACCCTTGCATTTTATCACAGTTCGACCTTTAGTTTAATACTACATTTAAATTTGGCAATCCGATTCTAACTGATCCGTGCTAAAATGTGTTCGTAGGGATGGGTCTGAACTATCTATAGCCGAGAATTGGTCAAAAGTGATCCGATTGTTAAAAACAACAAATTTTTTTGACTTCTACATACCATATTCAAAATGGGAAACGCATTTCGTGTTAAAATAATAATCACAAAAAGATTTTTTGGATAGTCAAAAGTAATCAGATGTTAAGTAACCATAGAAATTTTTCAAATTGCGGGAGTTATCTGGCTTTATCGACTTGGATTTATACATTTCAGGATCAATTCAATGAATTCAATATACTCTCCTACCTTCGCTAGCAGAGTATATATTTTTAAAACTTAGATTAAAATATAGACAGAAATAGTTAAACATTTACAAAAGATTCTTAATATTTATGATTCGATTAATTTGAAATGCAATATAAGAATTTTGGAGCTCTTGCTCTCTTGAAACAAAAAAATAGCCACACTTAATGGATTTCATAATTTTATTTTATTTATTTTATTTTTATTTTTATTTTTTTTACGCCAATTATTTTTATTTTTTACTTCAACAAAGCTTAAAATATATATTTATGTTTGCTTACTCTACTAGTCCCAAATTTAATTATATTTTATTAGTAACTGGATACTTTTGTGATACATTCAGAGTTAAAAGGCCTTAAAGTAAGTGCAGATAAGTGTAAAATATTAAAACTTTATATATATATATATATAGGGTATACAGCGATCGATTTGGAGTGCCTCAATTCTGTTCCGTGTTATCCTATTGCGGCAAAGAGCCTCCAAATTGAGATATCGCATGCAATTCGAATTGTGGAGTAAGTTGTAGGTTGGAAGTTGTAAGTTGCAAGTAAGCGACTGTCTGCCGCGAATTGAGCGAACAATGGCGATTTGAGTCGGGGGCGCTATACAGATACAGCTATATATCTTACGCTAAGCTGGTTGGGATGCGACAGGGTGGAGTGTGGTGTGGTGTGCTGTGTTGTGGTGGGGCATGTTTAGGAATTTCACGAAGCCAGTTGCCAGGCGAAACGTGCCGAATGACTGCCGCCTACCACAGACAACAGAGCAGAGCCCAAGTCGAGAAGTGACAGGAATGTTGCCCGTTGCCCGTCCCAAAGTTTTGCTGCTGTTGATTTCACCTGAGGTGAACCAACTGCACCTCCTACCTCTCCCAACTGCCCCATCTCTCGCAACTCTGCCATCTGTGGCATCTGTGGCATCTGCAGGTTTGCAATTGTTGTTTCATATTTTAATGCCTTTTTGAGTTGGTAGGCGTGCTACGACACGATTCTCTTAGCCGATAAGCTGTTATTTTTATGTGCCGCCAAGATCGCTATTGGTGTCTCACTGTCTGCCGTGTGGGCTGGCCTGGCGACTTAAACAACTTAAAATTATTACAGGGCAATTGTCTTGATCGCTGATTTATGTGCGCCTTTTGTTGTCCGACTCCAAAACTCTCTCGGGCAAATTTGCTGCCGCTGCTGCTGCCGCTGCTGCTGCTGCTGCTGCTTCTGATATTTATTAGACAACAATGCCACATGCAATATGGACAGCTGATTGTGCCCCCTTCAGTAGCATCAACAGAAAGAGACAAGTCTGCGCTGCAACAATATATGCCTAATTGCAGAGCTACTTTTGTAAGATTCAGCTCATGCGTAATTCTATTGACAGATAATTTGTATGGCTCTCATTAGAGTTTGGCACAACTTCCATTTAATTATACACATTGCCACATGAGCCGCCTTGCCAATGTCATAACAACGCCTCCCCCCATCCACCCCTATCCCCTTTTGCATATTATTTGCCTCACGATTGAACAATTCGCCCATGTTGCAGTCTCGCTGCTGAAATTGCATCAAACTTAATGATTTCATCTTTCATTGAATTCAAATTTGTTGGCCGCGGGTGCAAGCAACAAGCAGCCGCCACTCGCAGCTGTGTGGCAGCAGCAACGTACTTCAAATGTGGGCGTGCCTTCATCTATACGCCCCTCAACTTGTGGCAATCGTTATTGTTGTTGTTGTTGTTGCAGTTGCTGACTGTTGATAGCCGCCGCACTGTCGGACGATATAACGAATTTATTATTTATTTCACCTGACAGCTCGGGCAACAGACTCTATAAATTTCCCTAGTCATTCGTTGTTGTTGTTGGCGTATTTATGGCCTATCGCTCGCTGGGATATGCTCATATGAAAATATAAAATTATTGATAAGCTACACACTAGCTGGTTAGCTGGTTAGCTGGTTATTTGGGGTCGGTGCTGATTGAAATGCCTTCGCTGGAACAGCTTCATTTAGTCGAAGCTGAGCTGAGCTGAGTTGAGCTGAGCGCAAATCGAAAAAGCCAAAACCAAAACGAAATCAGCTGCAAAACAACTTTAACCCAATATCCTGCTTGCAGTCATAATTTGTGTGCTGCTTGAGGAGCTCAAGTTGGAGTTGGAGTTGGTGCTGCAGTTGGAGCATAATCCAATGCCAGGCTGACCAGACCAGACCCAAGTGGGAACCTCAGCATCTTCGAGTATTTTATTATGAATTGCTCTTAACGATGTTCCATTTTTCATGTGCGCATTCATAAAACCTTCTTCGTTTTTTTCGCATTCGCTGCTGTAGACTCGCATGCGGATTGCTGGCAAGCTGCTTCGATTCCAACAGCAACAGCAACAGCACCAGCCACTTGGCATCTTTTTGGGCACCCTGGGACCTTGTTCGCGCAAGTGAATGAATAATTGCAGCAGGGTGTTGTAAGCAGAGCTTGAGGCACTCTGGAGTCGTTTCAATTATGGGCCTTCACCCTAGGCACACAATTGTTGTTGTTACGCCACAGTGTCGAAGTCAACGCGCACAGCACCTAAGTGATTTTTATTTAAGACTAGTTTGTTCATTGCCAACTTAAGAAAACCTAAAATATCCCTCAAAGTTGTTAAACTGAATAATTAGCGCCATAAATGTGGAAGTTATGCCTGACAGGAGGTAAATTGAATTCTAAACCGAGAAATGTTAACAAAATCGAAATATAATGATTACGAAACTTAGGTTAATTATTGAGTATATTAAAATATTTATATATAGAATATAAAATATAATTGCAATAGCTAGAGAATACTCAACTCAAGACAACTCGACCAGGAGACATATTTAACCCAGCTTTTAAGCAAAATATACGATTATTGATCAAATTTGTAAAGTTGATCAATAAAATATCTGGGTATATTATATATCAAAGAAGAGGCTATATCTCAACAACTATTTCGATTATCGATTTGTATCGATATTCCTTCAACGGGTTTAGATATCCAGACTTATTTTATAAACTTAATCTCGATTGGTAGTCGGGAATTTATGAGTCAATTTATCTTGACTGACTGACATGGCTTAATTATTTAAGTATAATTATGAAATGAAATTAATTACGCACATTTCTGTGTAGAATAATTTTTGAATATTTAAACTGTTTCTAAACAATTTTAAGCAATCAGAAATATTAATTATATTTCTAATGCCAGCCAAGCTCTATGAAGAAATATTTAATTATTTCGAAAGTTTTTATTTTGCAAAAGCCAGTTAAGAGTCGAATAATATCGGTGGTATTTTAAAATATATAAACTTTCTTTAAAATATAAACACAAATTTTAATTATATGTTATTATTCGACCAATAAAGCGCTATTCAGGAAAAATTAATTATTTCGAGAGTTTTTTTGTTGCAAGTTTTTGCTTGCAAACAGCTGGTAAAAGTCATTTGTAAAACAATATTGGAGGTGCGCTTAGGCAACTGCAAAGCCAATTGAACTGCTTAGCTGAGAAAGAGAGAGAGTTAAATACACAATTAGAGAGAGACAGAGAGAGAGAGAGGGAGAAAGAGAGAGAGGAAGGAATAGTATTGTATACAGCTTTCGGTGTGGCTGTCAAAGGCGCAGCAGGCAGCAAAATCGCGGCAAGCACAATTGAAAAACGGGGCAGCTTGTTGCAAGCAGAAGAGGAAGAGGGATGAGGAGAAGTAGAATGAGCTCTGTGCTCCGTGCTCCGTGCTCAGCAGCGTCGTGAGTGAAGGAGTGCGACGGCAAACACTCCACACTTGTCAACAGCGGCTCTACTGATTGTCTACCCCGGGTAACCAAAAGCAACCGAGGCAACCAGGAGACCCAGCGACCAGGAGACCAAGAGCAGCAGCTCCAGCTACAGCTCCAGCTACAGCTCCAGCCAGTTACTGGCAACGGGGTCGAGTCTGTAACGAGAAACGAGAAACGAGACTCACGCTTATGCTCACAAATCATAAATTGCCGCCTTAAAATTTATCTTCAATTTTCGAGACCCCATGTGGTGCTTAGCGAATGGTGTTTTGAAATTTATTGCTGCATTTGCAATAAATATTGTCAGTTGGTGTTCAGCCAGCGAGCAACAGAGAGGGATAGATAGAGCGAGAGAGAGGCAGCTACACTCAAAAAAAAAAAAATCACTGAATTTTGGAAAATCTTCAAGGCTAACTATTCGAAAAGTATGTTTCTAATTCCAGTGTAAATATTTTATTTATTTGTATTATTTTTAAACATTAGTATTTTAAGATTTCACAGTTAAATTCAAATAATTTTTTTAAATTCAGATAATTTAGTTTGCGAAATCGTACAATTTGAAGTGGTACAAGAAATGGAGATGAGCTAAGCTCAGAAAGAATATTTCTGGAAATGAGCTTGTAATAATTTTTTGATTTTTTTTTTTATAATTATCTATTACTAAGAAATTTATTTCAGAAAAATATATAAAAGATTTTATTATTTTAAGATATTTTTTCTGTTATTAAGCTCTGAAAGAATTTTTCTATATATGAGCTTAAATTAAATTTTGATTTTTTAGAAATTTATTTCAAAAGTATAGGAAAAAAAATTCTTTCTTATTTGACGACATTTTTTTTACAAATTTACAAATTATTTTAAGAATTTTTGATAGTTTTCAGACCACTCTCATTTTTGCGAGATTTTCGAACTGTTTTTTAGTTTGAAGGCTATTCTCATTTTGCGTGATTTTTTTGGTTTGAGGGATATTTTTTTTCTAAGTGTAGCTAGCTGCTTTGGCGGCAGCATTGGTTCGCTGTTGGCTTTTTGCATGATTGCCGCTGTAACGCCTCTCACACCAGCAAAACTTTGCCTCCCCCCGCTGCCCAGACTCTTTGCCACACCAACACCCACCCCAGCACCCCCTCATCCCACATCCCCCTCACTCCATGGCTTCCCTGCATTGTTTATTGTTCTCGTGCATATTAATGTGCGTTGATTGCGAGCCGAGGGACGCGTTCGGGAGCTCTAAGCCACAAGCCGCAAGCCTCTCTCTCAGTCTCTCTGGGGGCAGTTAGCAGCTGCCATTGTCCCTGCTGCCTGTGCCCCTTGCCCGGTGCCCTGTTCGTCCAGTCGAATGGTTAATTTACAGCGCGAGAAATTGATTGCCACTTGGCAGAGTGTACAATTTGTGGGGTGTGTCCCAAAAATTTTGTTGGTTAATTGTGGGTTTTTTTTCTTACTCGACATCAGGTTGGTTGCTGCGATTTCGCAACAGTCATTTATTGGCGGCATTTGCCAACTTAATTATAGCCGAGGTGTTTATACGCGTTATCGAGTCATCACCGTACAGCGCATTATAGTGTTCAGCGCAATCAGCAATTGGGAATGATATATGCGGGGTAATTAACAACAAGTCGTGCCACTTCTGAGCCTAATGCAAATATCTGATGGCAACCGATGAAAATAACCCTTATCGGTATAATAAATGGACTATACGAATAAATGTCAGCTAATAAATATAAACATTTTCTCTGATTGCCTTATTTACTGGGATTATCCTGGGATTATCCTGGCCCACTTTGAAATACTTTAACATTTGTAATTGCATAAAATTAGACAAATGAATATTTAATTTTCAAATGTTTGTTTTAATTGCACTCAATTTAAGCAGGATAAACAAACATTTTTGAAAGTGACAATATTATTATGGCAAGATTACTGAATATAATTATAATATATATAAAAATCTTCATTATCGTATTGAGTTGTAATTTAAATCAAATTTAGTTATCAAGATTTAAAAATAAATACAAATATTAAATACATTTCAAATTTTAATACGCATCTTAAAGTCTTCCATTTTTAAAGAAACCAATTATTTGGAACATGTATTTTATATTAATTTTTTTGATTAAGATTATTTAGGATTAGGAATATTTAAATAGATTAATTCAAGTTTTGCTTAATTGAAATCAAATAAATATGTATATAAAAGCTATAATCAGCTCACTCCATATTTAGTTGAGCAGGAATAAATATCTTCAGTTTTGAAACTGTGGATACGCTCAGCATATTATCTAATACATAACGTTAACAAACTTTGGCAACAGCCAGCTATAACTTGTACAAAACTCTGTCATGACGAGTATTGCTCATGTTTATTATACTCTTATAGAGGGTATTATAAATTTGGCATGAAGCTTGGAAGACATTGAAGAAATCGTCTCCGATACCATAGTATATATATTCTTGATCAGCAAATTGGTATATATCCATCTCTTTGCTGCAAATAGTAGGTATGTCGGAGCCGAGTGAATCGGATCACTATATCAAATAGGTTCGATAGATGGGTTCTTTTTTATTAATGATATTATCCGAACCAAACTCACCTAATATGCGTATTGTTATTTATTTATTTAATGTCAACTAAAGTCAGTAAAGTATATATTTCATTATATTTGGACATTTTTATCAAGTAATCCTGACCAAACTGATCATTTACGATGCTCGAAACATTTTGATAAAAAATCATAAATTTCGCAATACGATATCATAGAGATTTCCAAACAATTGTTTTGTTTTTCAATTGCAAATTGAAATTTAGATTTCAACTGCTTGACTCCTTTCTGCAAGGGTGTCTAAGCTTCGGCGTGGTTATGAAAGCTTTTCCTTCTGGTTTTCAACTGGGTTTGTCGTGGCTAGAAAAAGAATTCAATATTTGGCTCTCACCTAGTTGCATGTCAGGCAACATTGCCAAAGCTATCAATCAATTCAGACACCAGAAATGTAATCCTCGTAACTCTACCGCACCCCACACCCATCCACACACACAAACACACACACACAGACACCCACACCCTTTTCGTTTTGTAGTGTCTCACTTGGTGTATGTATTTGTGCACACTTCCTGTCGCCACAATTTGTTTGTGCCGCTGTCAAGATGTGAAAGCGACGAGCTTTCCCCCTTTCCCCGCCTGGCAACGCCCGTGGAGCGACTTGTCCAGCGCATAGACACCCATGCGATCCATTGAAGCATGTGACAGGCGGCGGGCAGAGCTCATCAATCTCGTGTCGAGGTCTAAACAAAATATGCAATGTGTTTGGCATTGCGGCAAAAAGGCGAGCATCGATAAACCAACCAACAACCAACAACCAACAACCGACAGAAACCAACCCATTGAAAAGCAGCAAACAAAAATTAGAAGCCAAAGCCAATGCCAGAAACAGCAACTCAAATCCAAACATGGCAGCCAAAAACCCTTTGCGGCCTAACCACACACACACAGACACAGTAAATATTATAACCACACACACACACACACACATAGAAGGCATTTTGAAAAAAAAATTAGAGAATATGTGTTGACAGCAGTCATCAATCAAGCGACACAACTTTTGACATGTCAAATGAACGAGCTAGCGCATAAATTACAACTCAACAACAACAGCAGCAGCAGCAGCAGCAGCAGCATATGGAAACCGTTTCAGAACAGTGGGAAGGGAGCGAGAAGAGAGGGGAGAGATATAAAGTGCGATATGGGGCAACAAAAAAACAACAAAAACAAAAACAAAATACCTTGCGTGGCAGTAGCCAGCAAACATGTCAAACGGCAGCAATTGGAAAATCAATTTCAACAGTCAGAGTAAGGAGAGGGAGAGAGGCAGAGGCAGACTGAGCGAGCGAGAGAGAGAGAGAGAGAGAGCGCCGCTCAACTGTGACCTGGGGAGTCTTTAGATGCGGCATGTTAAATGTCATTACATTACTGATAAGATTGATAACGCCTAAACGTTTTTGTGTGTTTTTGTACGCATTGCTTACGTGTCTCTCGAGTGAGTCATGCGGCGCATTCAATCGCTATTCGCCATCGCAATCACTTGAAATACTCATTCACTCACTCAATCACTCAGGCAGGCAGACAGTCAGCCAGTCAGCCAGTCCATCAATCAGTCAACACAACAGCACACTGACAGACATTTCCACTTAGAACAAAGGCTGCGCAATTCCAATCCAACTCGTAACAGTTTTATTTTTGATTACGAGTTGATCAATTTTTATTAAATCTAATTATATGCACAGCTTAGCTAAATGATAATTGATTATTTATTTATTAATTATAATTTATATCCACATGTGTATTTTGATTAATTGTCAAGTGCTGTTTAATCCGCGGACAGTAATAACGATAAATGAATCTCGAAAATTCAACATTTTAATAATAATATTAAATTAATAATAATTAAGCTGTTCGCATCAAGAGCAAACATTTTCGGAGTTAAGGGAAATATATAAATGACGAAATTAGGAAAATTAATTTTAAATAAATGAAACTAAATAAACATTTAATTTAAACTGTAAATTTTAAAATCCAATTATATAATCATCCCAAGTCAAGGGCTTAATTTACCACTTGATAATAAGTCATAATTTTATAAAAAAAAATAAAGTTAATAACAAATTTAGTAATAAGCATAAGCATTTATATTATTTATAACATCTATTTAAGATTTATAAGTTTTATAAATCGATTTATTCACTAGTGAGAAGTGCCTTTGATAATAAGGCAGAAAAATATCAATGAATAACATCAATATGATATAGTGGTCTGGCCAGGTCCGATTGACTCCGATAGATTTGAAAAAATTAAGGCTATCTGGCTTGAGGCACTAATTTACATAGCAATAGAAACATAGTGACTCTCCTGTTCTTGCTGATCTTGAATAGGTTTACCTTATTGGGTCGGAGAAGCTTTCTTTTGCCTCTTACTTACTTATTCTTAACTTCAAAAAACCCTTATAAATATATTTATTTTACTGTTTGATGATCTTCATTTATAATTTGAATATGTTTTTCTTTTTTGGCTACAAGTTTGGTATTTCTTTATTTATTTTTATATATTTGGAATCCCATCTGAATTCATTTTCATTAAGATTTAAATTTATTTAAAAAGGTCTGATTTTGCATCACAAATCCGACTGCTAAAATTGGATATGTATTAGCTATCCAAGAAACAATTTCTTGCGAAATTCGCCATCGGGATTCAATCCGTCGCGTGCTATATAAAGATGTCTTTCCTTTCCATGCATATTTTTTGTCGCTTTTTATAACCTGACTGGTTACAAACGGTAAAATGGATTTGTGCAAATGAATGTGACAGGCAAAAGGAAGCCTCTGCGACCCCATAGAGTGTGTATATTCTTGATCAGAATCAAAAGCCGAGTCGATATAGCCTTATCCGTCTGTTCGTCCGTTCGTCCTGTATTAACATGCGGATCTCAGAGACCATAAGAGCTATAGACTTCAAATTTGGAATGTAGGTTCCCGTACACCTGGCGCAGATAAAGTTTGCTTCTTGAATATCGATACATTTCGATGTCCGATAGCAACAAATGCTTCAATCTTAAAGGCAGAATCTAATTTAATTTTTCTAATTAATACAAAATAACCATATGCATATTATGGATCAACTACCCTAATTTCATCAAGATCGGATAAAAAACACCAAAGATATAGTCGAAAATAAACGCACAAATTGATCTCATTTCTATCAGCATTTTCTGTATGCAAATAAATATGCGGGCGCATGTGTAAGAAAGAGATAGCATGATAATCGATGCGAGCTTCAATATGTTTTTGTGTGTGTATTCTGCAGAGCCCCGTTATCTACGATTGCGTGTATGTATGCATACGCACGTGCTTGTCACCATCCCGTTAGGATTAGTTCAGGCTTGCGAATAAACACATGCGCTGCACTTGTTTTTTTTTACTCGTCAGTGTCTATGCTTGCCAAAAGATATGAGAGTACTCACATTTAAAGGCGAATTTCACAATAAAAATAGAATGCATTTGACAACAGGGTTCAGGGTATATAGTAGTCGAGCTCACTCGACTACAACAGTCTTACTTGTTTTTGACTCTTTTTTTTACATTTGCTTTTGCATTTAGTCAGCGTTGTGACAGATTTCAAATTTTTGTTTTCCGTTTGCTGCTCTTTTTGTTGCTTCTGTTGCTGTTTGTTTGTTTGTTTTTTGCTGGTACTTCAGTTGGTGTTGGCAGTGACAAATCCTTTACCGTTATTTGCGTACGCTGACACTTTGACAGGCGACGTCGACGTCGACACACATGCGAAACTCTCACGTCCACAAGAGAGCCCCTATCATATTACTTACTGTAGGGGCTTACTTTGTTTGCCGGCCTGCGGCAAACTTTTCAATATTCGAGCGAGGAGCGCGCGAGGCGCACGAGGCGCTCGAGTCGCGACAAATTCATTTCAATTTTCATACACATATGCATATATACATACATATATATATAAACGTTTTTTTTTTTTTTGCTACGCAAATTCAAAGGGAATTTCAGTGGTAAACAAATTTGTTTCCGGCTCAGGCGACTGCGTGCGTGACAGCTGTCAGTTGAGCTCTGCCAAAATATTGACAGTTAGCATGCGTCACTTGGCAAACGACAAACGGCAAACGAAGAGGCGTTTACAAAATTCGTTACCAACTTGAGAACTCGCTGTTTACATTTGCGCTTTAAAACAACTTTTTGAACGGGGGTAATTTTCGTTCAACGGCAACAGGCAAATCCATTGCAATTAAGAACTGTCAACAAGTCTTTTGTACACACAACATTTTTGAAATCGCCATCGAATTCCCAACAGACACTTGATTTACTGTGCTGAAAGTAATTTGGCGCTAGCTTCTCGTTCTTCAGATTCTCAGATTCCCAGATGCCCAGATTCCCCATTTGTTTCAGTCTCGACTCTTTGGCAGCTGGCATCTCTTTGTAATTGATTGGCCATCGGGTTAGCCAGCTGACATTGCATGTCGCATTCAATTGCCAAGCGCAAAAAGTGCCAAGTGTGCCAAGCGTAATGAAGATCGCATAAAATCAAACAAAAACACCTTCTAAACAAAAAACAACCGACTGGCGTCTGAATGTGTCAAGGACGGCATTTGATTGATCACCAATTTGAGATTATCTTCTGCTTGAATTTGTGTATGCCTTGAAAATGAGCTACAAAAGTTGTTCAACAGTTTTGAACAAACTTTTAGCTATTAATTAAACATGAAACACAACAAATGCAGTCTCATTTAAAGTTAAAACAAGCGGGGAAAGCTAGCTGAAAAATGACTGACTGGACTTAATCGGCTAACACTTAAATATCGATATATATTATTATGTTTTTTATTTCTATTTGTGATTTTCTCTGTTTAAAATCTGAACAATATATTCTACAATTGTCTACTATCTTCACATAATCTTCCATTAGCAGACAGGTACTAGATAAGGGAGTACCACTAGGTAAGACAAGTTGGACTACTCTTGAATACTCTTTAATTACTCTGAGGCTTGCTGATGGCAGTTTGTTCAATACATTTCGATTATCAAATTATGCGTTTCTTATCCAATCTTATTTAATGTGTTACAGTTGATTAATTAAATGTCTCTATATATTATAGGAATAGTATTAAATATATTTATAATTATATTATATATTTATATATTTATAATTATATTATATATTATTATTATATTTATATTCCAAATTTAAAATGTAAAAAATCTAAAATTTGTAGACTAGTAAAGAATACTTATATGTGATGGGGTCGAAGATACTTGCTTCTGTTCAGACCATACTTTCGCAGCTTTTCACTATCTCCTTTATACCAATTTTTAATGGACTGAGTTTATAATAAGCAACTAACAATTCGCCCAAAAGAAATATAACCATTTAATTTAAATTTATGTGTTGAGTTTTGGATTATCGCGATATTTATTGATCATTAGTAATTGAAGAATTTCAAACATGTTTTTATTGAACATATATATATCAAATAAATAGTAAAAATGTTGGTTTAGCTTATCTCGTCATTTGCTTAGGGCTTAGCCAAGCCAGCGGGATTGATCGATGACCCCATCATAAAGCTGTCCCCGTGTAATTCCAGTAGGCGCCAGAGCAAACACTATATTTATATATAGTATATGTATGTATATCTAGGCTATAATCTTTGGAGTGTATCGTTGAATGGATATTGACACTAGATAAAGCATACTATGTGCTTAGGTGTTTGTTTGTTCAGCTCAGAGCTGTCAGTCGTAGAGCGGCGATATACGATTTGGACAACATACTGTCTCTCTGTCTGTCTGTCTGTCTGTCTGCCTGTCTGACAGCGAATGAGATGTTGATCATCAATAAAGCCGGAAATGATCGAGTCTTTGAATTTATGATCTCGAAACGGCAATAAGTCGACGGCTTATCGCGACTGCAATTTATAATACAAAATGGCAGACGAGTCGAAAGCCAAACCAAATGGGCAACATAATTAATATTTAAGAGCTCCGCCTGACAGCACGTATCCTCCATGCCCATCTCGATGGCCATCCTGTTGCTCTTCATCAGCGATTCCAATCAGATAACATTAGCACGTCACATCACACAGCGTGCAAAAATTATTATTCATTGAATTTGTGATAAATGTGACAGGGCCCAACAGGCAGTCGTCCAGCGGCGACTCCACAACGGATTCCAGTTGCAACAATGTGTTGCGTTGCACACACAAAACAGACAGACAGGCAGACAAGCAGACAGACAGACAGACAGACAGAGGAGGCCGCATCGAAGCTGTCAAAAATTTGTTGCAAAAGATATTATCTGTGCCCCATCGACTGTTGCAGGCAGCTGACTGACGACTGCTTTTCGCTGTAGCTCATCAATAACGACGACGACAAGGACAAGGACGAGAATGTGGCAGAGAGTGTGTGTGTTGCAAGCGGATGAGTTGCACTTGATGACGATGATGACGATGGCAACGATGATGATGACCATGATCGATGATTGGCCTTTTTTTCTTGTTTCTGTGGCAGACGCAGACGCTGAGTGACGATTGCTGAGCACAACGGGGCAACCGTACCATAAACAATGTGCAGGCAACTGTGACCACACCCATTGACAGCCAGACAGCCAGACAGACGGACAGCCAGACAGACGGACAGACGGACGGACATGTGCAATGTGCAGCGATGGCAACAATTATTTGCGGAGAATCACAACAGCACCAAACAAACAACAACAACAACAAATAATGAATCCATGGAATGGCCACTTGATTGATGGGCTCAATAAATTGCACGAGTGTCGTTGATGTTGTTTTTAGTGCGGCCTTTTTGCCAATGTTTTTGCTGGTGTTGCTGCCACAGATCTGCTGCAGCGCATACGATAAGATATAGCTGACAGCCAAGAACGGGACAGCGTTCGACGCAATTAGATCAACCGGCGAACTGGGCCTAAATGGCTGCAACAACCATGTCAAGCACTGCAACATTAATAACGGGAGAGTATAAAATAGAGGTGCAACATTAAGCAAGTTAACAGCTCAGAATATAAAATATAACTCAATAAGCAAGCTAATAGTTCAAAGTATCAAAAAGAACTGAATTATCAGGTATGTGAACAGGTGAGAACATACAATATAAATCAAGGAGCAAGTTAATAGTCGAAATTATAAATTATTAAGTCAGGTAAGAAGTGACATTATAAAATAGAACTGTAAAATTAGGCAAGCCAATAATAATAAGTTAAGTTTGAAAGTATTATATAGAAACACTGTTTTGGGGCAGCATTTAGCTGCCTTTGCCTTTTACATAAACTAACACCAAATAAACAATGTTGCATATATAAATATTGATAAATGTTCGCCTTTTGCAAATTTCATTAATCATCTCTCAACTCATTCAAGACTAATGTAACAGCTATAAATCAGTTGTGATCGAATAAAACTTTTGATTATGGCAAATGATATTGCTACACATATAGATGAAAAATGAACTAAATGTTGGAAAATTTACTTGCATTATTCTTATACTCTGATACCTGACAAAGAAAATAAAGAAAATTCTAGTCTAAATTGATTTTGTGCCAAAGCTAAAGACTCATTTTGTTTTGATACAAATTAAATTAATTTTAAATAAAATGTAATTTTGTCAAATTAATTATTTACAAGATTTGAAATATGATTTGTGCTCACATCAGACAAAGTATTCAAAATCGAAATCATCGTTAAATGCATGTGAATAATAATAGAAAAAATAAATAATAAACAATTACTAAAAAAACGGCAATTTATAGCTAGAATTAATTTTGTTTATTTATTGTTAATTCATTATTATTAATTTAGTTAATTCTTCGACAGTCATATTTTTATCGGTAATTCCCTTTATCGCTTCTAGGCAATCCGCCCCTAAAAATCGAAGCAGCTTTCAGGCTAGAGTCAGAAAATGTTGAGTGCAAATTACCAATAACCATTTTTAAAGATAAACTAACAAATTTTATGCCGCTCCCATAAATGCCGAAATTGTTATAAGAATCTTCAAAATGAGTTACAAGCTTTACGACAAATACGCTCCACAATTAAGGTATAGAAAAAGTGTGAAGGAACAATATGAGAAGACCTTCATCAGAAGCAGTAGAGGTTCAATTTAATTTTATTATTATCGAATAATTGAAATGTTGATTTTCTGTTCTGATTTTAGCTGTTCAAATTAATATATTCAATGTTAGACGTATTTGTAGATTCAGGGAACATTTGTAGGTAAGAGTTGACTGTGTGTAAAACATTTTATTTATAATTTCTAATTTCATGGCTCATGCCTTGCTGTCAGGTGATTTTAGTGATTAATGCACAAAAGTGCTTCGAAAGTAAGGGCCTCGGTAGAGACATACTTCTAGCATATATATATATATCTATATACATGTATCTGTGTTTCGTTTCTAAAATGAAATTATGTGTTAATCTCATTTGATTTGTCATTTCCACATGATGTGATTTGGAGGCCTTCCCCTCAAAATGAAATTATCTAGCGCTGTGATGTATGGCAAACAAATGTTTTCTTGACACATTTATTTGTTTAATGAGACGTTGAATAATTAGTTAGATACACAAACCAAATGACTCAAATAAACTTCGGCTAGGTATGTGTGTGTGTGTGTGTGTGTGTGTGTGTGTGTGCGCGAGCATGTGGCACGTTTACATTGGTTGGCACAACAATTTATAAATTATGATTGACGACTCGCCGCTGATTGTGTGACCCGTAATAAGAGCCCCCCTCTCAGGGCTCCCCCATGGCTCATGCATGATATTATTTTTTACTCAGTCTGTATTTTTGTGCGGCGCTTTTTGCTCTGCTTCGGTCATTACCGCTGACAGCGAGCCTTCAAAATGAAGAGTTTAGATTGATGGCCACACATCGGTCAACGAGGCGGACAAGCAAAACATGACCAGCCACATGCAACACGATCAAACTGAAACGCAGATACCCTAATTTCCTGATTAGATATTTACTGGTTGTAGATTCATCATATAAATAATATTTAGCATGATTAATTTATTATTATCTTACCCATCCAAATGGGACTTAATTGGTTCTTTTTTACCAATAAAAAAGTCCAAAAATTGCTAGAAGTTCATCGTACCCGCTGCTGGGGCATAAAAAGTTCAAATTGCAGATACTGCTGTGGTTTGTCTGGCTGGCCTGTTGACAGGTCACTAATTTCCAGTTCTCTAAGCACCTTTTTCGTTTTTGGCTGCAAATTTGTACTTCTTTCCTAGGGCAACGATGATTGATGATTGATGCGATATTGCTGCGCAACAAACAACAACAAAAATAGGAAAGAAAAAAAAACGAAACCCTTTTCTGCTGGCATTTCGAAACATATTTTATGTAGAAATGTCATTTGAGTTTGGCAAAAATATTAATCATCATCGTGGAACGAGTCCCCATCGCTGCCATGTGATAAATGAAGTTCGAGACGCGCTGGATTGGGAAATGTTTGCCACGATGGCTTGGGGTAATTAGCGAGAGCTGCTTGTAAGAGCCGAGAGCTGAGAGCCGAATGCTGTGTATAATATATGTGTATATGCCGCATAATGATGTGCACACACCAGCAATGCAGTAGAGAAAAGGAAAGAGAGAGAGAGAGAGAGAGAGAGAGATGGCGAAATTAAATATGATAAAAGACCCACACACTGTCTGTCGGCATAATTAAGTATGACATGCAAAAGTATGAATTATCACTGAGATGTCAAAATGTCACAGCTGGCGAAGACAGAGAGAGAGACACACAGATAAAGAGGCAGAGCGGAAGGCATAAATAAGATACAAGACGAGACGAGGCGACACAACACGAGACAAGACAAGGCAAGACGAGCCGAGACGAAACGAAACGCGACGAAAAGCGACGAAACGAGACGAAACGCGACGAGTGCAGTGCAAAGCATAGCTGACAAACGAACGCCGCGTGTGGGATTAACTGACTCGAAAATTTATGATATGAAAAATTACTTGTTACTCAACAGGCACACAACAAAGCAAGAGAAAGATAGAAGAGCAGAGCGGAAGAGGGGAAGAGGGGGAACTATAAGTTTGTATATTATTTCCTTCTGTATCGTCTCTCTCTCTCTCTCTCTCTCTCTGTGTGTCTCTCTCCATTCACAACGAGAAATTTGTTGCTCGAACAAATTTTTGTAAAGTCTGTGCTGAAAAATTAATGTGCCCAACTGTCATTGCAGTGACAGAGATGTACCGGAATGGAATGGGATTGGGGCGTGAGGGTTGTTCTTGTTGTTGTTGTTGTTGTTGTTGTGAAAGCTTATGATAAATGATTTTGAAATGTGACAAAATGCTTACGAGTGGGATTATCAAGACGATGTCAGCGACGACGACGACGACGACGTCGACCTAAGCCTGGCAGAAGGATGCTTACTTTGCTTGTGTATGTGTTTGTGTGTGTGTGTGTGTGTGTGTGTGTGAACAACGGACGGGTTGTGAGAGAATTATTGTTATTATGTATAAACAGCTGTGGCAGGGGTGAGTGGGGCGTGTAGGGTGCCACAATCTCGGATTATGTTGATTATTGTAATGAAGTCGTGGCTGGGCTTAAAATGTGTGCAGTGGGCGTCCTACTTAGAAAGTAAGCATAGTAATTATGTCTTCATTTATAAATACTCAATGTGAAGCACACTGAAAGAAACCAAATTGACTAAACTCGTTCAAAGTTGTCGTTATTAACGTCATGAAATTGAAGACTGATTGCTGAAATGAGTCTGTGAAGGGATCACAGTAATTTTAAGTTGCCAAATATAACATAATAGTTGTCATGTTACGAGACATATCCAAATTCATTAAATGAACAAATAGGTTTTTTTTTAGTTTTTAACTGAGATGATAAAAGACCCACATACTGTCTGCCGGCATATTTAAGTATGACATGCAAGATATGAGTTATCACTGGCAACATATCACAGCAGGCGAAGAAGATTTAAGAAATCAGCCAAGATAAGAAAACTAAGTTGAATAATATTTCAATTTGCTAAAATGTGTGTTTTCGAAATAAAGAGAAAATAGAGGCAGGAATAGAATTTGGAGTTTTCTTCAATGCAATTAAGTTCACAATTAATCTTTTATTTATCTTTGAAACTGCTTTGATTCTGTTTACAGGTTTGCTTGAGAACTGAAAACCGTTCATTATCAATTTGATAAAAAATGAAAAAAACAATACTCTTACAATTTATTTTTTTATTTATTTGAATATAAAAATTTAATAAGTGGCGAAAAATATTTCAAAATTGATTGATTGAATTACGATAATTATGCAAACGTAAATAATTTATTTAAGTATTGAAGAGAAGGCTAACAAATTAATTGTTGCTACTTAGAATAGTTAACGGTGTTTCAACAGGACATTGTCGACTAAGAAGTCACATAGGTTAAACTGGGAGGAGGCATTCTCAAAGCACAGAAAAGAAGTGCCACCTTAGTTAGGAGAGCACCTTAGTTAGCGGAAGAGGTAGAAAATCAGATCTAGATGAAGTAGGTTATCAGCTCTGTAGAAATATAAAATATTCTTGCATTCATTTAAGACTTGGGTTGATGGAACAGATATAGACTTAGATCTGTTGATTTTTCGCTGATGTGATACTTATTATGTTCTCTCAGTGTAATTAAATGTTATTTCTTTATTAATATTAACTTTATAATTTACAAATAATATTACAAGTAATTGTACAAAATGAACAAACAATTATCGCACTTTGAGCTGTGTTATCTGCGGCATGCGGCACTTCAAAGCGACAACAAATTGACCAAAAGTGATTCATTTGAATCCATTTGGAATACCACTCGCTGGTGTCATGTGTGGCGACACCAAACCCACTGGTCAAGTGAGGCGACGCCAACGCGAGGCAATCGATGATGGGCGATCAAAGCGATCATGTGGAAAACAAAGTGCCATCCATCTTGCTAGTTTCGACGCCTTCCTGGATTTAAAAAAATAGAAGCAAAAGTCGAAATGCGGTCAGTCAGACTGTTGGACAGTTGGACAGTTGTTGGATTCATCGATCGATCGATCGTTGACTCGATCTGGCTGGGTTAAGACATCATCAGTCAAATGGCTCGACAGCGTCCATGCCTGGGTCAATTGAGCTTGGCAGCTTGTTTGATTTATGTAGCCATACGCAAGGCAGACACTTCCCACAGAAAAAGACGACCCTCTAGATAAAGATAATTATTGGAGTGCCCCTTAACCCTGCCCCGGCTTATTTCTCCCTCTCGCTTACCTCCAGCTAGCTGCTAGCCACAATCCATCATTTCTAATTTAACATATCGACAAAGTTATTACACTGTCCATAAAACGGCACTTAGACGCTAGATAACAGCGGGTGGGAGAAAGAGGGTGGGGGAGGGGCTGTAGTGATTATAGATATATCAGTTGCTCAGTCTCTGGAGGGGTTAACCAGATGTCGCATTATACACTTGAGCCGCATTTGACAAGATGGTAAACAGCGATTGGGGCAAGTGCGACAAAGACGACGATGCCGCTTGACTAATTGAAAGTATGCAACGATTTGGGGCAGGAGCAGAGGGAGGGGGTAGAGCAGGGGGGCTGAGTGAGCGCCACACCTTTGTCCACTTTTGTCTGTACATATAAATCAATTAATTAAAACTGTCGGCCAGCTGTCAAATTGTTGCTACCGGCAGCGCTTTACGCGTTGTCTCGTTTTTTGGGCTTGAAGTTTGAGTTTCGAGTTCGGTTCACGTTCCCGTTCCCGTTCCCTCTCCCGTTCCCGCTCCCGCTCCCGTTACAGCCAGACTGGCAGTCAATGGCGACATGTCGAGATTTACGGAGTGATTGACGACTTTATGTGTCATTAAATACCGTTAGCAGCGACTGGCGTTGGCGTTATGTTGTTGTTGTTGCTGTTGCTGTCAATGTTGTTGTTGTTGTTGTCGCTGTTGCTGTTGCTTGCCGCATTGCATTTGAGTCATTTTTCATGCGATGTTGCTCAGTGAAAGTCGTCTGAATTTACTTGGAGACTTTGCTTGCTTTCGTTGGCTCTTGGGTTTACTCTGTGTGTGTGTCTCTCTGTGTGTGTGTGTGGGTGTGTGTGTTGTGCGATTAGCAACAATTAAACACCAAATGTCAGGGGACGCATTAACTTACAAATGTTGTGGATTAGTCCGAAGTGCTTTTTGCGGACAACTTTGGCGACTTGTGCAAAATAATTATAATTTTCAAGGATTGCGAAGACAAAAATGGGGGGGGGGGAAAGTAAGAAACTGATAATTATAATTATAATTAATTATAAATACTTAAATTAACAACTAAAGAGACTGATAATTATAAATTTAGTTAATTATAATTAGTTAAATGAACAACTGAGGAGGCTGATAATTATAATTATTATCAATTACAATTACTTAAATCAACAACTATTTAAAATAATGGAAAATATAATTTTAAATCTCGCTATACGGACAGACGGACAGACGAACCTATGAAATCTTCGGTTTAAGAGTATAAATACGAAATTAATGGAACAAATCAATAGCAGATAGAGGATAATGGTCTGAATGAAACTTTCCACTGAAAATTGGGACCAGAGGAGCGTTTTTTAGAACTTTCCAGTTTGCCGTGCAGGATAGGAAAAAGATCATTTTAATTATAGAATAAGATTCAAAATCGGTTATGGCACAGCATAAGAGAAAGAAGAAGAAAATTCGTTGTAGTGCTAATCAGAATTGGGAAACTAACTTTGCTGATTAATGCTGAACAACTAAATTCGCCACTTCTTATTTTGTGTAAGAAAATGGCATGACTCTACGATCAGAAAGAGAAGGCAGTAAAAGTCAACTTCGATAAAGTAAATAAAATATTTATTCAAATAGTCAGGAAATTAGAAGGCCATTTCATATATCCATAATAGTGCTATTTAATAATCTGGAAACTCTTTGCTGTATCTCTTTGTTCCAGCGGTTATCGTCATTACTGCAAGAAGGAATGCTTCTTATCTCAGCAGCTGAGTGATAGGCAAAGAGGATTGCCAGAAGAGCACAGGTGAGAATTACGGTCTAGGTTCACATTTTAATTGAAATGTTACTCTTTCACTTGGTAAGTCCAGACTGATGTGAATTGAACAATTCTTTTGCACTTTTATACCATCTTAAACCTTGGCAAACACCCAAAAAACCTTTCTAGTAAGTGTGCACAGCCGTTATTAAAGGCGTTTATTTGCCAAAAATTGTGTTTAACATTTTAAAATGTATTTATTGTTTTTGTTACAATAGCTGATAAAACATGTTCTGAAATAAATGTTAATCGAAATGTAAACATTTTAAATAATTTACAATTCATTGACATATAAAAACATTTAGCCTTGGACTTTTAATTGAACTCAAAAATAAACAAATACCTTTTTAAATTTTCAATGAATTGAAATGTTTAATGAAATTCAAAAAAAAGAGAAGGGAAATGAGAATTCAGCAACAATTGAATCTAGAAAAATGAAAAAAAAAAAATTATAACAACTTTCTGCATTGAGCCGTAAAAATTAGTTGTAAACATTTTTCTAATAAAGGTGTAAGAAATGTTCTAGAATTTGTTGATTTGAGTTGAATAAAATGGAAAAAAAGTTGTTTTCAATAGTTTACCGATTATATTGTTGGTTGTATACCCCAAAATCTGCCATGAAACCTAACCTAAACAATTCACTTGTGTGACCATTAAAAATATTCTCTTTAAAATACATTCAATAAAATTAGCTGCGATTTATGCGGAAATCAAAGTTCAATTTAGTAAAGATTAAAGATTGCCATCAAATGGAAGCCATTTATGATAGAGTCCTTGCCGCACAGAAAAGTTGAGTGCCACATTAATGTGGCATAGGGGCAACAATAAAAACGAAACGTTCGCCAAAATGTGCGAGTGGCAAAGTTAACTGTTAAGTGGAAGCACTCAACTAGCAGCTTATTAGCAAACTTTCTCATTGGATTATATAGTTGAATATTATAATAATCGAGTTAGAAAACCGTGTTGTCCCATTGCCGAGTGGCTGAGGTTGTGCAGGAAAGGGGGCAGCAGGACACAGTCGGCAGCATTCAGGCACAATTTCCGCTTCATGGTCGGAATAAGACCATGGTTTACGAGTATGTCGAGGGGGGGTAGATGGAAGGGGTTGGCGTTGGGCTTGGGGTTTAAGTGGACTAGCAAAAAGTGGCCAACTTTTTAGGGCGACAAGGAAATACTTTGCTAAATTGCCTGGGCAATGCAAACACCCGCAAGCCCCTCTCTCTCATCAAGGGAGTCAGGCCAATAGCAAAATTCACACATGCCAGGCACCTAAACGCCAATGAGTGTGTGTGCGATTGTGTGTGTGATAGTGTGTGTGTGTGTGTGTTGAGGATTCAACTTTTACAAATCGTTAGCATTTCGCACGTTTATTGAGTTGTTTTTGTATGTAAATTGGTCGCATAACTTGCCAGTTGTTATTGTTGTTATTGTTGTTAGTATGGGATTTTGATATGTAAAGTGTCGAGTGGCAGTGTCCATGGTTGCCTCATGCGGCATATCCCCTTGCCGTACACCGGATTATTGTCTGTAGATTTGCAGATATGCGCCGTGTGTGTGTGTGTGTTTGTCTATAAAGTTTGATTCCTTTTTATACCCTGTAGTCTTTTAGAAAGGGTATAATGTTATTTCTACAAAATGTGTGATACAGCTAAAAGAAATCATCTTTGTTCTTTTAAAGTATATATGTTCTTGACCAGTATCAACAGCTGAGACGATATAGTTAATATAGCAATTATACACACAGAACAATAATTATTCGTACAATCACGTCTTTCATGTATTTTCTCACTTAAAAACAAATATTATTTATATATTTTAGACTAATTTTTATTATTATTTTTATTTATCCTAAAAATAATAAATGGAAAATCTCATTTTGGCATTGGTAAAAATATTAATTATAACCAAAAATAAACTTTTTTGTAAGCCAAAAATTATGCGTACTCTTTCAGATTCCCAAAATTCTAACAAAAATTCAGCAAACATGGTTCCTTATATTTTTTATTTTTAGATTTATATATAATTTTAAATTTTATTTCAACTTTAATTTAATTCAATTTTTTACTTTGTATATTTTTTGTGTCGACTGACTTTAGTTGGCATTAAATAAATAAATAAATTAATTAAGAATATTTAATGATACCTCCTTTTGTCTTTTTTTAACCTATATATCTATTTATGGCATATTTAAGGATTCCTTTAAATGAAATAATTAGTTTCCTTATAGTTTCTTACTGATAGACGCTTACAGCTTGCCATAAGAGATATGAGCACTTCCAAGCATGCTTACATTTGAGTGTGTCAAACTTTATTAAATAAATATTTATATTTAAGACCTGCGGTCAGGGTATATCGCAGTCGAGTTGACTCGACTTGAGCATTCTTACTTGCTTAGCATGCGCCAACGCATTCTCGAAAAAGTTGTATCCATTTGCACCGAGTTTAGTTTTGCCGTCTGAGCTTATGTCTAACTCTGAGTCTCGGCCGGGCTCTGCAATTGGGTCTGGGTCGAGTTTTGGTACTGGGTCTCGGCCTCGGCTTGGTTCTTGGTCTGGGTCTGGATCTGGTTCTGGTACTGGGCCTGGGTCTGACTCAGAGTCTCGTTTTCTGCCAGTCTGCGGTTCGTTGCTGTTTGGTGTTGGCATATTTGTCGTTTGTGGTTGCAACTGCAAATATTATAGCAAATTGAACTGTAAATAGTTTTATTGCCCCTAAGCCACAAGGCGAGTATACTCACACTTACACACACTTTAACACACACACACTCATATTACTGTGATACTTTCATTGTTTTTGCTGGGTGGCATTTCTGCACAAAAACCACAAAATGAAGTTGTTGAAATGCACACAGATTTACTCCAAGGAATGTCGTCGGTCTCTTCTACACATAAACACAAAAGTTGGCCAACAGCTAAATCAATTTGGGAGTCACCTCCATTAAAATGCCCACCCAAAGTGGGCCGAATCGAAAATGTAAATCACAGTTTATTGAGATATATCGCTGGACTATTTGTTTATGTATAAATTACTTTGCAAAATGATTGTGCCCCGTTTTTGTATTGCTTTGAAGGAGACGTCTATATATATACATATTTTCGATAAGCATATAGATATCGATAGATAACGATAAGAAAAACTTGTTTGTTCATCGAGATGTCCAAACTAAACTTATTTAATATGAGTTTTGTTATGCTTCTTTTCTCAGATCAAATTACTATATTGAAACGGTTGAGCGATGAGTTCTTATGTGAACAACTTTTTGGTTCTGCAAGTTATTCGACTATCATCATTCTCTTAAATGGATAAATATCATAAACATCGTACTTCTGAAAATGTAGGGGGGTGAAATCTTCCTTCCTTCTTTCTTCCTCCAGTAAAAAGGCAGCTTACGTAGGTTTTGTTCACTTGATATATTTTATTCACTATGAGAATATTTTTCTCGTCTTGTTTGGTTGTATTACAAAAGAGTTCTTGTTAATGTTAATCTTCTAACATTTTATGTTATTGTTAACAGCGCTGAGTGCGCTGTGTGGAGGTTGCATTGCAAAGAGAGAGGATGTGGATCGTAGGTTATGTTAAGCCAAAATGACAACAGCTGATAAAGCCTGGCTTAACACATCCCACATAAACAGTAACATATGGAATAATCGCTCAAATCGTTAACCAGACCCAATTATTATGACTACTACAATTAATTACTACAATTTAAATTAAAAAGTATCAGCATGGAACTATAAGTTCATATGAAGAATATGTCGGTTTTTTCACCTTTCCGATATTTCCAGAAATTTATGAAAAATCTAATTTGTAATAAATAAATCTTTTCCTACAGTGCTCAAAGTGCACCCACATTAATTTTTGATATTTTTTTCGATTTAGTTTTAGTTTTTTTCAAATCTCATAATGTATATCCCAATTTTTTAATATCTTATTTTGAATCTATATTTTTCCTGGTTTTACTTTGTCCAAACCTTACGACACATATACATTAGATCGTTTCACATTTAAATATCTGCAGCTATTTTCATTTTACTTTTAAATATTAAATTTCTATTTTCAAAAATTCGTTGTGAAAACTTTTTTAATATTTCTGGTGTTTTGTGAGTGTATCATAATTATGAGTGTATCATAATTATGAGTGTATCATAATTTCGTCATGACATAATTATGTTGTTAGATTATTTACACATTTTAAGGAATTTAACTGCCTTTTTTATTAATTGGCTAAATTCAAAATAGTTGTTTCATTCGAAGAGTTCCAGTCCAACAAATATTTCATTTAAAATTGAATTTTTGTTTAGTAGTGGAATTTCAATTAAAACTAAAATTGCATAATTATTTATCGATTGCCGAATAATGGCCATTATTTATTTGATGTAGACGCCAATCCGATATTGGTGCCTGATAAATCAATACTCGTATTTCGTGTGCATAAATTGAGTCTACCTACTCATCTGGCTGTGTAATGGCTCCTCCGTCCGTTGGACATGATAAATGATTGGCAAATTAATATAAAATTCATCAGAGCTTTGTAAGCGGAGGCAGAACATGAAACTAATAATTTCTGGCCGTCATTTGCATAGATATATCATTATTAATAATATTATTTCTACTACATATTCTGCTTCTTCAACTTGTGCAACGAAAACACGCCTCGCATTTTCATCAATCAATTGCGGGGAAAAGCGCGACGCAAAACGCCTGACATGAAAAATATGTCTGCGAGCTGAGAGCTGTTGCAAAATGTTAATTTATAAAAATTTAAGAGCACTGCAACGTGGCACTCGACATCAATCAAAAAATCTCATCACACTGAGTCACTGACAGTCTGACAGACTGACACTCTGACAGACGTCTCGAATGCGATACTTCCTCGCTCGCCTTGTGTCCACTCGCAACTTTTATAAATGAGGCAAGACCCGACCCGAGCCACGTTTGATATGATGACGTTCCGTTGTCCTGGCCTGGCCTGGCCTGGCCTGGCCTTGTCAGCTCTGTTGAAAGATGTGAAAATTGTGAAAATTTTCATAAAAATTCGCAGTCGTTGGGAAAGTTTATTAGATTTGCTCAACACAGCGACTTCAATTTGTTCGCCACGCAGCGGGCTCCGATTCAAGCTGATAATGGGCCATATCATAATGGCACTCTAATGATTAATTAATGATCCCTTTGCCAACTTCAACTGTAACTACTTTCTCCACACTGCAAATTGTGTTCAGCCGCCTTGACAGCTGTGCCGCACCATTTATGATGACTGACAAGAGAAATGATACAATCAGCTACAATGTGGGAGTGTCTGACTACAATTTCTGTGATTAACGACCTTATTATATACTCTCTCTCTCTCTCTCTCTCTCTCTCACACACACACACACACACACATTTCCCCAATAAAACACACACATTTAACAGCTGCAAACCCAAAAACCTGATTATTCTTTGTTGTTAATTTTGATGTGTGGCAAGGGTTCATAAAGATTTATAGCTCAGGGAAAGGGAGGTGTTCATGAATGAACACTATTTGAAGCGAGCAAATATATGAAAAATATGTTTAAGAACTGAAACTGAGTACATTATAAAGGTAAGCAAAAATAGACAAATTGTAAAAGCAACCCTTAAAATGATCCGCTGCTTAGAAAATAAGTGAATACTGTTAGCTATTATTATTATTATTATTATAATTGGGGAGAATTAGCACTGCGACCTAACAGGTCTATTGTGCCCCCTTACTGAGCCTATAGCTCTTCCATCAATCCCAACTCTTGCACGAATGCTAGAATCTTTGTTGGGTTGAGGGTTACTATATCCTTGGGCTCCATGATA